>OZ059840.1:24046350-24549606 GCA_964057195.1 Orthosia cruda
GTGAGAGCTGCAATACCTCGTTTTATTATCTTAATAAAAAGCGAAAAACTTGGGGGTTATTTTTAACTGCGGTTTTCTGAGTGTCGTGCCTGCACGTTTTGTGTTCGAGTTAACACGGCAGCCCTTTATGACTAATTTCATGTTTCACTTTTAACAACTCAAATAATTCGTCAAAGTTTCCAGGTCTTTGAAAATGGGAAATGGATTTTAAATTTCGAAAATGCGAACAATTACTTGTTTTCAGTTTCTAACGAATATTTGAGGATTCAAAAAATGTTTATTTTAATAGGACATTAGTGAAACTCACAAAATAAAATAGAAAGTGTAATTCAATTAATTTGGTACCACTTGGTGTCGCTGTCGATTATTCTTTTGTGAGGCTATCAAGAAATTATTTTTTTTCTTTTTTCATGGAACTCAGTGCAAAATTATTTATTAAAGAATCTTTTTAAAACAAACTTTTTCTTGTTCTTCTCAGCAAACCCTTTCATTTGATATACATATCATAGCAGTGCACAAAAAATAACTAGTCCGCCATCTTGGGCCGTGCACCATATTGGATTTAGAATGATGTCAATTAGCTAACCATGCCTTGTCATCCAAACTAAACGTGTATGTAAAATTTCATCTTATTCGGACGAGGATAATTACTGCTTTACAATTCAGTTGCAAGTTTTGACCCGAACAAACTTACATACATCCATGCAAACATTGCAAGTAAATTATAAGCTTGTAATAAAAGAAACAAAAAGCAAATCCAATGCATTTGAAGTTTATTTTCTTGTAGAAATAATCTAAGTTAGTGAAATAAAATCTGGCAACGACAGTCGATTCATTGCATCATTCATCGGACTTGAATGATTTAAAAACATTTAATAAATTATCTTACGTACAGTGAGCATCAAACATAATGGCTTGTGTGAACCCCTTACCTCCGCAGCCACATGAATTTACTATTGCGCAGCAATACTCTCACCACGTGTGCTGAACTGCCGTTAAATTGGAATCGAACTGTACCAGTAACAGGCTGCTGTCAGACTATATCATCCCGCTCTTGGGCAGAGATCTCAGTTGATGGCGGTACAAACCAGAAATAACCAGTAGTCCACACTAGCCTTGAACCGAAACAGAAGAACTCCTCGTTTTGTTTTTATTTTTTTCCTACTAATACTAAAGGCGAAAAATTGTGAGTGAGTGTGCTTGTATGTTTGTTACTGTTTCACGCAAAAACTACTGAACGAATCTGGATGAAATTTGGCACAGAGATAGATTGTTGTCTTGAATAGCACATAGGATACTTTTTATCCCGTAAATATGTTCCCTTGGGTTGATTTTCGACATTCACACGGGCGAAGACGTTGGCAGAAGCTATAAATATACACGGTCTAGGAAAAGAAAGAAAGCTACTTCATATTTTCTTTTCTGTTTATTTTCAGTTTCCCTACATGGTTTTTTCAACAATACACGAGCCTAAGCACCTAAAATATTCACTAGCACAAGATAGTTCGACGTCTGTTAAGGCCTATATTGTCATGTGGATTGTGTAGGAAAATAGCAGAAACGCGAAAATATACAATATTCTGGAAGAAAACCGAGGGAAATATAAGTAAATAAATCGTTTATATTTTCATTTAATCTAGATAAGTATCATACTAATATTATAAAGGCGAAAGTTTGTGAGTGTTTATGTTTGTTACTTCTTCACTCCAGAACGGCTTAACGGATCTGGATTAAATTTAGCACAGATATAGATTATAGTCAGAAATAGCATATAGGATATTTTTTATCTCGGGAATATGTTCTATCGGAATAATAATCGGCAAAAACGCGGGCGTTGCCGCTGACAGAAGCGAATTTTCTAAATAAAGTCCTTATTTTGTAGGCATTCTAACGAAAGCCTACAAAATAAGGATACACTAGTACTATACTAGTTCCGGATTTGGCCATCCACACCCATTTGAAAAACTCACCCTGTTTTATACTCTTAAATCAAAAACTATGAACGCTTTAAAAAAGGGAGGGCTCATTGGGCGTCAAAAAAATCACCCACATTGATTCCAACGGAAAAAGTGCCCAGAACGCTGGCAGCATTACCACTTCGACTGGCAACAGTGGCTGGATATTTGGATAATGACGACCAAAAATTAAAAATTTGCGTATTATACAAGAAACTTACAGACATCTTCATTTAAGCGACAATGATGGTATGTCCAAAAAACTGCTTTAAAAGACAAAATCTTGATCTTGTGCCCTTGAACTTTTCTATACGTCAGTGCGTAATTCCGGTAGAAAATAATTTGTTCACGCAAAAGTGTACGTCTATTTCATAACGTTCCTTTCATCTGTAATCAAGATACGATATTACATACAAGTTCACGCTTACATATCTTCTATAAGCAGTCAATCTTATATACGGGTACGTGTGGTTTTCCAACAGACATGTGCGAAGTAGCTAGGCGGTGTGCGAGAAAAAAAATACCAAGAGCTTCACTACATTTTCCTAGCCTGGCTTAGCGCAGCTCTGAAGGAAAAGGGCTGTCGGAGATAGGCATTTGTACATATAAAAAAGCAAAAAATGTGTGCGAGTGATGCGAGCGAGAAATGTGTGCGAGGAACGTGTGTTAGGACAAAATTGAGTTGAGCAAAGAGTCGAGCGAGAGTTGAGCGGACTCTACCTAGAATATCTGAATACACATCGTTTCACAGCTTCGCTACACGCCCTCGCACCGCGTAATGTTGGTTCCACATGAGCTGTGCGAGGAACTTACGCTCACAAGATCACACATATTCATAGCGCCGTTACACATCCTCGCACCGCCTAGCTATCTAGTTCATCTTTGGAGGCAAAGCATCCCAGGGGTGGTAAACGCGGAGATACAATAATGTGTGTAGATAGCGGTAATTCCCTTGTTCATCGATTTTAAACGTCAATGAATGTCGCGTGTTTAGATTTTGAGGGCTTGTACGGAATTACAGATCAGGAATTTGAAATTTTTAGATCAAAGTTGAGGTATTTAGTACTGAATTTATGGAGATTCCTAATTAGATTAATGAGAAACTAGCTTTTACTAAATACTTTATTCGCGTGTTGGTAAGTCAGAAATTATCCAAAGGGAGCGAATAAAAGTGTTACGTCCTAAAATCAAAATCAAAATTTTTTATTTCACCTAGGCCTACATGGGCTCTTATAAAACGTAGACAAAAGGTGCATGGTTAGGGTTGGTCGTTTCCTATGGAGAAGAACCGGCAAGAAACTCCATGGTTACTCTTTTAAAAAATGGTTTGGTTTTACAATATTTCCATGTTACAGCATTAGTACTATGGGGGGACAACGTTGGCCCGACAATAAGTCGTAAGAAACTAAAAAACAAAGATTATATAATATATATAAATGTTAATTAACATCTAGAAGGCCTACAATGTTCACACATTCAGAAAATAATCGGTAGAAGAATCTATACAAAGATAAGAAGAAAAAATATATACAAGAAGACTAAATTGAACATGTGGCACAAATGTTATCATCAGTGCTGTAACTATTCTTAGCAAAGGGCTATAAAGATGATTGCGTACCATTGTAAAAAGTCCAATGAAAAGATGAAAAACAAAAAAAAATAGAAAAAATGAGATTGAGAATAGTTAGAGACATCCACATATTTGTGCCGTTTATGAGTTACCAGGGAAGCTGCATGCGCAGAAGGAGCTATAGCCAATTTTTTATCTTCACCATAGTCCTTGATTTCATAATATGCTTTTTTAATAAGGACACGTTTGATGTGATTTTTGAACTTTCCATCGGTCAGTTCTATAACTGACTTTGGCAACTTGTTATAAAAGCATATACTGTTTATAAGAAAAGACTTGCTAGTTTTAGTTTATCTGAATTTGGTTATTACAATTTTTGTGCTTACTGCGTGTATTTAAATTATAGAAGTCGCTTCTAGTTTTGAAAAGCCCACGATTTTTGCGGATATACAAAACACATTCCCAAATATAAATTGAAGGTAGAGTCAGTATATTGATCTCTTTAAATTTATCTCTGAGGGACTCGCGAGGACCATTTTATAGATCGCGCGGATTTCCCTTTTTTGTTAGATGAAAATTGAGTCCATATCTCCTGCTGAACTCCACAGGACAATGCCATAAGACATAATACTGTGGAAATAAGCATAGTATAGTAACCTAGCTGTGGCTACATCGGTTAACTGCCTTATTTTCCTTACTGCATATGCAGCTGAACTTAACCTACCCGAAAGAGTTCTAATGCGAGCCCCACTGCAATTTTGAATCGATCAGTTTCCGTTATAACTTCAAGATTTTTGCCGTCAAGATTTAAGTTATGGTCACGTGGTAAAGAGGTACATTTGGTAAAGAGAACTTAAGACATTTTGTTTTTTTCGCATACAGTAAGAGATTGTTAGTTGCGAACCTTTTGATAGAATAATTAGACTTTCGTTGACATGTGAGAAATCCGTTTCTTTCCTATCTATTTAAAAAATTAGCGATGTATCATCAGCAAATAGAATTATATCCGATAGTTTGGCCCTCATAAAAGGGAGACCATTAATGTAAACAGGAAAGAGGAAAGGGCCAAGAATTGAACCGTGGGGCACGCCCATCTTGACTAGAGACCCAGAGGACGTCGCCCCATTACCATTTATTTTTTGCTGTCTGTTTGATAAAAAGGAAAGCACAAGATCAGCAGCTTGTCCTCGAATTCCATAGTGGTGTAATTTACCGATCAGTGTGTTGTGGTCGACGCAGTCGAACGCTTTTGTGAGATCACAGAAAATGCCAATGGCATCCTGGGACTTCTCCCAAGTTTCCATGACGTGGCTGATAAGTTTTACTCCCGCGTCCGTTGTCGACCTACCTTTCTTGAAACCAAACTGTTGACTATGCAGGATCCCATTTGAATTGAAGTGAGACAACATCTGGACCAGCATGTTTTTTTTTATAGATTTTACTCAATGCTGGAAGCACGGATATAGGTCTATAATTAGAGGGATCACTCTTACAGCCTGATTTGAAAATTGGTTCTACTTTATTGTGCTTCATTAAGTCAGAAAACGTGCCGCTGTCCAAACATTGATTGAATATGCCTGTATATGCCTAATATAGGAAATGATTAATTAACTGTGTGCCCAGTTATATCCTAATCCGTTCAGCCATTGAGGCGTGATTGAACAAATGTCTAATTATTCAGACTTTCACAGAAATAGTAGATATATGAAATACGAAGGAAAATTCATATCGCCAACCAACGGTATAAACTACTAGCAAATTTGGTAGTATTTTCCGAATAATATTTCTACTACATAACATTACTGACCAAATTATAACAGAAAGATAGCGTCAAACAAGACGTTTTATTACTTTTTTATTCGTGTATAATATCATAAAGCCACGCTCGCCCTGATCGAAACAATTGCGTGACTAGGCCCTATCTGACGGGTCGTCCACTAAAGTGTGCGCATATTACGATCTTAAAAACTTTCTGTCAAGTCACATAAGCTAAAATAGGCACTTAACCTTAATGGGGAATGCCATTAATTTTGCGCGAGATGCCTTAGTGCTTTTGTCGCTGGAAAAATGTCAGTGAATAGGTGGGGGCGACCACGGTCAGTGTTTTTCAGTAATACCATGTTTTAAAGCTCAAAGCGCTTCAGAGATGAATGAGTAAGCGCTTTTTAGGCTGTTTTTTAATAAATATTTTTTTAACGTAGCGATGTTCGTGTCGGTTAAGTAAATAATCGTGTACCTAAAATGTTCTTCTTTTTAATTTTGTAGATGAATTCTTGTCGATTAAATTCAGGTTGCGATTTTACGGTTTGAAAAGGCAAATAGGTACTGAAAAGTAATTTATGTTGCCAGCCTGTCAGTTTTTTATCTGTTACATTTCGGGGAGTTTGCGATGGAATTGCATGATCTAATTCCACCGAGCCCGTTTCATCATCGGACTACCAGACGTACGGCGATGCGTCATCGATACATGGTGGACATTCCACCCATACGCACAAAACGTTTTGAGAATACTTTTATTATGCGTACAGCTAAGGAGTGGATTTCCCTGCCGGAGTCTGTGTTTCCCGACAGCTACAATCTGGGGGTCTTTAAGTCAAGAGTGAATAGGTTATTTCTAGGCAAGCGTGTTTCACCGTCGACCAAATCATCGCTTACCATCAGGTGAGACAGTGGTCAAGCGCGAGCTTATTGAAAATTAAAAAAAAATTAATAAAAAGATAATTCGCATGATTAATAAAAGCTTTATGCCAGAACATTGATATAAAAGTACAGTAAATATTCAGAGGATAACTACTTAACCTTTTAAGTTTTTCGTAGATTTTGTTTTCGAAACAACGTTTTGTGAAAAGGCAATACAATGAGCGTCCCACGGGATAACTTTATGAAGTAGCATTGTTTTCTTATATCTTAGTACAGACACAATAATATGCTGAGGAACTTCACCCTTTCCTTATCCAAATATTTTGTTCGAGCAAGAAACCCTTAATTAGTCAAGAAGACACAGACAGCAAACCCAAGCAGCAGCCGAAAATAACTTGAAAGTTATTTTTGGCAAAATTTACGCTTACTTTTACATTTCAACTTAGTCTTATATAAAACAAACAAAGGAAAACAAGGAAATATTCTGGACATTTCCTAAGTATGACGACATTGAGTAGCTACATACAAACATACCTTAGACTGGGTTGGTAAACCTTTTTGCATGTTTGTGCCATTTATTATTTTTGCCTTGACATACTAACTTCATTTTAATTTTTCAGGCTAACACAATTTTTGAGATATTTAAAAACTTTTAACACGAAATCACTTGCCTACCTTTTTACATACAAGGCTTTATAGGTAGGCTATGCGTAGGCACTACGTAGGTAACGTTCAACACGTTGCGAACCGGAAGATGCAGCGTTGGAAGGCCTCCCTCTAGGTGAACCGATGACCTGGTTAAGATTGCGGAAGTCCGATGGATGCGACAGGTACAGGACCAGTGGCGTATTAAAGATTTGGAGCCCCGGGCCTATTATAGGATTTGCGCCCTATAATTATAAAATAAATTAAAACTCTTCGCCATACAGTTTAACCAAAAAATCGTGAGAAAGCGCAGTAAACTCGAAAAAAGAATAAGAGATGGATATTAGAATTAAAGAACGAGCTCAAGCATTTTTAGCAACCCGCCCCAGACCACACATTACGGGGCGCTAGGGTGGAAGAGCATATCGTATAGTGCTTATTACTACGGTAGTCTGGTAGAAGCAAAATGCGCCTCCCCTCACAGCCATCCGCCCCATGGCCATGGCCCTCTTAGTCTAAGGGTAAATACGCCACTGCACTTGACTGATCAGTGTGGCGACGCTTGGTGGATGCCTATGTCCAGCAGTGGACGTCTTTCGTCTGAAATGACGATGATGGTCATTGTAGATTACATTACTTAAACAAATAAATATGTACAGGTTCCCCATCCCTAGCCAAGTCCTTCATTTTTATTTCACCGTTCGTTCCATTCATGTCTCTTCGATTGGAAAATTATTCATCAAATAAGAACGATACGCAGACACCGAGATAGGACCCGTTTCACGATGAAACCCCGTAATTGGCCCCTTTATAAAAAGAAGTAACAATAATTGTTTGTTTTTCATATTTTTTTTTTTTTTTGTTTATTGAGTTGTTATTGTTATTTGTTTAGTTACCTGGTGGGTTGGTGAAATGATTTTTTATAACTTTTATTGTGATTGAAGAAGATTTGTAACTGTAACTTTGTATGTTGTTGTTTTCAGCTGAACTTGAATTTCTTCAGGAAATATTGTCTCAGTGTTCTTATAATTATTTAGAAAGGAAATACCACTTTTTTCCGAAAGGAACTAAAATTTAAATCTGAATAAATATTATGCTTTATGTTAATCTAGGCTATAAACTATCTGTGGGCTAAGTTAAATAAATAGGATGGTAAAAAGAAAAGGAACTATTATGTACATTCAAAAGTTAGTAAATATGAATATTTCCTATTGTCATACCTACTGAAAAGCAATAACTTTTCATAAGAAATGTTTTGAGGTTAGTGTCGAAACCGATCCTTGTTTAACAATGGGGTTAATTAATTATTGATTTCATTGTAACCAATTACATTGCCTGACTCTGTAGAGCACTTTTTTAATTTAGTTCCCAGCGCAATTAGAAAGAGTTACTGCGACGGGACAAAGCAACTAAAAAACTCTGCGAAAAAAGCGAGTTAATGCTGACATCAAAAACACTTTATGACTTAAAAAATACTAGCCTGTAACCGGCCCACTGTAAGCACGAGCAATAATCAGACTGGCGACTTCAGTGTTACATTAACTGTTAGTTCATGTTTCCTTCATTAACGTCAGTGACCTATCTATTTAGCTCATTACCCGACTTCAAAAAAAGGAGCAGGTTCTCAATAAAATGCGTCGGATACTTTTGTTTTTTTAAATGTGTTTTCCCCGATTACTCAAAGACGCATGGACCGATTTGGAAAATTCTTATTTTGTTTTAAAGGGTATACTTCCAAGGTGGTCCCATGGTAATCAGGTCAGGATCTGATGATGGAATCCTAGAGAAATTGAAGAAACTCCTCAAATAATGTTGGCATACATACAGCGATTTTGGTATTTTCATTAACAGTGTAAACATTTGCATTCAGAAAGTTTCATTTGGTGAAGTGTAACTGGTGAAGAAGACCACAGATGGCCACTTAATGGAACGCCTTAATGCTAAGTATGTCACGGGTATAAGATATCTCGAATAGTTAACCGACTATGATGAAGCAAATACATATAAATAAATGGTACTGATGAAAATGGCACCATAGAACTGATCTGATGATGAAGCTGGAAGGTAGGCACTGGAACTCCGAAATAAAGCAATGTATCTTAGTCGTGTTTGGGCTTAATAGAATTGTCATGAGATTTAATTTGGCCATAAATGATTATCATGTTAATTGCAGGTACCTGCCAAAGCTAAAAAGAAAACATTAAAAAAAAAAAAAAAACTAAAAAAATTAAAACTTATTAACAATAAATTATTCATCTGAGATGCGGCAGATATGTCAGATGTCGACGTCAGTGATCAGCATTTCAGCCGAAAGATGTTTTGCTGGACATAGGCCACCCGCAACGTCAGTGATGTTATTAACACAACGTCAGTATGAAAAGATATGTTTGTACTTACCCCATTTTGAAGCCATGACCTTAAGTGTGACATTCGAGGATCACTATTCGATCACGACATTAACCAAACCAAAACACTTTATCCGTAACAAAACTGCACAGTTACCGAAACTGACAAAAACGTTCGTTCTCAATCGTCGGTTTGTGTTAATTAAGAAGTTGTGCATCGTTACTATCTAGTTAAGCCGAGTTCGTTAGCGAAACTCGGTTACCGCCCGTTACTCGTTGATTGTCGGTGAAAGTGAGAACGGGAGAATGTTCCCGGTAACTTACTTATACTCCAAGAAGTGTGCTCACTTACAAATTGCCTGTTAAAGGTGGATATTTGGAGCACGTGAGTTCAACAAGAGGTGTATGAATATAGTCCTCAATTTTCAGTGACTTCTTCGTACTTTACTCACTACTTTTTTTTTAAATCTCACCGTGATACATTAGGTGATGATGTATGGAACCAAAACGTGGTCGCGAACCATGAGCCACATCAGAAGGCATAAAGTCATCCAAAGGGCAATGGAGAGAGCTATGCTCGGAGTTTCCTTGCGTGATCGAATCAGAAATAAAGACATCCGCAAGAGAACCAAGGTTACCGACATAGCCCGAAAAATTGCCAAATTTAAGTGACAGTGGGCTGGGTACATTTCTTGCTGAACGGATGGCCGTTGGAGCAGGAAAGTTCTGGTGTGGCGATCGCGAAACGGAAGACGTTGCGTTGGAAGGCCTCTCACTAGGTGGAGCGACGACCTGGTCAAGGCTATGAGAGCTCAGTAGATGCGAGACGCACATCACCGATCAGTGTGGCGACGCTTGGGGAATGCCTATGTCCAGTATTGGACGTCTTTTGGCTGCAATGATGATGATGAATGATGATACATTAGTTACATGAAATGAGCAGTTTTCCAACTTATAGGCGACCTAAGCTTTCACGGTGATAATTTTACAGATTAAACCCGGCAGTTGTATGAACATAAAATAAGCAAAATGAGTACGTAAGGATCTTAGCAGTTGGGGGGCTATAGTTTCTGCCTACTTCCAAACATATTTATGTAGATATATAGCTTACTTATACTCCAAGAAGTGTGCTCGCAAAAAATTGTCTATTAAAGGTGAATGTTCCCAACATCCACCTTAGATGCACGTGAGTTTGAGGGTCCAGGAGAGGGTTGAAATTTTCAACTAGTTAAACCCCAACAATACTCGCATTGGAAAAACTCGTATGCACCTCGTAGTCGCAATACAACCCGTTTTGAGTTAAGCCATATTATTATGGTCTTTAGTTTTACTCAGAGCAAATCCAGTCCAAAATATAAAAATATTCTGTCAAATATATCGCTTCCCCTATTTTGTTTTTTTTTTTTGTTATTGGTTATCGCTGGTATGATATTGTGAGTTCAATTGTTATGTTTTTTTAGGTACTCTAAAACGAGGTTAAATTGATTAATTTAGAAATTAAAAATGACATAACTATTTCAATTATGAAAAATGCAGTGTTGGCGACTTCACAAATGATTATAAAATATATTCCCTAATACAATCTTTTTTTTTTGGTAGGGAATAAAAAAAACGAGCCTATGAATGCTAAAATAAAAATAGGGTTACTTTGATATCCCATTGCTTTTTCAGTGCAATATAAAGTAACCTCAATTCACAATGTATTTTTAATGACTTGACACAATACAATTAAAAAAAAATCTGCTAAAAGTAAACTTATTCTTGCGATGAGGTTGATGCAAAACATGGCTGACATGTCGGAGTAGCAAATTTTAAAAAGAAAATTGAGGTGCGTTTCGTTTTCACGGAGTTTAGCTTTAAAAAAAAAAGAAGAAAATAAAGTTATCATCAAAGTTACCCCAGATCTCAATGTAACCCCGTTTAACCGGTACGAGTATTGGCCTTCAGGTATACTCTGAGTTATTATATCAACTTGTAGAACCATGACATAAATATGTATCCTCCGACTGCACAGCATGATTTTCCTCTTGTTTACTTCTTTTTGGTTCGCTTTTTAAGCAGTCGGCTTTTTTGATTTTATCCCAGCAAAACACACTAACCTCTCTAATCTACAGTAACCCGTGGGAAAACTTTCGACTTTCACGCGGTGTATCTACCAATCCTTGAGTGGTAAATTAAATGTGACTGGCTCTATGATACATTGAAAACTGTTTCGTAAAGACAACAACATTCATTTACCATCCACGAATAAAATATCAATCACAAATTAATAAATGCAATCAACAAAGGGCAATGCATAAATATTATACATGGAGCATGCTACCGGTCGCTGTCAATTGAAACAGATGCCTGTTGTGATACAATGATAGTGAGTTGTGATAGCCTGTCACTCTAGAATGACATCTGCCAGTGGGTTATTAAGTGCGGAGACAAGATTTTATGTAAGTGATAATCATGTTGGTTTTGTAACTTTAGTGCTATTTGATTGGGGACGAGTTAGAGTTGTTTTTATGTTGGTTTGATTTATGATATAGTGTATCTATTGTTTGAATCCAGTATCTTAATTATGTGACAGAAATTAATTCTGGGTTTTTATCCCAAATGTGATGTTGTCGCTGGATGCGAGACGCTTGGAGGAGCCCTATGTCCAGTGGTGGCAGTCTTTCGGCTGAAATGATGATGTTGATGTTGCTAGCTCTTATTATTAAAAATGACTAACCGCCAAGTAATATTCGAAGACAATGTTGACCCATGATCTGGCGAAGACCGCGGGCATCCACTATTTGCGAGTAGTACAAGAATAGTCAATATGGGATGTGGCAACGTTTGAGAGAGGTTTATTTTCAGAAGCTTAAAGGAAGGCCTGTGTTCAGCAATGAAGAAGATTTGGCTAAAACGACAACGATGATGAAACCACCAAGTTACCAACCGTATTAGTTGTGTATGTGCTCTTTTTCGTATTGCGACTGTTTATTTTAATATATAAATGACATTCCATAGTAATATTTATCAGAGTCCCTTGAATCACAGCCCACAGTAAAATTTATAAAAAACCCGAGACATTTTTATTTCATCTACATTTATATCTATACT
Source organism: Orthosia cruda (assembly GCA_964057195.1). Classification (NCBI taxonomy): domain Eukaryota; kingdom Metazoa; phylum Arthropoda; class Insecta; order Lepidoptera; family Noctuidae; genus Orthosia; species Orthosia cruda. The sequence goes on from OZ059840.1 coordinate 24,058,599, forward strand.
TCTATATCTATACTAATATTATAAAGAGGAAAGATTTGTATTTTTTTATGTAACGAATAAACTTAAAAACTACAGGACCGATTTCAAAAAAATATTTCATCGTTGGGAAGCTACAGTATCCCCGGGTGACATAGTATTTATCCCTGTATTCCCACGGGAACGGGAACTACGCGGGTGAAACCGCGAGGCGTTCGCTAGTAATTAATCTAGTAGTAGATACGCTTCGATCGACAATTATTGAACACGTAATTATGACACGTTACATTACGAAAACACCTCGATTCAAACAGTAAAAAGCCCATAACTTTAGAACGGACGAACCGGTTTTCATCAAACATATCTAATAACACTCTCGATAAAGTCACCTTTTAAATAAAATCGGTTCATGAGTTTATGAGCCATGATACCACAGATAGATACACAGATAAATACACATAATACACAACACACAGGTACATACGTCAAACTTATTACAGCCCTCTTTTTTCGTCGGGGGTTTAAAAATACAGCTTCAAAATTCAGACAACCCACCAAAATTTTCACCCATTTTTAGCCAAATCCTCTGCTTTACAAAGCTCACATTTCGGAAACATAACACACCCGAACCATGCTAATTACGTGGCTCAGTAAAGTGTTAGTACAGCACTAACTTTGAAACAAGTGCGGCATACAAATGAAACGGTGGGTTATCGTTGGAACCGCAGGTGTTATCTTTACTCGTATCGTTAAAAGCGGTTACTGTGGCAACGTTCGATTCGAATAACCGTTATATATTTCAGCGCGAAGTATTCGATTATATGTTACGATATCGGGGTTTAGTGTGAATGGTCTTAAGCTAATTGGGTTACGAGTTTCCTGGTTTAAACTTAGAATGGTTTTACATTATTTTTGGAAAATATTAGACTGCTTCTTTCCTACAATTTATTCTTCTTCTGTCTTTGGCTTTCTTTTATGTACTTGTATGGATGACATGGTTCAGACTGAAGGAATCCGCTAGATGCGAGACGCACGGGAAAGGTCGCTGTGGCGACACTAGGAGAAAGCTTAACTATATTTGGGATATCAGACGTGTCAGACGTTTACTGACTAAAACCCACCCGTGTTGCTTCAGTTGCTTGTGCCAGGGCCACGGTAACTCTCTTTCAAATTTATCCAGACACCGCGATCCAGACAGTCATCGGCCCTAGCGGACCCCGTCAGTTTTGCTGACATCTCTTTGAGGAGCGCGTGGGACACTACGAGCCGCCGACTCGGGCCTGGTACTTATTGGACGGGGAGCTAACCATTACTCGCCGTCCGCAAGCCCGCGCTTACGGTGGCCGAGCATCGGCTTGCGACTTCCAAAGCCCAGGGCGTCTCCTGTGGTAGCTGGGGGCGTGAATTACCGTTCCGCCTCCTCCTTCGCGAGCATTACTGCTTCGCAGAAGGAGGTAACGGCTTCTCATGCCCTCTCGCTCCGTACCATGGCTTGGACCAGGGCCGGATATGAGAGGCCACTATCGCCGATCGCCTCCACGAGGACACGACAGTGCTTCACCCAAGCGCGGCAGACCTCCACCGTATGCTCCACCGTTTCCTCTGGGTGATCCACACAACGGTGACACCCGGGCGTTTTCACCCGCATTACCCTACCTCCGAACCTCCCGAAACAGCCGTGTCCCGTGAGGACCTGCGTCACGCGGAAGGTGAAGAGGCCGTGACGCCTCTCAAGCCACTCCTCAAAGCTTATTACCGCAATTGTGGCGTGCTCAGCACTGGGTTGTGACAGTCGCGCTCTCCATGTCGCTGCCGGAGCTCTGTCCACCGAGTCACGATTTGTCGTGGCAACGGAGTTTCGCCCTGGCGTTTCGTCACTCCCATATATGCGCGAGAACTTTTGCGTCTAGATTCTATGGCAGCAATCTGGCAAGGAAGCTCGCGGCCTTTCCGGAGACCGTGCGGTATCCGCGGAGTAGCCAGATGGCCATGACCCTATGTGACGCGTTCTACCGGTGGTCTTGTCACCGCATCAGGAAACGCTTCCACACCGGTGCCCCGTAAAAGGCCATGGACACCCGCGTAGAGCATCCAGCAGGATCCGCTTGAGGTCAGCCCCAGCCCGCTCCAGTCTGGGAGCCAAACGTCGGATATGCTCCACGAAATTCCATCAGCTGTCGAGGATGAATCCCAGGTACTTCATCCTCGACCCGACGCCGATGTGAACCCCTTCTACCGTTATTTGGGAACCCGACAGTGGCGCGTTCCGAGGACCATGAAAACCACCTTTGGAAACCAAACTTGCTCTCCGCCAAATCCGGCCCCAGCCGCACCAGCTGCTTGACGATGTTGTCTGCAAATACTCTTTCAAAGAGATTGCCCACCTCATCGAGCAGAACGATGGGCCGGTAAGCGGACGGAGAGTCCTCAGGGCACCCCGGCTTCTTAATGAGGGCCAGTTTCCCCGTCTTCCAACGAAGTTGGTACTGGCCAAGGTCCTGGTCCAAGCATGCGCTAAGGAGCTCCCATAGTTGAGGCCCGAGAGCCTCCAAATCCAGGACCCGGACTTTACCAGGTAATCCGACCCAACTCCTGGGGCGGTATTATTGGCAGCATCGTCGTCGTCGTCGGCGGTATGGTAGCCTACCTACATCTAGTACGTTATTTGGTGCGTATCTAGTATGACCATGCTAATGAGTGTACCCCTGTGGTGTAAACAAAGGAAAAGGAGTAGACGTGTAAGGATCGTAGCAGGTTTTCCCATGGGAAAAAACGTGTGAGTTTATAAGAAGATACTTCATATTGTCTAGCTTTTCTACTTTTATATAAAATTTTAAAAAATAACGACTAAAATGAAGTTTCTTTTAATAGAGCTTAAAATTAATCCTCAAGAGTAATCAGTTTCTCCTTAAATGAGGTTAAAAGCTGGGATTGTAGTTTTTCACAGCAACTGTCCGCAAGGACTGGAGAAATCTTATTATGTAGATTCGTAATAGAAATCTAATTTTAGTACAAATAAAGACAGGAATGATTTTTTTATATATTTTAAAGTAAAAGGCTTTTTAGATTAAGGTTTTTATTACCAGCTATCTGTTAAATAATTAATTATTTCTTTATTTTAAATCTCCTCTTATCACCTGAATTTAAAGATAAATCCATTAAGGGGCTGAATTACCAAAATAGGCATTTTTTTATTATTTTTTTTGCCAAATCTTTTGAAGATGTGGCAGCGAAAAAAAATATGTTAATCTTGATCATATTTCCGAAAACTTTGTTAAAGTTACGCACAAAAACCTCGATACAATTGAATGGCAAAGTATCCTCTTACCGTGATCTTCAAAAAATTTTCCGGTAATACTGACCAGCGTACATTTGTACAATCAACAACAATAGCATATCTTATCAGGACGCAAAACTTCAATGTCGAATATTTTGAAGTTTCATTTATTAATTTTAAGTAATTCATATCATTATGTTTTATAAAAAAATCCATACAAATTCCATCGTGCTTCTCTTTCCATCCAGTGCAATTCGACAGTGATCGCTTTATGGCGTTGCTAGAAGGTCGTATGTCGCTTTTTTTCGCAAAATGCAAAACATATTCGATTTATTTCTCGTCAATTCAACCTGTCAAAAAAAAAAAAACAGGTATAATGCAGCCAGATTTTGTAGCCTGGTGACTTTAATTGGAACTAACGAAATTACAAGGAATATTGCCAATCTCTGTATTATTTTTATTCTCTGGCACTAACGCTGTCACTAGCATTTACATTTTTGTTGTATTATAAACGACTCATCTCGTTTAGTTTACTTACTAAGTCCATAACTAAAAAGTAATTAAACCTCTTTAAAAATAGAACTAATGTTATCTCAAAAACGGCACCACGTGACCTGAAAACTGAACCTCACCCCAGAGGGCTGGTGTATATAAAAACCCAGTAGGTGCTTTGAAACTATTATATTCCAGGATAGCGCAAAAATATATAATGATTTAAAGTAGTAGCCTACTTTGGAAAGTCATGTTGTACTAGTAACTAAATGACATCTTAATATTTTAAGAGAATACTAAACATGGAATATGAACCTATGAATTGTACAAATGATATTAATAGTGTCCTAAATTCTATTAGATATTTTAAATATGCCTAAAAACAATGCCGAACCTAGTAAATTCTGGATATTTGTAAATTTAAGGTTTTTTACAAATTTGATGGGACTTTCCTATTGTAAATAATGATTAAATTGATTAATGAAAGCACAAAATCTCAATTCAAATTTAAAGTTTCCATTACACAGTCAACATTACACAGTCCATTTCAGTATAGTAGAACTCATTAATATAATATTTATAAAATTATCTGGCTATAAAACCATTATAAAAAAAATGTCACGTACTGTGTTCTTATATGTGGCAGTCACATAGAAGCAGACATAATTATAATATTTATTCAATTTGCACGGCAGACTCGTATGACACTAGCCAGATTACCTATTTTAGTGATCTTTATTTTTGTAGCAATAAGGTTTCATTCATAGGCAAAATAACAGTGAACGATCTGATGTCGGATGCTAGCCGCCAGTTTGAAATAAGAACTTGCGCGGTTATATTTTTGTAAAAACCATCGGAAGAGTCCGTTTATGATGCGGGCCTCTGTGGTCGGCCTTGTGTATTTAATTTTCAAATACTTTTCGCTCCAATTTAAGTTCGCCCCTAAACTATCGATGACAGTGGGCGTGGCTTAGAACCTCAGATGTCGATTGTCAACTGTTCGTCCTCAGCCCCTTAAATTCAAATACTTTACAGTAGGTGCTCATATGGTACGTATGTAACAAAGTATTACATTAAAAGTTTCTAGTACCAAACTCTCTGTTTTATATTTTTTAAATTCACCATGGTAAACCCAGTAAACGTTCTCATTAAATCCGATGAAATTCCTAGTCGTTATTTGTTTCGTACAGAAAAATCTTTAAGAAAATCACAAACAAATCTATCATAGAGATAAAAGTAAAATATGACCCTTGGTTATATTTCAACTGAAGATGATGGTTTCGTCTAGATAAAGCCATGATAAATACTTCACATTGCCTTCCTCACTCACCGTACCAGCTTTTCTCATTCCCTTTTCACTTATTTTTGTAATAATAAGAGAGAGAACATCAAGGGCCTATTACGGTTACGGTGTTTAATAGAAACATTGTAATGACATCCACATTATGCACTATAAAAATGCCAAAATATGCATTCAAATATGCACTAAAAAGAGGCGAAATATGCACAATCAAAATAATTTTGTCATTACAATTTATGTTTATTGTCACAATATTTTAAATTATTTTTGTTACAAAATACAATATTTTTTAAAATTTTCTAGAGCAAACTTGTGACGTTTTTTACTTTATATTAAGGTGAAAATGACGTTATGAGATTAAACTTGAAATTTGGCGCATTGCCGCAGCAACCTTTTCAGGCCAGACCTGGAGTTTCATGTATATCATATGTAACAAATAAACACTGTCAATGAAAAAGTTTTAAAATATGGGTACATTATAACATTAGGGTCTTATGCATTTGTATATGCAAAATGCATATAATTCGATGTCCTCCGTTGAAAATTAATGATTGATGACATTGATGGCCGAAGAAAAATATCCAGGTCGAGTTACATTTTGTACTTTTACTTTTTCTGAGTCATATTCAGGCTGCGAAGCGCCCTCCCACAGAAGGGTATTGTGCATCCAGCTGGCTCCTCTAGCCCAGGTCATCAGACCGCCTTGCGTAAAGCCTACCAATGCTACACCTTCCAGCATGCGGTATCCACTCCAGAATCGTTCAGCGTTCTGCGAGCAATGTGGACATGTAAATTAGACATTTCTGCATAGCGGGAGACTAACTGGTGCAGTAAAGAAGTAAGTACTACTATAACAAACTCTTTCACGAAGAAATTACTTTACAAACAAAAACTTACAAGACTTTCCGGACCAATAGGTATTAAAAATGTTTATATTGAAAAATCATTTTCACATAGACTCGAACAGTGTCGCGAAGAATATTGAATATCTTCAGTGTCGTTTACTGAAAGTATCAAGTACGTCCGGGAAATTCATTTCCGGTCACGTACAGACTTCCGGCCAGTGACTAAGGAGCTGATGGAATAAAGAACTTCTTCTACTTTATAAATATTTGTTAGCAAAATGTCACAAACAAGAATACGAGATAAAAATGGACAGTAGCTAGTAGCATTTTTTGTTAAAGTAACCATGTACTTTTATAACTTTCGGAAAATTATGAATTTAGGAAAAATGTTATCGCTTGTTTTCCTTACCCATCATTCAGTTTACAATAATGTAAGAATTGAGTTTGATCCAAGCTACGGAAACTGAAAGCCAGAAATTTATTTCATATTGTAATGGATAGGTGCTTCACAAGTATACATTTAGCACAACTAACCCACACTTAAAAAAATACTTACCTATTGAGCACGAAGTATTTTTAAAACTTATACTAAATTAGTTTTGCAGCAAGCAGGAAAACTAAAAAGCACGTTAAGCCGTTGGTCCCGGCTGTCATTTGAAGAACTTTGACGGTTGTTACGGGTAGTAAGAAGCCTGGGATCTGACACCAGTCTAGCCAAGAGGTATCGTGTTCCCAGTTACTGGGTCAGATAGGCAGACGCTTCATGTAAAACACTGGTACTTAGCTAAATGCGGTAAGATTGAAAGCCAAACATAGTTGGGAAAAGGTTAGGCAGATGAAGATGATGATGATACTAAATTAGTTTTGCTTCATCTCCGCTATCTTATAAATTGAATACCAAATTTATAATAGTTTTATTAACCAATTAAAATACTAGAGCCATGATAGAATAATAATTTATTAGAACCATAAGAACGTTATTTATTCAATATAGTAATAGTATTATAGCATGCAAAATGCATAACCATGCAAGACTGAGTTAATTCCGTCTTGCATGTACAAACTATGTTAAAGTTAACGTAATCTTTCATGTGTAGGTACCATCACCATAGCTGCTACGTCTTAGATTCGATTAGCAGAGATGCTGTTTCTATAAGATTATGTTGTGGAGTTAGATATTATTTTATCAAACGATCGGGGAGGAATCTCTCGTTATTGAATAATCAGCTTCTTAATAATTTAAGTGTTGTTTATGGACCCAATTCCAGCCGAACCCAGTTTTGCGAGTTTAACTGCCCAGTTATTTGAAGTAATATTTAAAATTAATAAAATAGTTCGTTTACATATTGGTAAAAGGTTATCTCTGCTATAAGTAAGTACTGTGTTCAATGTTATCTTTGGACATTGACTCAGCACTCTGCCCGGCTGACGCACGGCCCAGATAAAATACTGTTTGGTTACATCTTAAACGCAGATAAATTTTGTACATTAGTGTGTAGTATGACAAAATAGTATACAAGCTGTAAAATATTCACACTACACACACACAAGGCACTTACAGGCACTTTACTTTGTGTAAATTATTTCTTCACCACTGCTCTCAAAACGGTAAAGGAAAACATCGTGAGGAAACCGGCATGACCTAGAACCAAAAATTCGAAGACATGTGACATCCATCAACCCGCACTGGGCCCGCGTGGCGGATTCCTTCTCACAGAGAGGAGGCCTGTGTCCTAGCAGTGGGAACATTAATAGGCTGATGATGTGATGTGATGTGTGTAAAATATTGTTATTAATCAGATTTGAATTTATATTCTTATCTCATTACCCCTCACTAAGCCAAGACAATACAAGGCCAAGACATCTTTAGCCATCTCTGATCAGTCTCTTGAGTCTGCTGGACTGGCAGTGCGTGTACTCTTCCCGAACGAAAATTCCTGCCTACTATCCGTCTGTAACATTAGGTCGCATGGTGCAGACATCCTGAAATTATCTATATATTTATTTATCACGCACTAGGTATATGGTAGATTAGGGCTGAAGAGCTTATAGGTCTTAGGGTCGTAGGGACTTATAGGCTATTAGGTGTGAATAGGCCCTTAACTTATCATATATTTTCATGTACTGTCACACCCTAAACATTACTGCGACCTTACTTGACGTATGTTAGGGTTAGGTGTTAGGGTTCGGCGCCACCCTTTATTTTTACTGGGTGAATATACTTTAGAGTCATTCTTATTTAGAATGGTCAGATTGTCATCAATTGTCAGGTCGCTAGAGCGCATAGACGCGTCGGATTTGATAAGTAATATAAAATATAATGAATAAATGGGACTGGGTTATTGGTAAAACACTAACAACCTTACAGAGCTGTATTACTAACATAATAAATAACAACTTTTGTTTTGTGATTTTTTTAAATATAACAACAAAAAAGCAGCTGTTCCATACATTCTGGTGAGTTATGCGAGCATGTGCGTAGTACATTATTACCTCAATGGTGAGCATAAGGTTGTTAGTGTTTTACCGATAACCCAGTATATAACGAAAATATCGCGTCTTATTATGGTAGATGTTAATCCAATTCTAAAAATTCTTACACAGATAGAAAGGGTTGTGTATACTATCAATTTGTGCTAAAGGCTACATATACATATTATCTCGAAAAAAAAATGAACATTTTTCTCACATGATAAAAACGTTTTATAAAAAAGCTCTCTTAAAATGATCACCCCTTCCAAGCATCGCAATGGGACCATAAAGCACAGGCGCCCTCTGACTTACCACTTTCGATTCTGACTTTTCTGTTGTTCGTAATAATAAAAATATAAGGAATCCCTACACTTTGAACGGTATATTACTGCCTGCGGAAACATAAAAACTATGGTGGATGCACGGATTTGGGGTGCAAGGGTCCCTCAGATTAGATCTTTTTTTAAAGAATTTGCTTACGTATCTTCGGAATTTATCATTTTAATGTGACATTTTTGGAGAGAGGATGTAAGCGAATTTTGAAATAATAAAATTGGTATGCCGACTATAATTGTAATTTATTGATAGGAAGGTTGCTTCTTATACGGAAAAAAGCCTCCTATTTTTAAGTTGTTTAAAAAATTAAGTATTTTCACAGATAATATTATAATGAATCTATACTAATAATATTTTAAAGAGGAAAGTATTTTTTGTTTATTTATTTGTACCGAATAGACTCCGAAACTACTAGACCGATTTAAAAAAATCTTTCACCAATACAAAGCTACATTATTCCTGAGTGACATAGGCAATTTTTTTATCCCGAAAACGGGTCCGAAAACTCCAATAACACTGCCCCACTCGGAAATCAAACACAGGACCTCATATTACCTCAGCAATAGCGCTTAATAATCAAACAATAGGGGCAGAAGCGGATAAAATGAATTTTATATAAAATATTAACCTCCTGTATCTCGGCAGTCATTCCAACATCATTGGCATAGGAGTGCGTCGCATTAACAGGATGTGTACTTTCCTCCGCAGATAAATGTGCAGTGGCGGAGGTGGAGGGTTAAGTAGGTATCCCTTTCTTTCTATCACACCGAGATAGCGGGTTAATATCGTCTTGTTGACATTATCTTGATAGATGTGGTGATGTGGTACTGGTAGTACAGTATTCAATTGTGTTTGTTGTTGAAGAATAAATACCTATTTCACCATAGGCTCCAGACATAGTGAAATGCCAGCTGCGAAAACGATTGTAAAATACCAAAATTTACCTATGGGGTTAATATCCGATGTATGTAATATTTTTTATTATCTCATATATTTCAAACCACTTGACGGATTTTTATAATTGAGACATCGTTAGAGAGTTCTTGACCGCCCAAGTGTTCTTAGAAAAGTGTCGTTAAAAAAAAGGATGATTCAATTTCTTTTTCTGCCAAACCTATCGAGTGGGAAGTCAAAAAAATGATTTTTAGAAGTAATTTTTTATAAAGCATTTTTGGATTTCAAGAAAGATAGATTCGAAAAAGAAAATAACTAAAAAGTTGTAAATAATAAATTTTAATAAAATTAAAAAAAAACCCGACAGCAAAGATGTAAACAAGTAGAAAATCATGCTGTGCAGTCGGCGGATACATAATAGCGAGCTGGCTGACCAAAACCATAAATATCCTCGGACTTGTTTTTTTATTTCATTAATTTTTTTTTGAGAATAGAATTTCACTTTATCTAGAGTTACTGGCATATCATTTTGTTCTAAGTAATTCTGTCCCATTTTTTTTTTCTCTCTTCGTGGATGTACTATTCTGATACGCACCACTGCTTAACCGTTCCATAAGGTCGGATGTGATATCATCAACTGGTAGATAGTCTAAGCCACACATCTAAATGGAATAAAATTGTATGCTATTGTTGGAACATCCATGGAATGGAAAGTTGGTGAACATATTGACATCTGTCAGAAACAAAACAACGAGCAGAAACAAAATTTTGCTAACGTCATTCACAGTTTCAACGATGTCAAACAAGAGTTAAGTACATAAGACACGGATAAAACCATAGATTTAGATTTTTTTTGCTATGCAAACAAATTGCAATATGATCAAAGCAGTAAATGAAGATATCTCTCACCACTTAAGCCATATTCTGAATCTTTGTATACAGAGTGGGACATTTCCAAAAGACCTTAAATTGACAATTATTAAACCCATATTTAAAAAAGATAATAAATACTTAATGGAGAACTATAGACCTATAGCACTAATTTCTGTATTCTCAAAAATCTTTGAGAAGTATATTTACAGTGAAATCAATAGCTACTTAGACAAAAATCAAATCCTATGTGATGAGCAAAAAGGCTTTAGAAAGAATAAAAATATAAATATGGCGGTGTACGACTTTTTATACGTAGTTTCTTCGCAAGTAGACAAATATTTACCCGTTTGTTCTATTTATTGTGACATGTCACAAGCGTTCGACTATGTGGACCACAATATTTTGCTAGATAAACTTCAGGCTTATGGTATAAGGGGTAATGTCCTGGAACTGATAAGTTCATATTTATCAGAACGCCAACAAATAACCCAAATATCAAAATTTAATGTTAAAGCTAAAAGGGAACTGATTTTTACCTCTGATAAGCGATACATCACATATGGTGTTCCCCAGGGAACTGTATTAGGCCCTCCTTTGTTCCTACTATACATTAATGATCTACCAAATGCGACTACGGAACCCATGTCATTGTTCGCTGACGACAGTACTGTAACCATAGCACCTAAAGATATGGTTAACTATCAGTCTGATTCTAATGATTCATTGAATTCTATAATTACCTGGCTTAGTAATAATAATTTGAAAGTAAATATTAGTAAAACAAACATAATGCATTTTAGACAACGAGAAAAATTACGTAATACATCAACATTTAATTTAGTATACAAAGATAATATAATACAAGAAGTTGAAACAACACGATTTTTAGGCTTAATCATTGACAAACAATTGAATTGGAAAACTCACATTAATGAACTTTGTAAAAAGATTGGTATTTCGTCATACGCTCTTTATAAGTTGGCACCGACTGTCAACACAGACACTTTGCTTACAGCATATTACGGGCTTGCTGAATCAGTGTTAAGATTTGGAATCATTTTCTGGGGCAATTCAACTCTAAAGGAAATTGCGTTCAAAGCACAAAAGCGTTGTTTACGGGCTATGTTTGGGTTGCAAACTGTTGACAGTTGCAAACCAATATTTATACAGCACAGAATTCTAACACTTCCGTCACTTTACATATTTTAAATTTCAATATTTGTAAAAACCAATCCTCATTTGTTTCCCCTTATGATTAATAATACAGGTAGAACAAGACGTGAGAAGTATAGACTTTGGGTGCAATCACACTCCGCTAAAACAGCATTTCTAACAAAAAGTGTAATATGCATGGCCCCATTAATATACAATACAATTCCAAATTCCATTAAGATAATGAATATAAATTCATTCAAGACAGAACTTAAAAAAATGTTAATTAGTAAGGGATACTATAATGTTACAGAATTTTTGAATGACAAATTTTGAATTTAAATTGTATTGATTTTGTGATGGGTTTTTATGACCTTATTAATTTTATTGCTTTTTTGGCCTTATTGATTTTATTAACTGTAATGACGTATTTGAATTAATTGATATTTTTTACTGTATTTAAATTTGACATACCTACCTACATTGTTATCTGTCATTTATTTGATAATTTACCACAGATCTGACATGCATTTTTGTACGACATTTGTTTGATATTTTATAATTTTTAGTGTTGACGTTCTGTTATTATTTGTTTTTTATTATTAGTTGCGTTTGAATTCATTTTAGTAATTGTTCATTAAATTTGATTGATATTTTACATAGATTTGACGTACATCTTTATTTGACATTAGTTCTTTTTTTGACATTATTATTATTTTTATGCAGTTTTTTTTTTATTGTTTGACATTTTGTAATTATTGTGATTAAATTGATTTTCGTAATTGTTCATTGATATTCAATTCTAAAATATTTGCACGCTATAGTATGTGGCAAACATGTCCGAACTTTTTGTATCTTTTTTAATGTTATCCTGCATGCACGTATTGTTTATTCTTGCATGCATACACGTGTTTGAGCAAATAAATATATCTTTATCTTTATCTTTATCACATCCGGTATTAAACACAACTGTCATCCCACAGCATTCTCTCTGACGTTACTGCAACATGTTCACTTTGTTCCGCAAAACCGACCTAGACATTTGGATTTATTAGGCTGCCTGTATACACTGGAGCTGAGAGTAGCGGAGCTGTACGGAGCTAGAAAAACTGCAACTAAAAGAGTTTCACGAAATTTACGTCTCCACCCCGCTCTGCATCAGTGGACTTATCTGCAGAGCAGATCATTTTATGCTGATGGTTATTTTAATCGCAAATTGTGTTGTTGCTTTGTTCATTAACTTCCTTTGGCTCATAAGGTTTGTCACTCTTCCGCTGTGATTCTCTCCTCCTCCCTTTCCCTTCAGCTTCAGAACATAGACCTTATTGCTCAGGAACCTGGCGTCGACATGTTTATGCTAACTGACAAAACTATGTTCAATATTTGTATAAAGTTTTTTAGTTTATTGAGTGTTATTATAAGTGTAGTGTTGGCTTGCTGTACGCTTTCGTACGCGCAAACTTTACGTACAGTAAGTAATTGGTATAAAAGAAAAAAGATAGAGATTCAACGAGAGAAATTTTTTAAGCTATTCGTATTCATATTCATATTCTTTATTGTACACAAAATATACATTTAAAAATACAAAAGGAAAACTTATGTACACAGGCGAGCTTAACCCATAATTGGGTTCTCTGACAGCAAACCTCAGTGCTAAAGAGAGATTTACAAAATTAGGACAGTTAACAAAAGCGCACAACAAATATTAAAAACATTTGAAATCTTACTAACTACATACACTACACAAATACGTGTACAGCACATAATGCATAAACATAATACATACATATATCTAAAATACATACATATTTATTGCGTCATGTTGACAGGAAATGTTCCTTAATTCTTCTCCTGAATATCCCTAGTGAAGGGCTATCCCGTATGGAATGAGGAAGATTATTCCGGAGGCGGACTGCACAAACAGTAAATGATCCACCGTAACGACTTGATGAGTGGGGAGGAAAACGAAGGAGAAGAGATGATGAGGAGCGGCAAGGCTTTCCTCTCGGAACAAGATACTCAAAGCGTTCTTTAAGATACGAGGGAGAGGTAGGATTGTGAAGAATAGAAAAGAGTAGAGAAAGAGTGTGGGTATCTCGGCGCTGCCGAATAGGCAGCCACTTCAACCGCTTCCGAAATTCCGACACATGGTCGTACTTTCGGAGGCCAAAAATGAAGCGAATGCACAAATTCTGCAAACGCTCGAGCTTATCAAGAAGTTCCTCAGTCGCATCAAGAAAGCAGACATCAGCATAGTCAAGAAGAGGAAGAAGAAGAGACTGAGCGAGAGTAACTTTAGTTGAGAAAGGCAGGAACTTCTGGAGACGTTTTAGAGACCGAAACGAGTAAAACACCCTCCTGCTTACTTCAGCAATGTGAACATTCCAAGATAGGTTGCAGTCCAAGAAGACACCAATTTTTGACTTTTTTGGAGTAGGCTATAGCGACGGCATCATAGTAAATAGGTGGGAGAGACTGGTTGCTCAATAAATTAATGAAATGTCTGCCACCAATAATGAGAGCTTGTGATTTTGTTGGGTTCACTAAAAGTCCAAAACTTTTATGATGCATAAAAGCATATATAATATGCATGATAGTGTGAAGATAAGACCTTAGTGATAGCGTTTATAAAAACGGAGAAAAGAAGAGGAGAAAGGACGCCACCCTGAGGAACACCCGCATCTAAATCGCACCAGTCAGAGAAAGCCTCCTCTGAGCGGACGGATTGCGAGCGACCCCAAAGATAAGAGTTAAACCACACGATCACAGCAGGAGATACATTAAGAGAGGATAGGATACCTAAGAGGATGTCAAAATCAACTGAATTAAAAGCACTGCTAAAGTCCAGTAGAATCAATACTGTAAGGAGTCTGTTTTCCATGGCCAGTCGGATATCGTCAGTTATTTTGACTAAGGCCGATACAGTGCTGTGGCCAGGACGGAATCCAGATTGATAAGGACTTAGCAAGCCATTAGAGGAGAGGTAATGAGACAGCTGATTATTGACAACACTCTCAAGGACTTTAGATAGGATTGGAAGAATCGAAGTAGGACGGAACTGGGATACTGATGAAGGTTTAGGGACCTTGGGTAGAGGCAGAACATGTGCTTTCTTCCAAGCTGAAGGAAAGCAGCCAGAAAATAGGGAGTAGTTGATAATGTGGAGGATAACAGGAGTGAGTTCATTTAGGATGGGAAGAAGGATCTGGATTTGTAGACCATCATCACCCACAGCCTTCGTGGATATAGAAGTGATGGCCCGCTTTATATCCCCCTCTGTAACCGGGTGAAATGAGAATGAAGTACACATTGGCGGAGAAAGTTTAGAGAGATTGTTTAGAGTGGATGCTTTAACGTTGACGTCAAGAGTGACAGGGGGCTTCGCGAAATGTAGATTAATTGCGTTAAGGTCAATATCAGGCGTGCTGTCATCAGCAGCTTTGCCGATACCAAGGGATTTGAGAAATTGCCATACTTGTGCTGTGTTGAAGTTTTGAACAGAGTTGTGGATGTGGCGCCTTTTAGCATCCCTACACATACGACCGCACCTATTACGCAACCTCTTGTAGAGAGACCAGTTCTCATCAGTAGGATCCTTTTTATACCGCCTTTTAGCCTTGTCCCTTTTCGACATTGCACCTTTAATGCTGTCAGATAACCAGCGAGCTGGAAGATGCTTCACTCTGACCCTTTTAAGCGGAGCATGCTCATCAAAGAGTTTCAACAATATCTTGGTTAGCTCTGCTACCTTACTGTCCAAGACATTGCTTTCATAAACAGGAGACCAGTCAATATTGCCCGCGTCTTCTCCCAAGCGATCCAGGTTAATGTTCTTGAAACTGCGAAGGAAGAGAAATTTAGATTTACGTTTAGGAGGGCGAATTTTATACGAAAGAAAAATAAGATCATGGTAGGAGAAGGAGGCAGAAAGTTGCCCGTGAGTGGCCACTTTGCTTGGGTCGGAAACCAGAATAAGGTCTAGAAGTGAGGGGTTGCAGTGAGGAGCATGATGAGTGGCGTCAAGCTGAAGAATATGAATGTTGACAGAAGCGACTAGAGACCGGAGTTTACGGCTGCGCACATCATCCTTTATCAGGCAGGTGTTGAAATCCCCGAGTATTATCGTGTGGTCATATAATGAAGAAAAATATTCTAGTTTTGTTTCAAACGAAGAGAAAAAATCTATATGGCACGAAGGGCTATAGTAAACACCTACTAGTAATTTAGTATGATTAAATGTAATCATTTCATCATACTAAATCAAATCAATAAAGAGATGTTCAGCAAATTTTGAATAATTACTCGGGGACTGATCAACAACACTGTATGTAATATCTCCACGGAGATAGATGGCGACTCCTCCGCATCCCTTGCCCGTTCTGTCATTACGCACAAGCCTGTAGCCGGGTAGTGAATACTGCGTTGAAGGAAGTGCAGGTTTGAGAAAAGTCTCCGAGACGAGAACAGCATGAATAAGATCGGAGTCGAATGAGGATAATAAATCGGAGTGATGAGCTGGAACGCTTTGAGCATTTATATGTACTACATTGAAAAATTTACTGAAGCAAGAAAAAGCAGAAAACAGTTGGTCGCGTAGGTGAACAGAATCATCACTGAACGCACTAGCGCAGCTCTCATCAGATGGACAAGAAGAAGAACAAGAAACAAAACTATTATTAATATGACCTAACATGACACAAATACCTATCTAAATAATAAATTATAAATATATATACAATAACAATAACAAAATTATTAAACGTAAACAAAACAACAGTCAACGCAACTGTCATTTCAAAAATCCTCGATGCACCCGCTAAACAGAAGTCAAAAGACCACTATCCAAGTCAGTAAAGTCATAATACAATTATTGAGTTGAGTTTCCGAACGAATACCCCAACTTCAATACATCAGTGGTGACTTTCAATGTCAAAGTCACAAAACTCACAACACAGAAGTCACAACAAATAAAATTAATAATAAGTAACAAATTGTTCAGTGACCAACACAAAGAGATAACTAAAAATAGATTATGGCCAATAGGCTGTGGCAGCGATTATTTTGCTTGCCTACGCGATGATGCCTTATCCGATGATGCAACAATTGATGTAGTCGCCAGGAACCGCGCAATGAGCTGGAGAAGTTCAGCCCCCGTTTCGATTTTTCGACGCGACTTGTCCGGGAGTAGGATGACAATCTTACCCTCGGAGGTCCAACACTGCTTCACACTGAAGTGTTTTCGAGCATTTAGGAACACGTCATGTCTAGGCTTTGTTAGGAACTCCGAGAAAACCAACCCGGACCCTTTCAACATAGTCTTCGCACGCCAAACATCACTACGCAGGTTATAATTAGCAAACCTAATTAGAAGAGGACGTGGCTTGCCTGAGTCTGCTCCCAAACGATGGCAGGATGTGATGTCCGCAGCAGAGATGTTTCCCAACTTCATCTTGTCAGTCAGCGTCGATATTGCCCGGGAAGTGTGATCCTCATCCTTCTGCTCAGGAAGGCCATGGAGAAGCAAGACCTGCCTGCGAGACACCATCTCATGCCGATCCAGTCCTACAGTTAGCAACTCCATCTGTGTCTTCAGTGCGCTCATTGTCTTCCAAATAAGGCACTTGAACTCCATGAAGTCCCGAGATAGGCTGGCTATAGTCTTGTGGGTGGCCTCATTGCTATTGACATTCTTCAGGTCCTTTTCATAGATATCCATGCGTGCAGTAAAAGTGGCAGCAAGATCCTCCATACAGTTTGACAGCTTTGCGTACAGGTCCATCTTGTGATTTTGTTATAGTGCAAGTCAGGTGAAAATGAGAGGAGTGTTTAATGTGCAGTGAGTGCAGCCGAGGATAATTAAGACTTTAAGTGCATTTGCACAATAATAAATATATTTAAACTATTATTTATCATATATAAACTGAGAGCTCTAAAAAAGTTGTGTGCACTTAAGTAGGTACCCTCACAAAAAAAAAGTTTTTTTCTTTTTTTTTAGTTAAGTTCGTTTTTATTTTTACCTTTTTTGCAGCCAAAGGTACGCATATTTATGTTTGATTATTGTTTCAGTTTCCACTGCATTGTCACCTGTACTGCATTTTTTTACTTCTGCGCTTCAGAGGACGGGTCACTGCCTAAATCATCTCTGCTTTCCTAAAAGGAATTTAAGAATTAGAAAAACATTAATCAATAATATTATAATATTCCACTAAATTCAGGTCGCTCCCGCTTCAGCGAACAGGGACAAACACCGCTTCAGTACCTCGCTCTTCTCCGCTCACTCGCTTCGCTTCAGTAACCAGGCAGCCTTATCTCCGCTCTTCATGAAACTGAAACAAAGTTAGGTTTAAATTACAAATTAGAGTTTATGCCAGAGATATTGTTACTACTCTGTAATGTTCTACTAGCTTTGCGTTATATTGTTTGGAGTTCGACGAATTTGTTTTCTTTGATACCCATTAAATTAGTTAATTGGTTTGGTATTCGATAACTTCAATTAAAATGGTTTCTGGATTAAAATAGTTACTAAGAGAGATCCTTTGGCTACTTATTTAAATTATTATTTCCTGTAAGAATATATAACAACAGTTTAAAACTCTCAATAGAAGCCCAGAATAAAGATTGGGGTCCTATTAAAGGTGATAATCTCGTCCCGTATTGCTTACAAGTAGCTGGCCAAATAAGGCCGTCATTGTGGCCATA
This sequence comes from Orthosia cruda, assembly GCA_964057195.1. Lineage (NCBI taxonomy): Eukaryota > Metazoa > Arthropoda > Insecta > Lepidoptera > Noctuidae > Orthosia > Orthosia cruda. Next base: position 24,076,915 of record OZ059840.1, read on the forward strand.
CAATGAAGAATATTGTACAAGATTTATGCTATTATTTTGGTAAACATTAAAGTATATTCTATTTATGTAAGTATGTTTCCTCTTCCAAGAAAACCCTCTTGATGTAACATAGATTCCATATACAGAGCAATTCCTGATCATACCACCAAATAATTTTCCACAGAACATATCAACAATAATTTCCACAACGAATACAACGATCCGTAAACAGTTTACAGTAATATTGTGTACATCGATAGTCTTGTTTGCGTTAAACCTAACCAATTTGTACTTCGGTAAATGGATTTTGAATTTCCAAAATAACACACTGTAGTCCTATGATGTAATCATAATTTGTGCCTAGTTTATTTGCCGGAGGTTTATTGAGTCTGAATTTGGCGAGTTAGTTTGAAATTTTGAAACTAGGGGTAATATGGCGGCTGGAGAACTGGTGGTAGTGTTCTAATGTTTGTCTTAGTACTACACTTAGGATGTTTGCTTGTGATACCGCAGAAGTTGTTAAAGTCTACAAGGGTGGGGTTAGTTCTCATTGAGTTCAAGGACTTTAGTTCAAATTGCTGTGATTCTGCGTTGGACGCATGATTTGGTTTATTTTATAGAATGGGTACTTGACAAAGAAGAAGTCTTACTTTGAAGGGCAACTAACGGGTGAAGCATTAAGTCATACAGATGATTGCATCGAATTCCATGAATGACAACGAGAAGCGCTGAGTGTTGCATATCGAGATACACATGTGGATGGTATAGTACGTCAAGCGTTTCAATGAAAACTTCTTGTAACCCGTCTTGCGAACAGCAGTAAAAGTTTCGAGTCAAGATTTGCCGGCTAACAAGGCAATCAAGTACTGAAGAGGTATGTTGATACAGTTATTACAAATAAACAAACCTTCAAAGGACGAAGACAGAACCATGACCAACAAACAAATGAATGATACGAATTTGCAAACCAAATCGAGTGATTCGGGGATATATGGCCGATTGCTACAACTCCTTTTTGTTGGTTAAACAAATTCGTCTCATCTCCCATAAGGCTTTAGCTATAAACATTTTTATGTTGACATCATAATATTGTTTTATTGTTAGAAAATTTACTACCATCCCCACTGTGGCTTGTGTGATACTGTATGGCGACGAATAATCTGCCTCTGATTTGTTCATTTTGATTTGTAAGAGTAAATTCGAGTGTTTGGATGAAATAATGATACGTATGTTTTTAATGCAATTTTTTTTTAGTAGAGTGTTGGTATAGTTGTATTGGAAATTAATGATGACCGAGATCAAGCAAGGATAGACACTAACGTCTGTCAACGCTGATTATTATAAAGATATGATACAACATTGACGGACTTCAATGTCCCATCAGCCTCACACAATGAAAATCCCTTTTATTTTGATAGTTCAACTAAATTCACTGCGCCCTTTCAAGCAGACGAACTTTCCAAACATACTAGTATTAGTACTTAGCGATGGCTCAGATTGTTTTCATAATCGTGATAGAGAGTAGGCGCTTTACAAATTGGGGTGCCAGATACAGATGTCATTGCATCGTTTAATACTTATTGTCTTGATCTTCTATTCTTGATCAGAATAGCTTATTTCTATATCTATAGAGAGAGTATTTGAGCAACAACATACCAATAAATACACTAGCAAGTTTTGACATGCAAACATTCAGGTAGGCAAAATTCGACGAAATGTCAGCTGATATTCTGTGCCCGTTCGTTTTTGGAGTTCCGGCAAGCCTGGCGTAATAACATTACTATTGTATCTGGATAACCCAAAAGTGACATCCGTATATATCCCATGCCGTAAAATACAGGTAAACGTAGGTTCTGTCTCTATTTTCAGAGCATTCAGGTTACATTTACAGCTGAAATGAACATAAAATTTGACAATTAGGTAGGAAAGGAGGGAAAACAACAACATACCAATAAATACACTAGCAAGTTTTGACATGCAAACATTCAGGTAGGCAAAATTCGACGAAATGTCAGCCGATATTCTGTGCCCGTTCGTTTTTGGAGTTCCGGCAAGCCTGGCGTAATAACATTACTACTGTATCTGGATAACCCAAAAGTGACATCCGTATATATCCCATGCCGTAAAATACAGGTAAACGTAGGTTCTGTCTCTATTTTCAGAGCATTCAGGTTACATTTACAGCTGAAATGAACATAAAATTTGACAATTAGGTAGGAAAGGAGGGAAAACAAAAACAATAAACATTGGGGTATTGTGATATTTTTACAAGCAAATTTACTGTTGTTAGAGAGAGAGCGGTCCCCCTTCCAAAATGAAATACTAGAGACATTTATGGGCTGTTTATGAGCCAACTCTTTACTGAACGCGGACGAGCATGTTTGTGTTTTTATTGTACACTTCCGCGTCATAAAGAGCTTTATTTCTATTGTTTATAATCGTATTATGCTGATTATGTATGCGAAAACATCAGAATCAAAAGGTTTTACTTCTGTCTGTCTTATTTTTGTGAACTTTTCGCCTTTCTTGTAGGGTCTTGTGCTACTGATACAAAAAATAATGTATTTCCTTTCGGACACGGCACTGGCACCTGTAACATGGGTTAATCACCTACCACAGGGGTCACGGACTTCGCTGAATTTATATCATTTTCTTAAGTAAAAAAAAAATAAACAATAATATTAATATTATTATGTAAGTTGGAAAAATAATAGTTACATACCTAGTGGACATCATCACCTTCAAAAATGAATTACCTTTTCAAAGGAACTGTCTTTACGTATTTAGACGTATGGTATATGACGAGTGAATTATATTTATGTTATCAGAGCCCGCGGCTAGATTTAATATAACTCAGACACATTATTCGAGTTCACGTGTTTTTGGCAAACATTTAAAAAGTTAAGCAAAGATAGCTATTACTTTGTACATTTCATTCTTTCATTACTTATGAAATAGAAATTTGGTAAAAGCTCAAGATAATACTGTAAAGGAAAATAATTGAAGAACGAGGAAAGAATTACCCGAATATTTTTTACGTAGTATCAAATTCGCAATGTTATAAAAATTCTAGAGGTCTACGGGGTGCTTATAAATATTCAAATTTGTACAAGCACTGGGCCAGGTGGGCAGGCAGGCAGGTTTGCATAAGTAAACTTGCGAAGGGTGCGGACACGAAGCACAATAATCCGACTTCGGTTCGAAAGAAAAAGCAAAATCAAAATTCATTTCGTTGACCCGAGCTACGGTCGTAATTCCACGACAGGGCCGGAAACTATTTCTATTCCGAGGGGATCCAACCCCAAGGCGGCACGCCTCCTTGTTTCCAAATATTTTCCTCTCGTGCCTTAATGCAGCACAATCGTAAATTAAAATATGCTCCCTCGTTTAAAATGAATGCGCGCTCGGTTTCTGCCGTCAGATTTGTGGACGGAATGTGTTAATTGTTTCGTTCCATACGCACGCTGCGGTCGCGATACACTGATATGCTCTCGCTTGACCATGTAATGGAACGGGTTTAATGGTCAAAATTAATAAGCGGCTACCGAATTTAGAATTTCGGTGACTTACATCGAGGCGGCCGCAATAAAAATTGGTAGTAATAGAGTTGTTGTAATCTCGGCGACGATATACCGCGTGGAGGGCGTGTTATCGTCGGCGGAACGGTAATGACGGTGCGATAAGATCGCTCGGTGAGGAAGCGAGGGCGAATCGACTGATCTCAGTCTGCGGCCAGATTAAATCTCTGTAGGAACTGCCCGCAACATTAATTAATGACACTCCGGATATGGGACGAACTCCGATAGCCCCCGAATACCCCCTATAGCCCCTGATCATCTCACCGACTCGTTTCAGTTCATCTGAGGGAGTCGCCGGGTAATCAGCATTCAAGAGCTCATCGCCGAAGATAAGACAAGTTTGTGACGGCTGTTTCGGAGCCCAATTGACTTGTTTGATTATCATACACCACGGATATTTGATGTCATGATATGGGGCTGCTGGCACTTAATATTTATCACAAAGGTCATTTTTGTATAATGTTTTAGGTACCTTGGGAACCGTATTCATTAATAGGTCGTTGCCCCACACTTTCAGCTTTTAAAGCTCCATTAGTGAGACAACATTACAAAACCCATGCGGACCTACGAACTCAAAATAAATAAACGCTTTCACGTAAATAAAAACTACTTCCATCCTGTATTATACCGTCGAATTGTTATAAATAGCTGTTGCAAATTGGTATTAAATGATCTACAAAAAGGTCCAACTTCAAGTCTTCCCTTCGACAATAGGGAAATTCGATATCGCATAGGAGAGCCCCATTAAGGTTGAGACCGGCTCGAGATTGTGATAAGTATGTATATTTTATTGTTAGGCGAGTTGTTGAGATTCATATAAAATGTATCAGCTGAATTGTGATTCGAGTGGGGTACAAGCATTTTCTCTTTATATGGGACTTAGTGGTAAAAGTTCAACGATGATATTACATTTTAACAGATGAAATCTTAATTTGGCAACTCTTAATATCTTCGTTTAAATCTTTTAATTAAAAGAAAAATAAAATCAGTTGTCGAGTTAGGCGAAAATAAGTAAACTGAACCATGAACATTAGATCTGTTCGCATTTTCAGGTTAAACGCAACAGTATAAAAATTACTATATCCAAAACTTACAAAAAGTACTAAACTAAAACTTATAATAGTTTGCAAAGTCGTATACCAAAATGACTAGTCGGTAGTTTCCATGTTATTTCGGTACAGTGTGCACTTTTACGAGGTATGATGGACCTCATCGATCTTTAGTACTTTGATTTGCATGATATTGTGCCGTAAAACTATACTTTATGGCTAAATGATGCACTGAACTACTATTATGTTAGCATTTAAACATTATTAGGTTGATAATGTTTTCATTAGCATAGATGGTATACTTAAAATAGTATTTATGAGTAATGATACTAATGTACTACCTAAACTACGTCTGGCGCACCCTAATTCCGGTCCTTGCCGTCGGCTACCACGCATTTGTGACAGTTCTGTGTTTACCTCGGCATTGTGTGAATAATTTCATCACCACTGCTCTCAAAACGGTGAAGGAAAACATCGTGACGAAACTGGCATGTCCTAGAGCCAAAAAATCAAAGACGTGTTACAACCACTAACACGCACTGGGCCCACGTGTTCGGTTTCGGCACATTCCCTATCACATAGAGGAGGCCTGTGTTCCGGCAGTGGGGACGTTAAAAGGCTGATGGTGATGGCAATAGGCTCATTCCCTTTCCGTTAAATGGCAAATTCACCTCTGCCTAATTCTTCGCCGAAAACAAGCGTGTGTATATGTGTTGTTGATTAAATTCTCCACAGTAGTGGTGTTGAGTTTAACACTTTTTCTTGGTCTACAGCAATGCAGTACAAAATTTGTCTATAAACTGCATGGGCATAAATCCTCCTATTTTGCATAAAGCATTTTATCTCCCCACTATGTTTTAAGTAAGTCACAAACTTTTCTCTACCTTTGTTGCTGCCGTGCTAATTTGCAGCAGTATTGTTTGCATGCCATTTTATGTCCGATGTTTAGTGCTACCGGAACTTCATTGTCTGGGTCAATGCTCGCTTAGGACACAATAGAGCGCCTAGCCAAAGTGTTATGAAGGCGTTAGAAAGTCTTAATTGACGTTTTAAATGGACTTAGCTTACTGATTTTATGGGATGGATTCTAGAGAGCATACTGAAATGTGGCTATGATTTATAATGAATGCTTATGCTGAAAAGTGTTTGTGTTTCGCAGCCAATAGTGTGTTTTTTTACCTCATTTAATGATCTTTCATTTATCTCTTACAGTTGGAGAAGATGAGAAAAAATTAATTTTCTTCATTTTTAAACAGGAGCACCTTGAAGATAACTGCCGCTACGGCATTGTCAAAACTGATCATGTGAACCAAGCGTGTCTTCAATAAGTGACAATACTGACTATGGCAACTGAAATCTGTGCTGAGCGTACATATTGTAGCACGAACATTTATTAATAATGGCTTCTCCAGTCGATTCCGTGATCTGTGGTTTAAAATTAGCTTCATGACATTAGTTTAGTTGGGAAATAGTTAATTAATAAACCTAAGTAATAAAATTATACATCATTTATTTTTTACTAGCTTTTTTGGATTCTACTTAGCAAAGCCTTTCATTTGATATGCATATCATGGCAGTGCACAATAAAAAACTAGTCCACCATCTTGGGCCATCCGCCATATTGTATTTAGAATGACGTCACTTAATTACGTTTTGTTTGGATGACAATACATGGTTGTATTGTCATCCAAACAAAACGTGTATGCAAAATTTCATCTTAAGCGTTGGAGGATAACTGTTTTAAAGGAGAATGCTCAAAATCAGTATCGCTTTATAATAAAACAGTATAGCCACAAACAAAACAATACTCATAAATTATACAATATTTTTTTAAGTTTTCTTAGATAACTTGATCGAAATCGTATGTGGGGTTAATATTTGGTGTTTATTTATTAGATTTTATTGTTAGTGAAAGCAGTGTTGCCATTTTATGAACCTCCCCATAATCGGTGTTACTGATAGTGTAAGGACAGACGCTGAGTTTTAAAAATAACTGCAAGTATGACATTTCCCGCTTCATTTTTTTTTTTATATAACATACCTAATTAAAATGATATTACTTTATTAATTAAAATCTTTTCCCAATTAACAAATCACTTATGGTCAGGGCGATTTAGATTAACTGTTGGTAACACTGTCAGTGTCAAGTCAAAAAAAGCATCGTGTCGGCGCGGCAGCGAACTTTTGTTTTTGCGTTGATAGTTGTTGAGTTTGTTGTGCTAATTAAGAAACTTATTATTGCGTTGAGTTCGTGTGTCTTCGGATTCAAAACTGAAAACAAAACAGAACAAAAAAAACTGAATACTGAAAAAAACTCAAACTGAACAGAAAATCAAAAAGCAAACAAAAACCCCACAAAATAAATGGATAATTTTTATTTCCTTTGAAAGTACGACCTCTCTCCTCTTTTATATCCAATTTATGCTATCATACAAAAAAAAAAAAATGCGCAACTGCGGTCCATAGAAGAATGGGCAATCTCCTTTAGTTGCTAGATTTGATTCTAACACACATACATACATTGCAAGTTAAATAAAAGCTTGTAATAAAAAAGGTCACAGATGGATAGTGCCCGCCTCAATGTTCATCATATTAAAATTCACTGGTATCAATCAAAGTTGCATCCAAAATTCTCGTGAATTAAATACTTTCAACTAAATTCCTGTGAAACCTGTGATTGTTTGTCGAAACATAACCATTGAAATGAAGTTCATTCCATTTCAAATGCCACAAACGCACGCAAAAAGTTATTATTAATTTCTGAAAATTAATTTATTTTTGTCTCGTATTTCATGTTAATTAATTTTGTGTAAACGAGACCACTAACGTTTGATTTTTTCGAAGAAGTAAATAAGTATCTATCTAAATAAGTATAAAATAATAATTCGAGATAATTGCAGTCCATCGCCACTAACTCAACTATCGTTTTTAATATTTTGTTTCCTAAGTTGTTTTTAAGTGATTATTTGAAAAGTACTGTTTGCAAGCGCCTTTAAAACTTAAAGTTTTTGGTTCCGTTTCTTTTTACAAGGTTTTAAGGATTTAGTATGCCCAGTTTTTTGGCCGCAATTTGGGCTTTGTATTCAATGGAGGCGCCGAAGTTAAGACTCGATGTTAACTCCATGCCTAGGAGCTCAAGCCGATCAGTCACTGGAACAGACGCACCCCGAAAGATAGGCGTCCGATCGAAAAGACTCCTTTTAGCGGTAAAAAGGCACGCCTGTGTTTCGGTGGCGTTAAAGGAGACTAGATTGTCATCACCCCACTGGGAGACAAGGCTTAAGGTCAAATCTGTCCGCTCTACCATAGTCTCTCTCAAGGAACGAACTTCATCCACGCTGGTTCTTGCGCTGGACAGGTATCTCTCTGAAACAGTACTGTCATCTGCGTACCCAACAATACCAAGCTGAAGTAGGTCATTGATGTGCAGCAGGAAAAGAGTTGCAGAGAGAACAGACCCCTGAGGAACTCCGGAATCAATAGCCATAAGGTCAGAGGAGCAGCCGTCTATGACTACTTGGATCGACCGTTCGCAAAGGAATTCTGATATCCAGCTACAAAAACCAGCGGGGATGCCATACGCAGGAAGCTTACTGAGTAGACTTTCGTGCCAGACCCTGTCAAAGGCCTTCTAGATATCCAGCGAAACAGCAAGTGCTTCGCCGTGTCTCTTGTGTGTCGTGGCTTCGCCCCAGCAGTGCGTGACATACACAAGAAGATCGCCAGTTAGACCGTCCCCGGCGAAAGCCATATTGACCACTGAGGAGATTATTGTCTTCAAGGTTGGTCAGCAACTTATTGTTCAGTACCCTTTCCATAACTTTGCACAGAATGGAGGTAATGGCGATTGGACGGTAATTGACGGGGTCTGCACGGTTGCCTTTTTTGGGCACTGGTTGCACATTTGAAAGCTTTCAGGACTTTGGTACCGTTCTTTTTAACAAAACCTTTTTACTTATTTGAAAAATTATTCAAATTCTCAATTCAAATATCGATGCATTTTTCAGTGGTAGTTACTAAAAAATATTAAACCTTTAGTGACATGTCAAAATGTTGACTTTAAAAATGAGTGATTTGAATGAGGAGGAAATAGGACAGATATTTTTTTTAAGAATTTTTAAATTAAACAAAGAAATTTATTGAAAAGTTTGTCTATTAAGATCTCTACATTATATCTCTATAAGGAATAAACAACGTTTCTTCGTTTTCAAACGTTTTATGCAGTTCTACTTACTTGAAACTTGCCCTGCCCTGTCAATCAAAGCCCGCCACTTCTGAAACTAAAACCCTTAAAGCAAAGTTTAATCAAACCACATTAGGAATCATTGACCATAGCTGATTCCGAAATAGGGGCACATTTTGGGTCGATTATAGTAAATAGGGGTCGAATCGTCTAAATTAATTAATTCGTTTGGCGGGCCCACTAATGGACTTTTGTTGTGATACAGACTGTTACCGACTGGTCAGAGTTCTTGTGACTAGAGTTGTGACAAATTCTTTTTAGCGGTAGCGAAGGAGACTTTGTCCTCCGCGGACGTGGTTAGTGGAGACCGTAGAGGTGGCCGAAATACATAATAGGTTTTTTTTTTCCTTTTAATTTCGATACGGGAACCAAAACCATATAATTATTTCTCCAGGTATCTTTGAGCTTCATTGACTCACCGCTTTTCTGGTGGTCGAAAACATTATGAGCGTTCAAAAGTTGCAGTAGATAGTAAACAAAAACATTTCTATCAATTTTTTGTTTTGATCTAGATCAAAACAAAAAATTCATCAAATCCATTATAGATTTGGACTCTTGGTACTCGTACCTGGCGGTAGCAGTGACATAAGAGCAAAAACTTTGATTCTAAGTTTCAACTTAAGACTTCACTTAGTAGACTTCCGTTGCAACTCCACTCAGACCTTGCGGAGGCAGATACAGGTGCGGAGGTACGATTTCTTGCGAAAGTTCAACACTAGCAGAATCAGAGGCGAGATTCCATCACAGCTCTACTTGTAACGGTTCCTTGTTATTACTAATGATAAGAAACGCCAGATTGATCGGAGGAACGGTCCCTTATTGGTTAGATGGTCGGTATTTTGCGAAGACCGAAGATGCCCGTATTAAGCAATATTGTGAGGCGAAAAAGTAAAAGACTTTCATTAAAATATATTCGGCATCGATGCTGCAGTTCTTGTTTTGCGTAAAGCATTCACGGAGCGTGTGAAGGTTTTAGTTCAATACTATATGAAATGATAACGAAACTCCTATTGGAGGACGAACTGCCTGACCCGACAACTCAGGATAGATTGTCCTGGGGCACCAGACATTTAGGAGAGCTGACCCTACCTAATGTAGGATAGTGCTAGGAAGACGAAGAAGAAAGAAACACAAATCTCAAAACAGAATGAACATCAATAAATTAAACTCTCTATAGCAAACTCAGCTCCATTACACCAAAAAGATTTGTAGTTTTCATAGTTTCATTTCAATTCTATCAGTTATTTTCGAAAGGCACAATCCCGATGAACGCTACCCCGGCAGTTCATTGTTTTGAGCTACCGAAGACTAAGCCTAAAGATTTTACGAGTATCTCGACTGAATGCTATCCCGATATTCACGTGGCCGACACTAGTTGCGACTAACGTTGAACACTACATGTCGTTTCTCTCCCGACTCTTTGTCGTAACATAACACTGAAGCAACAAAAACCGTCATCCCATCATCCCGTCATCCCGACGCCAATAAGTCATCCTTCCTTACCCTGAACAATACACTGTTAGTTCTGTGCAGACTGACGATGACGTCATAACTCACGGCTAATGATGGTACACGTCAATATGTTGTTTGGTACATCAATAGTAGAGGCTGAGCGTTTGATCGGGCATTGAGAGGGAATTTGATTGAGTGACTTAAATGGTAAGGGCTGTGTGAGTATCGGATGGTGGTCAAACAATAACGAAAATGACGAGCCTATAAAAAAACTGGCCAAGTGCGAGTCGGACTCGCGCACTGGGGGTTCCGTACAAACAGCTACATTTACCAAAATAATAAAATAACATTACTGAAGTTCATAAACTATGAGGGCACCGAACATTGGTCTAACAATAAGATACACAGAATTGAGAAATTGAGGGACAAAATTAACTTTGCCGTTGGAAAACTGTAGTTCCCATAAATCGACATAAGTCGCGGTTAGTGTACCAACTGCAAGTAAGTTAATTTCTTTTTTTGATATACTTTCAAATTTACGGTTTACGGATTTTTTCCTTTACATGTGCTATAAGACATTGTTTCCTGCCAAATTTCATGATTCTAGGTCAACGGAAAGTACCCTGTGGACTTTGATTCCCTTGCGAGGGTAAAATATGTATCATTAACGGCTGGTCGGAAAGTTTTGAAAATGTCGTCTAAGCAGTGATTTTCAAGTTGCTTCGATGCTCTGTGTAAAAATGTTGAAAATTAAAATGTCCTCTCATCTTCGCCGATTTTAGAAGTTAAATGAAAGAGAGATCATTGAAGGGAGGTGAAAAAGAAACACTATATTGACCGTGAAAGACAAACGCTTTCTAGTATGAGCTTTTATTATAAATAATAATAATAATAATATTGGACGAAGTTATGATGACAAACAACTACCGGAAATACATTGTGAAAGACGGTACGGTTGACATCTGTCGGGCATGTCACCGACCGGGGGAATCCATCCGTCACATTATCTCCGGTTGTTCTAGTCTAGCTAACGGAGACTATTTGCATAGACATAACCTTGTAGCCAGGATTATCCATCAGCAACTTGCTCTTAAATACAATCTTGTGGAATCGGAAGTGCCTTACTATAAGTATGTGCCCGACCCAGTTCTCGAAAATGGCAATGTCACGTTGTATTGGGATCGGTCTATCATCACTGACAGGACTATTGTTGCCAATAAGCCTGACACAGTGGTGATAGACCGACTAGAGCGTCGCGCAATGATTGTTGATATAGCGGTCCCCCATGACGAGAACCTCTTGAAGGCTGAGAGAGATAAGAAAAGCAAGTATCTTGATCTGGCTCGCGAGGTTGTCGACATGTGGGACGTGAATACAGCGATCATTGTGCCGATAGTCGTTACGGCCAATGGCATAATAGCCAAGAGCCTCGGCGAACATCTGAGGAGGCTCTCGTTGGGCAGCTGGATCAAGGGCTTGATCCAGAAAGCGGTACTCCTGGACACGGCGCGTATCGTTAGGAGGTTCCTCTCTCAGGAGCCCTGACCACCGGTAGCTTGGACCCCGTTCCCGATACCGGTGGGCTACTATTTTTGTATTTTTAAATGTTTTTTTATTTTATTTTTTTATAGAATAATATTTAAAAATGTAAAAATATGTATATAAAATGAATAAATGGAATAATAATATAATTAAAATAAGACTTTCTAACGGCTTCATAACACTTTGGCCATGCGCTCTATTGTGTCCAAAGCGAGCACTGTCCAGGACAATAATGTTCCGGTAGCATTAAACATCGGACATCAAACGACATGCACACAATACTGCTGCAAATTAGCACGGCAACACCAAAGGTAGAGAAAAGTTTGTGACTTGCTTAAAACATAGTGAAGAGATATAATGCTTTATGCAAAAGCTGCATAAAATAATTATATTCCATCATCAATTTTAACTCAATCAGTCAATGTTTGATTGGTAAATAAATAAATCAAGCTTGGTGGAATATTTAATGAGAATTAATTAAAGTTAATACCGCCTGTAATCTGTATTTCAGTTTATTTGTAAATCAGTGAGGTCGTGTAAAATGTTAATCACGTTCGCAGCCTATTTTTTTTGAGAGCGTTGGGAAATTACATTTACCAACATAAATAAAATAATGTAAGTATTATATTCTTTTAAGAAATATATAGGTATATGAAATTCTTAACGTTTGGATATTTGTTAGATCACGGCTCAACGTTTGAAATGATTTTAATCAAATTTGAAACACGATTAGACCATGGCCTGGGTTAAGACAAGGAATACCTACTTTTTTAACTCATGGAATCATTTTCGCCAAGCCGTTGGCAAAATTTAGTCATATTAATGGGAAGATTTAACAAGAAGTCTTTAATTCATGAAGTGTTATTGTATGTCATAGGAATCTACATTGTTCAATTAAGTACTTCTCGCAAAAACACTCCTTTTTTTGCGACAAGTACTTAATTTTTACTATTCAGAACCTGCAGAGTCAAAGTGGTGGACACTGCGCGTTGTTGAACCTTTTTTTTTCTAAATGAACGGAAAACTAAATGGCGTAACCTGTCTATAAAACAGACATTGAATCTAACACACATAGAGACATAGGTATAACATTTATTGCGGTACTAGCATGAACATCATCATAACAATTCACATACCCACTCGACACAGACCGAGACAATGTAACGACATTAATAAATACTCGATATTGAGACATCTATGAGTCCTTTCATTAGGTGCTTACACACGCAGAATATACATACTGACTGGTTAAACGATGGACAACAGAAGAATACACCCTTTTCAAACAGTTTTGAAAACAAATATTTTTTTACACACGTAAGTACTCGAAAGCTGGGTCCTACCGCACCGCTTTTAGGTTCAGAAACGGCAGTAGTGAATTTTACGAGCATTTCTTTTTCTATATTCACACTTGTGCGGAAAAGTTTGCGGCTGGCCCTCACCTATTACGACTCAGTTTTGCCACCCAGTTTGAATTATGGTAGGTGTGTATCTTCTGGGTAAGCTCACTCCATCGTGGACTTTGTCTCTGTCACCTCTGACCTAGACTAGAGACAAGGGCAAACCCATCACAAAAAAATAAAAATAAAACTGTTTAAATATTTATCAATGATCATCCTGTAAATAAAGGTATGAGCCTGACCTTTGATAACTTATGAGTATATGATTTATTTTCCTTGTCCGTTGCCGCGTAATTAATCCATTTCCAAATTCAACGCGATATGACTTCAATCTGATTCATTCAATGTGATCTTCCGAATCCAAAATGTGTGGACCACTCAAGCATACTATCTTAAAATCTGACTTGACATTTTGCATTTTTATTCATATGTATCATTACAAGTAAGAATAAATTACATAGAGCAGTGGTGGCCCAGTGGTATTGGCAGCAAATTTCAAGTTGTGCGTCGTGGTTTCAAACCAAGGCTGGTGCTTTACTTTGTGTAAATTATTTCATCACCTGCTCTTAAAACGGTGAAGCAAAACATCGTGAGGAAACGCGCATCTCCTAGAACCAAAAATTCGAAGAATTGTGACATACACAACCCGCACTGGGCCTGTTTGGTTGATTATGGCCCAATCCCTCTTTCACAGAGAGGAGACCTGTGATCCAGCAGTAGGATTGTTGAAAGGCTGACGATGATGAAGCTTAAATTATCACGTCCCCCATTTAACCAGTCACACTATACATGATCGCCCTGATTTATCAGATATCATTGGCAATAGGCACATGTTCGACCCGCCCCCAGCGGTCGCGCGGGCGTCTTCATTAATGTTCGCGCGTAGGATGCTTTGCCAATAAATAAGTAATAAGGATTGCTCCTAAATTTCAAGGTGATAGTGTATATGGTTAGGTTGTATTGAGGACGATGCTAGTTTCATTGGCTTGTTATTTATGACTGTATGATTTATTTAGATAGTAAACTGCCGAGCAATGAAAAAGTTCCACCCACAAAATGCCGACAAACACCTTAATATCTCCTAAGACATAGAACCTCATAAATTAAACTTCATAAATTAAAAAGTATAATGAAATCTATTTTATTAAGCAAACTTAAACTCTTTTAAATACTGGTCTTTTTGAAGCCATGGATAAAAAATTAGAAAAACAAAATTTTGGGGTTTGAAAATTTCGGAATACATTTGTTTCGTTTTTTGTTTTGCTTTTGATTTCATCCTTGTTTTCGCCGTTGTGAAAGAATTCTTAAATTGTAAAGCCTTACGGCTTTCGTTCCCATAAATCATGCCTCTATCACCCGAGGATTGTACGAGAATCATCACTATGGTGGAATTGGGGACCAGCCAAAGAAATATGGCCAGAATAATGGGCGTGACTCATACTACTGTCCGACGAGTGATCCAAAAGTTTAGGGAGACTGGATTAAACCTGAGAACACCAGGTACTGGCAAGCCAAGGTGCACAACAGTCCGAGAAGATCGTTTCGTTGCGGCAGCAATGTTAAGAAATTGACATCAGACGGGCGTTGCGGTTCAACAACAACTTCTGTAAGTTCGAAGGGAGCCAATAAGCGAGTGGACAGTCAGGAGACGTCTTGCCGAAAGAGTATTGAAGCCTTACAGGCCAGCAAATGGCCCAAAACTGGAACGGCATCATAAAGTTGCCCGATTGCGACAGGCCCGCGAGCATACAGAATGGGGTAAGGACGAATGGGGCAGTGTGGTGTTCTCTGATGAGTCAAGATTTATGCTGTACCATCATGATGGGAGGAAAAGAGTATGCCGACGACCAGGAGAACGTTTTGCACAACCATGTTTTGAAGAAAAAGTGTCACACGGCGGAGGTACCGTTCACGTGTGGGCTGGTATCTCTGCAGAGGGTAGAACAGCGTTAGTTCCAATCGAGAACGGGAACCTAACTGCTGTGAGATACATCAATGAGATTTTCAATGAACATGCTGGTCCGCTTTTGGCCAATATGGGCGACAATGCAGTGTTCATGCACGATAATGCACGGGCCCACACTGCTCATGTTGTAAATGAGTATCTTCAGGACGAACGAATCCACAAAATGGAGTGGCCAGCAAGGAGCCCCGATTTGAATCCTATTGAGCATGCTTGGGACGAGCTTGACAGACGTGTGAGAAAACGAGTTCCAACTTAAATTACTCTTCGTGACTTGAATTACGCGCTCATCGAAGAATTGGATAACATTCCTCTGCATATGCTGAGGAATCTGGTATTCAGGTTGCCCAATCGCGTAGAAGCTGTAATGAGAGCACATGGAGGAAACACCAAGTACTGAGTTATCAAAACCTACGTTTACACCTAATAAAACCCCTAGTTAGAGATTTGGTTTTATTTGCCAAAGGGCCCCAATTTTTTAAAACATTTAATTTAAAATTTGAACACAATATTTACATTTATAGTTGGTAATATTCTGATGCGCTGTTAAATGTACTTCAATATTGCAGACGGCGTCATTAAGCTAGCCTTTCCCGTTTAGGAGTAATTTGATGTTATGTCACTGGAACTTTTTCATTGCTCGCGAGTGTAGTTTTAGTCGGTCAAATCGGATGTGATGTGGGTGTATTTTTTTTGTAACTTATTGCGACATCTTTAAATTCATAATGAGAGCTACCAATATCGTTGTCTTAGTTGTAAGACTGGTTATTAAACTATTCTGACTTGTGCTTTGTCCAAATATGTACTCGTAATAACGGTCAAATATCCCAGATATACCTACTCGCGAATTTTATTCACGATATACTCCTTATCTATTTTTTGCGTTTGGCATGAAAAGTGTAACTATATTAAAACCAAATACTATCTTATTTGCTGCGTAGTCTTAAAGCTTTGTCATCTGCGTAACCGTTCCCCAATACGTTGAGGTGAATATCGTAGCAGTATTTAGCTCAGACGGAATACCTATAACTGCCCTCTGCGTCCCATTTCCTAAAATACCGATGTCCTGCGGTAAGACCACTTGCGAGATTTTCGAGCCTCTACTGCTTCGATGAAGAATACACTTTCTCGAAGCTCTACTGCGTTGTCGGTATATTTTGTATTGAATTGTCGTCCCATCGAACCTCGAGAGACCAGAGAATTGTGTATATAATATTTTCTCCGTCGATGTCTAGTCTTTGTTGGGGACCAACCCACGCACCGTGACCGAAATTTGTTGCGCAGGTTTTCATTGGTTTTGTGAGCTAAAACAAGATTTAGACTCAAAAGAATATAGAAATAAGAAATATAACTTTTACTATAACACAAAAATACTACCAATATTAATATTCCCCAGGCAAAAAAAGTGCAATCATCAATACAAATACGCAAGTTGTTTACGCTATCGTTAGGGCGCGGCCACACTGCTCCGTTTAAAACTGTTTACCTTACTAATGAAACACCATATCGTGACGCGGATATGGCACGTCATAATTAAATACCGCTAGGGTGCGCCATTGTATTAGCTAAAAGATTTTTAGTAGTTAAATTCCGCGACAAGTTTTAACGCAGTTTTTTGTAAAGTTTTTAGGTTCCCAAGGGTGACATGATGGTGTATTAATAGCCTCATGTATTTTTTTGAGTTGGTGAAAAATTGGTTTTTATTGGAATTAAATGCCATTAGGCATTTTGTGTTAGTTTGACAAAGACTGGAATGTAGAGTTGTATATTATGGAATCTAGAAAATACTAAGCTAGTTCGAGTTTTTCGGGACATCTCCAAGGGTTTAATAGACACCACGTCATGACCAGAGGGCGTGGCAATGCTGCTAGCCTTTTGGCCACTTTTCCGATTTCCTTTAGGACGATTTTTTAATAGCCAATGACTTCTGCCTACCCTTTTGTTATACTTGTTACACCTAAATAATATTAGTCTCTATGATAAATGTACTATAAGTATTGCATTAGAAATTTCGAATTGTATGATCATTATAATTTGAAAGCCCCAGTAAGTAATCTGTAGATAGCGGCACAAATACCTTAATTACTCACCTTTATCCTTAAACCCTTAACCTACTTTACAAAAAGTCAGTCTCTAATAGCTCTTATCGTTCGTTAAAGAAAGTAATCTTTGGTTTTCATACCTTTCTGGATCTATTTTGATGGTCAAAATTTAGTCGGAAAGATATGGAATATGGCCTCATTTGAAGACTTTAAAGTACCTCAAAGGCAATATGGGCTATCCTCAGAATTTGATGAACCAGTAATAGAAATAGATACGTCCACAGGGAAATCAAGGTAACCGTTGCCTTCCGAATTTGGGAACTTTAGTGGCAGGGTAGGTACCCGATTGGGCCGAAAGGTTATAAGTAAAGACGAACACGCATAGTTGGAAGGCGTTTCACACGCTTGATGCGAGACGCACAGGACCGGTCAATGAGGCCTATGTCCAGCTCTGGACATCTTTTGTTGAAATAATGATGATGATTGCTGAATCTGCTTGTAAACAAATGACAGTAAACGTTACTTGCAGGCCTACGGCCGCCTAAAATATCTATTCTTCTTTTTAAAATACTAAATAATTTTACTAATATCATAAATGCGAAAGTTAGGATGTGTAGATGTACCTACGTTTGTTACACAATCACGCTAGAACGGCTATAAAATTTGGCAAAGACAGATTATAGTCTGGAATAGCACTTAGCATACTTTTTATTCCGGTACTATGCTTGCTAGGGATAATTTTCAACATTCACGCGGGCGAAGTCGCTGGCAGAATCTAGTGTTTACATAAATATATTAAGTGCCATTAAGTTCTTAAACCCCCAAAAGTTGACCAGCTTTACAGTTAATATTATAACGTTATGAGGAATAAGTGCCTACCCCTAACACAATATCAGGTAAAGAGGGTTAAGATTGGCATTTGATATCGAATCAAATACTCGCTGGTGACGTCACAGACATACCTACCCGCATTTATCTGTTTTCATTAGAGATACAGGTAGAGTGCCTGTTTAGAAATTAATATTTGTTTTAACTTACGTCAAAATCCAATTGATGGAATTGTTATAATTGGAACAAATATTTAATTAAATTATGTGCTGATACAACTATTGTGTTTTTGATCAGAGGGTCTAGTCAAAGTCTTAATCTACAGCGATTACGTTTGCGATTGTCTAAAGCAACAAAACGTATGGGATGCTTTGCTTAGCATAGAAGCATAACCACTAACCAGCCTATAATATTCCTACTGCTGGTGCACTGGCTCCTATCTATAAGAGAGAGGGGCCTTATTCTACCAAAAGCTTGAACTTTACCTTGACCGTTGTCCTTAGGGAAGTAATTTTAATTATTTTATTAAGTTTCCTTTCTCCCCTCTAACGGGGACATGGTCTACGGGGACAACGGGAATTCACGGTCCTTAGAGCGGTTAACACTGAATCCGATCGAAAGTCTAGTCATTGCGGTCCGAAGAAGCCGTTCATGTAGGGGAGGTTACGCACTGTATCCGAACTCCGTCCGTTTGAAATCAGAACATTTCCAATTCGGATGGAACTCGGATCTTGGATTCGGATAAAGATCAGATGCAGTGCGTAAACATCCAACTATTTGTCATTATTTCAACGAAAGCGTTGCAATAGTGTAAAATGTCAGAAATTAACCGGATTGCCGGACGCTATCTAAATTTGACGTGATTATTCATTTCGACAACCGCCATCACTGACACTGTCTAGAAACCAGGTCACAAACAGAAACTACTTGCTACTTTCCACTCTTATTTCTTGTCATTTCAGTCTGTTTTTGTACCCATTTATCCAAACCTCACAATAGGCCGAATTATAAACGTCACTTTTCTTAAAGACTAATTTATCAAAACTTTAAAAGAATGCTCGAACTTTGCAGGAAAGAAGGCAACTTAAATAAGAATTTACTATTCAGTAGCCTCTGAGAATATGAACAATTGTTTGACCTACTCTTGACGTTTCGTATTAAAATTGATGGATCTCTATTCTGACTTTACGGACTTAGTTTTTTTATTCTGTTTTGTAGTATTTTGCTTGTGACTTTGTAAACTTGAACTCTTCGTTACTACTACTTCCTGAGTACATCTCTTTTTATTTCTTCGATGAAGTGGGATGTTTAATTTGTGCATAATGTTGATAGTCTATCATGGAACTATTTTATATTAGCGTACATCTACGGATGTTGAAACACCAATTTCTAAGTCAAATAATATGAATTTATTGTACACATAGACATATACAGAATAAAGCTCTCAATGATAGTGAACCGCATCAAATTCCATTTTGTGGTTTAGAAAATTTTATCGATATCACAAACAGACACGAAAAGTGTATCTTTAGCTCTTTTTTATTTGTTATGTGCTGTACTGTACAAATAAATACTTTGTAAACAATTATAAATTTCATTGTTTAATCACCTTGAATGGCTGACAGATTGATTATGGTCAGAAAATCTGTAGAATTAGTATACAAGATAGATCTTTTGTTATAATTAGTTTAATTACTAGAATTAATTTAGTATTAAATTATGTCTTCGTGATTATTAAAATCATATGATATTCTTCAGAAATTGCAATAGGACATTTGAAATTTAATATTCTGTAGCAACAAGTATACCTTTTGTAATCATTCTTAAGAATATATAGTTTAACAAGTTAACAAATTGAGGCCTGAGGCAAACTTATTCAAATAATATCTAGGCATAAATTAATGTTACCTTAGTGTTCGTTCACACAG
Source organism: Orthosia cruda (assembly GCA_964057195.1). Lineage (NCBI taxonomy): Eukaryota > Metazoa > Arthropoda > Insecta > Lepidoptera > Noctuidae > Orthosia > Orthosia cruda. The sequence goes on from OZ059840.1 coordinate 24,096,919, forward strand.
GCGTCCGTTTTACAGGTTCGTTTTATCGTATACGTTTTTATTCGACGCTGACGTATGTAGTTGTATGAGCGACTTCACACACATGACAGTATTCCAGATCCAGTAAAAATACATGTCCGACAAAATATATAGCAGTCCGTTTTACTGGTCTAATTTATCGTATATTCGGCATATCGTAGGTAGTTGTATGAGCGAGTTCACACATACATAACAATATTAAAATACTTATCCGTTTTATCGGATCGAAGCAACGCGGGGCGTGCCATTATTAGCCTGATGGATCTGTTAAAACGGAACTGTAAATATGGTGTGAACATACCCCCAGTAGCGACTGATCCGTTAAAACGGTACTGTAAATAAGGTGCGAATATACCCTCAATAGCGTCGGATCCGTTGAAACGGTACTGGAAATGCGGTGTGAACAATGTGAACATCACCTCCAGTAGCGACGGATCCGTTAAATTGATCCCGGCAATATGGATGTTCTATGTGAACGAATCCTTAGGCAAAACACTAGAAGGAAGAGGAACATAGTTTTCTTATGTGTCGAAACATGTTTTTCTGAGAGCTTCTTACCTTATTTTTTGTAAATTTTGACTTGGGGACTGTTTTGTTCCGATTCTAAGAGCATTCATTGTTTACAAAACGAGATAGTTCTTTTGGCCCTGAATCAGTCTGTACACAGCGTTAGTGTATATTAAAATACACTCGAAGATAATAAAATGTAATATCTTGTGTGTTAAAGCATGGTTGAAGAACATTGTCGTGACGACATTCAATATGAACAAACCCTTAACATCATAATATATCCATTGTTTTAAAATTAACAAACATCTTGAACTTGCATGTCTTGCAATTTGGTTTAGAAGACAATGTAAAGGTAAATGAGTGAAATAGTTCTTGAAACGACTGATGCACCCAGCGGGCTCTTACTGATCTTAGACGTAGGACCAAATAAATTTTGATTCCTTGGTATCTGAAAGAGAGTTTTGTATTATTATTTAATGAACTATCTCACTTCAAAACATGAATTGGGTTTTGGTCTACAATGATACTCTATTACTATGTTGAGAATCTGATATTATGCGAATAAAGGGTTACAGCATCGACTTCAGTTGTTGAAAATTGGTGAGAGTAAAAAGTGTTACCCTACGTGTACGGTAGTGTTTTTAAAGCGGGCCGATTGTAATATAGTGGGACACTAATATAAAAAAAAACAAAAGATTTTGCGCCCTCTGTTTTCAGTTCCAAATCAGGCTGAAAACTTGGTATTTCGCTCCGTAGGCTCAAGTTATTCACTGAACGTTATTCTATTTGTTTGTTTTTTTTTTCTCAGAGAAAAACAAAACAAGGCTGAAAGACGTGACCTTTCTTAATCAGGCTATTATCATTCGAGCCAGTGGTCCGTCTCCCTTCGGGGCTGGGGAATAAGTGCTTACGTCGATAAAGGCTTTCTGATATGGAGCTAAACTGGCGGACAGCGTAATGAGGATAGCGTTAATCTAGATTTTAACGTCTCTCGTCTCCGCACTGGTGTTAGGTTTAGTTTGATAAGAACCTAATAAGGTAGCGTGGCTATAGGTAGAAATACAATCAGATTTTTAACACCTAACAAAATTTGTTATTTACACATGGGACTGAAAATATAGCTGGCGAAATGTGTCGGTGGCGTAATATGATGTTAAGTACAGGCTAGAATATTTTCGGATGGTGATCAAAACTGTGAGTTCTACTGAACTTCAGTAAAACAATGGCGAACGTGTTATACCAGAGTTAGAAAACTGCATAAAGCTTTACTGTAACTTACGTTAAATTAAATGGGAAAGAAACGTTATAGTAAACCTTGGAGCCATCTTGTGCTTGCTGCCATTAGCGTGCGTTAATTCGAAGGCTGTCACCTTCGATGAAGATTCTTTATCGAAGGCTGTCACAATGACGTCACTTTGACAGGATGGTAATAATTGTGGTCATAATTAGGATGTTTGAAAGACAATGGAATTGATGAATATCATCATGCTTACTCCCAGCAAACATAATTATCTACCTAACAGTAAAATCAAAATATCTTGCTAAATCGAACGATTTTAAGGAAACAGTAATGTTTTTATTTATTGATTTATTCAATAAAGCAAGCCAACAACCTATTTGCAATTATATTCTAGAGACAAATATTGAATAGATAGTTCTGTGGAAACAGTTCAGTTATAGGAATGCACAGCACTCAGATTAGGACTACGGAATAGTTCTTATACAAAAAAAATAATATGTGGATACAATATTAAAACTAGAATTAGATCACAATTGAATTAATATTAACTAAAATTTAATCAAGATTGAAATAAAATTGAGTTACAAAAAAAGTACAAAATATAACGTGTCATCCACTTTCATTAGATATTTATTATATTTCTAAAAAGCATAGAATACTACTTCGATAAAATCGACTTACATAAACAAAAGCTTGAACAATAAATGGAACCCACTTTCGCATTTATAAAATTAGAATTGAAATGGACTTCTAAAGAGATAAAAATAATGTTAAAAAGTGTTATAAACGTCGGAGTCGGATAGTATCATCTTATAGGGATTAATTACTAATGGAAAGAGATTTTTATGTCTTCTTTTTGTTGTGGTAAAGTAAATTCATGGCAAATAAATAAGGACCATTTTAGACCACAATTTTAATTTTATTTAGGTCGACACTATCTTTTATCATCCACATAGAAAAAAAAATCGTTTCTACTTTTTTGACACAGACTTCTGAAATTTAAATTAATTTTCACTTTGTAGTGTTTTATTTGGAAGTCGGTAGTATTTTTCTGTAAAAAGTTTTTTTTTACTTTTTAGTTGTGGTACATTATATAGCAGTTCCGTAGCTATAATGCCCAAAGTGATTCCAGAATAGATTAATCCAAAAACATGAAACTTGAATAATACCGGTGGAATGAGAATATACCTGTTCACATCTGCGTAAGGGGTACGCAGATGAGAACAGGTCACCCTGGTATATAGCGTAACAGTGTGATGTTATGTTATGAAATGGTGTGAACAATAAACAGACATGCAGCTATCCCGAGTGATTTGCCGTCATATATTGAAGAATTCTGATGTATGTCACCGAAGTTCCTTATCATATCTTGATGACATTTAAATGGAACCAGATGACAACTACCAGCTTTCAAAAAATAATCATTATAGTATATTCACCAAGTAAAAAGTTACACATAAAAAAAGAAAAACTGTAGAATTGTTAACCGCCTCATTTTTGAAGTCGGTTAAAATAGAACTCAGGCCTAGACAAGTCTAGAAAAAGAGTAATTGTATCTGCGTTGGCATTTGTAAGGCAAAATGCCAAAATGTAAGGGTTTGATCCCGTTATATTTCGTTAGCGCTTGGCGCGCTTGATTTTGTCAATTTACCATTCTCTGTCGCGTCGCTTTGGTTGATAGAATATTATTCGTCTAGAGCCTACTAGTCGTTTGCTAACGTGCAAGTGACATTCGACATTGTGGTGATAAACAATTTATTTCTCTGACTGAGCCTACGTTAGACTTTTCAACTTTTGTGTGCGATGAAATAAATAGTATAATAACTATCAATTTTATATTTATCATTAAATAAAAATAATCTAGTTTATTATTTATTTATTATATTTTATACAATATTTAATTTTGTGTGACTTCTATAGGTATTTCATTTCAAAGATTTAAGACCAAATTTCAATTAAAGAAAAATTATTTGCAATTAGAGTTCTCAAAAGCAAGGTTGAAAGGGCTTCCAAATTAGTTTAATGATTGAAAAAAAAAAACATGATAATATCTACATAGATATTGAGTAGGTAAACCAGTGGCTAGGATCTCGCCTCTCGTGCTTGAGGTTCATGGGTTCAAATCCGGGCAAGTATCTACAAAACTTTTTTAATTCATACGTACGTACTTTATAAGTTTATCTTGGAAATTGTTGACAACAGAGAAGGAAAACATAGTGAGAAAACCTGGACTTATGGTTGATACTACAGATTTATTAAATGTATTGATATCTTTCAAATCAGCAACCTGCATTGGGTTATCGTGTTGATTAATGCTAGTTTTCATCGATATATATGTAGGATCGCCAAATCTAGTGCGTAGGCACTAGATTTGGCGATCCGAACACTCACTCTGTTCGACTGAACAGTACTGCAATCCGTACACCTTACTTAACACTATTTTGAACAAAACGTGTAAGCGCCATGAGTTTCAATCGTTTTGATCGCCAGTAAACTAAACTCTATAAGCGATGTAGCGCTGCAGTTTTTAATAGTTTGATTAGACAACATAAATAATGTTTAGCGCTGCAACGAACTTTAGTTCAAACTCACCAGCATTTGAACAAATGGTTTTAATTAATGTTCTTGTCTATCAGTAGAATGTATGTCAATGTAGTGCCTTCTCTGTATGAAAAGAGGCTTTTGTCCTGCAGTAGGACAGTAACAGGTTGAAATTATTATTACTTACTAAAGATTGGCTACAGCTACAGTAAAATATTGGTTTGACAAAATAACGCTATCCATGCTAGAATTTTACGACATTATGATGCTGTAAGTAGAACAAAACGAGCATGTTTTCGTCCACTCACCCACTGTAATGTTATCGCACTTGTTATTTCTTAAGAGGTTAACAAACTAATTTACAGAGTACGAAAATTGGATGGACAACAAGAATGACACAAAATTAAACTTGTTTTGTTATTCTGTTTTAAGGGCGCGTTCATATTGTAAAACGAAAAAGAAAGGAAAAGCGAATATTGGCAAAATCCTACTAATATTTTAAATAATAACTTATCATGCCTAAATGGCTGAATGGATTTTGATAAAACTTCCCAAGTAACAAAAACTAGTTGTATAATAAGCCATAGAACGTTTTGGGCAACACTGTTTTTGGTCCTATAAAACCCCAAAGAAGGTGTATTTTATTCGAAAGTGGCGCATTTATTTCTCCATTCAGTGTTAAAACGAACCAATAGCAATGTTACACATGATAAATCAGTCATATAAACGCAATGTAATAGTGCACGGGTCACAAAATAGTGATGCACTGATTAATAAACACCTTTAAGGATCTTTTATAGTACTTTTTCATACCATACGACAGTTTATGTTTCCTTTACCTCACACTATTCACTCACCATGTATTCTTCTATCATGAGAGTGTAAAGACTTAACAAAATATATTTATTTAATATTTATAAAGGGACTGAAGCAATTTGTATAGTATAACTTTTTTATTTTATTATTATATTTGTTTGTAGCGTGAAATGAGGTGCGACCGCAATTTTACGGATAAACTATGGTTAGGTTTACCATAAAATTTACGTGCCCCCCTTGAATTGACGAGTAATTACAAAAAAAAAAACAATTAAAGGGTCTTCGAGTTTTAAGCGCCATTATAGCATCATATAAAAATGTCATGACATTATTGTTATTTAATAGCAACATTTATCCACTTTTATGTGTCGTTTTTGTGTTATTAAAGAAACATATACTCTATCATGTTACTAACAAGCATATTATAGGAACTGAAAAGTGCTTATTAGTAAAACTATAATAGTCATCTCTAAACCAATAAAGTACAGTTACATTACATAGTAATAATCTGGAACTAAGCTACATCACAAAATCGCTCTATTGCAGAGTTTTTGGTAGCTACTAACGTACTAAGTACTATAGCAACGATCTGAATATCCTCAATACGACAAGGTCGCCTTATAGTTGATTGTTCATCACTGCTAAAACGAAACGATTATTATTATTACGTTCGTTTGTAACCTTTATTACGCAAATCAGATGAATAAAGGCATTTTTTAACAATTTTATAGAGCAGTATTATTCTGTACTAGTGATATTAGCGCTTGCTATAGCACATACTATAAAGTTTGTATAAAATGGTTTAGTAAACGTTTACATCCTTTATTTATGGGTCATTTTTGTCCTATAAGCTTATAGAGCAAAATTGTGTTGTCGAACGCTTTTATACAACACGATGTCACCGCTAATACCTTTATAAATCATTTACATGTCTTTTTCGAGATATAGGCTTAGATTATAGGACTACTTTGCTAGTTGGGTAGCAGCCGAGAACACAATGATTTGCATTAGTAAAGACCTGCACTTTCCAAGACTTGTATGAGGCCACGACAGAGCTATTCAGGTGGACATATTTTGGTTGGACAAAGTTTGAGTAAAACTGACACGCAAAAATAAAGAGGATTAGAACCGAATACTTTTTATTCGGGTTATACGGTCCCGTAGGATAATTTTCGACTTTCATTTCGTACTCTTTGTTTATATCTGTACGGCGTATCTTGAAAACTTAGACCTAGCCGTATGGACACCTAAACCATCGCTGTATTCGTCCACGGACTCTCGAAACGATTCTGGAGTTTGAGCTGAAAGCTCTCGGGGTTTTGGATCTAGATCTGTGCTGGATGGAGCGTAGACTTCATCAGTTGAGACCTTTCAAGCTTGGTATTAATGTTCAATGTGCCTCTTACCATGCTGTGATCGCTCCCAGTTTTCACCGAATTCATCACAGTGACCAGTTTCCACTTCCTGTGCTCACGCTTTCTGAAGAAGGAGTTCATCATGGAGAGGCCCTCCATCTCCATAAAACTGGCCAGTAGTCGACCCCTGTGGTTCCAACGTTCACTTGCAGCCCATCCTCTTCTCGTTTGCCCAGTTTCGCGTTGAAGTCCCCCATGAAAACATTTCGAATGTACATAAAAGCGAAAAATACATTATTTTGACCAAAGTAACGTCAGCTCACCATAATTTCAATTCAATGTTTCAGTTCAATGCAAGTCTTCGATATACTAGCTAACGCTGATTTTTAGCTGCAGCTAACCGGTACCATACGACAGGCTACGGGTGTATTTACGAGTCGGTGTCAGTGACCGAACGTCCGATGTCAATAATTTGATTGCGGTATGTAGGTACGTTGATGTTTCCGAGCGATTTTTTTACTGGGGGATGTTACCCATGAAAGTCGCCCAGGTCCACTATCGTAATAAATGCATATCAGTCCCGTGGCAGCCTCCCTAAAAAAAGGGTGTTAGGTAAAACGCACGACAAAAAATATTTTTTTTTATTTATTGAGTAGCTCGTACTGAACTTCCATTTCACCGTCTAATATAGAAAATTAAATGGTAATATAGAAAAATATTAAGCGCTATTTCTCTCCCCTAGATACATATCTAAAAAATTGCCGAATATTTATGTACAGCTACGTTATGGTGCAATACATTTGTATGCATTTGATTTGACTGTAAACTACCTAATATGAAATAATTTAAGTGTTGTCGTTTGGTGCAAAAGCAATTTGAGCCTATTCAAAAATATTAATTTCGAATATATAAAGTTTATTGTCGTGAGAAAGAGGAGAAGGGAAGAGGAGCTCGTGGCTAAATAATAAAAGCCGCACGGTTCGATATTCAAGGATAAGCAACGCTTGATGAGGTCGGTCCGTGGATGGGTGACCATTTCAACATACCGAGTTTCCTCCGTGCCTTGGCAAGCATGTTAAGCCTTTGGTCCCGGCTGTAGTTTGAAGATCTTTGACAGTCGTTACGGGTAGTCAGAAGCTTGAGATCTGACACCAGTCTTGTCAAGGGGTACCGTGTTACCCAGTAACTGGGTAGTAGAGGTCAGATAAGCAGTCGCTCCATTTAAAATACTTTTTTTTTTTTTTTTCATTTGGTTAGTTGTACCAGTTGCATTAAAAACAAACGCTCTTAATTAAAATTTAATAATAATTTAATATAATAATATTTACAGTTATTTAATGTCATATTTTAAAAGTTCATAATCGGTACCTGCTGGTGTAGCGTTATCTCCTCACTCTCAAGGAGATATTTCACACACGGATGTCCGTCTTTGAGGCTGAACTGCAGAAGGCCCCTCCATCACCTGTCACAAGTTCCAGCCTAGCAGCGGAGTTTGCTATCTTTCGGACTTTCATCTCGCAAGCTCTCAACAGCCTTCAGAGTCAGGTGGCGCTTCTAGCCCAAAGTGTTGACCAAATAGAGATGCGAGGACGGAGGAAGATCTTGCTTTTGCATGGCGTGAGCGAGGAGCAGAAGGAAGATACCACCAAGGTGATAACTGAGGTGGTACGTAGCAGGCTCCAGATGACTGAATTCACCGTGGTGGACATCAGCCGGTGCCACAGGACGGGACGAGCAGTGGCAAGCAAAACACGGCCTATCCTGTTCAAGGTTCGCAGCCTCGCTGTTCGGGACAAAGTTTGGTTCTCTAAAGCCAAATTAAGAGGTTCGGGCATCACCTTGTCTGAATTTTTTACAAAGGGGTGGCATGACATATTCTTAGCTGCAAGGGAAAGATTTGGCGTTTCCAAGAGCTGGACTAAGGCGGGCTGCGTATACTTTCTATTATCTTTGCTGAATTGGATAAGATTGCGCCGATTCCCTATGAGCCGAAGCAGAGCGAACCCAAAGCGCCAGTGCCGGGCTCTGTTCCGAACGCTGCTGCTATGAAGACCGCAAGATTAAAGCGTGCTGCGGCTGTGAAAACGTAATTTCATCTTTGTGATATTTTACTGAAGGGCCGGGTAATAGCCAATATTATTTTCTGTTTTTGTTCACCTTCACAATAATTATGTTTAAATGATTTTTATTTCTGTAAGTTGGTTTGTACAAACACTTTTACATGTCGAACATATTAAACAATTTTACGTCAGACACAATTGTCATAAGTCACTGTCAGTACGTACGTCACTAGGTACTGACAAGTTTAACGTCAATTGTTTTCTTTCTTTTTGATTTTTATGAGTGCGTTCCGTTTTTAGGTAACGGCGCACTGGTAAGGGGCAAAATTTAGATTATTGTTTTATTTATATGTTTCTTGTTGATAAACTGTTTTATTGTTTCTTGTCACAAGCACGTCACAAGTTATTTTGGTTGTGCAGGTATTACCCGGTCACTCATCTAGTTGTTTGTTTAAATCTTTATAACGTAATAACGCAACTAGCAGGTGAACTTGTGATTGGTTTTTAGTTATTAGATAGGGTTTTATATATTAATATTATTATAGGAAATATTTATGTCTATAGATCAGAGGGCTGACACCAGCGATAACAATAGTTATTTTTCGGCAAGCAGTGACGACAGTTTTGTGACCATCCCTTCTCTTGCAGACAGTCTTGAGGCGCAGTTCTCTGATGTTCCGAGGAATTTTAACGTGATTCATATTAACGCCCAGAGTATTCCGGCCCATTTCCATGATATGTTGGCAAGTTTTGACTGTAAAAACATACATGCTATTCTTGTATCCGAGTCATGGCTTAAACCTTGTCTCCCTTCAACTAGCTACTCTCTACCTGGTTTCGTACTAAGAAACGACAGGACCGTTGGTGGTGGTGGTGGTGGTGTTGCCATATACCTCCGCGCACACATTCCCTTCTCCATAGTCCATGTGTCAGCGCAACCATCGCCATCAAATGCTGGTGAACACCTCTTTCTTGAGGTCGAACTGCACCACTCGAAATTACTTCTTGGCGTCTATTATTGTCCCTCCTTACGCATCAATTTCATCGCATCTTTTGAAAATCTTTTAGAACTTCTGGTCCCTTCTTACAGTGACTGATTGTGTGGGTGCATTCTGCCGCTATGCGCTACTAATAATTTTCCAAACTGTACTCCTTTACTTCTTGACTTGATTTTTGTCTCCTCTCCTGATCGCGTGGCTAAGTATGGCCAATGCGCAGCCGACGCCTTTTCGCATCATGACCTGATTTTTCTATCTTATAAAATTCGTCCACCTAAGGCTTTAGCCAAAATTCTCATGCAACGCAATTTTGGTGGTATGAACATTGACAGTCTTTGCGAGGATGCCAGCAACATTGATTGGTCTCCTCTGTTTGCCTCCACGTCGGTCAATGAGCAGGTTAATGTCTTTACTGCTAAACTCATCGAGCAGTATGATGTACATGCACCTTTACGAGCTGTTAAAGTTAGGCATTTGCCGGCGCCGTGGCTGACAGATGAGATCAAAAAGTTAATGCACAAAAAAGTTGCGGCGAAGGCCAAATATAAGCGACGACCTACTGATGCAAATAGAGACAAATATGCCTCAATCCGCAAACTCTGCAACAAGGTGTGTAGGAATGCTAATCGCCAACACATTCATAACTCTGTCCAAAACGGAGACGCATCCAAAGTTTGGAATTTTCTAAGATCATTGGGGGTCGGTAAAGCGCGACAAGAGTCAATCCCTAAATATTTAGATATCGATGCATTGAATAATAATTTCACAGCTTCGTCCAATTTGGATAGGACAGTAAAATTGAATACATTGGATTATCTTTCATCTTTTCCGACTCCCAGTTATGCTCCATTTGTTTTTAGTCAATTCACCGCATGTGATGTTAAGAAGAGCATACTATCAATTACTTCCAGTGCAATAGGAAGTGACTGTATCAGCCGTAAAATGTTACTCCCGGTGCTGGACGTTATCTTTCCTGTCATTTGCCACATCCTTAACTTTACTGCGTCTAGCGGTGTCTTTCCATTCTCATGGAAAGATGCACAGATAATTCCTTTACCAAAAAAGTCCAATCCCACATCCTTTTCTGAATACCGTCCAATATCTGTCTTACCATTCCTGTCCAAAGTCCTAGAGCGGTTAATCCATAATCAAATAAGCACTTTCCTATCCAAAAATAATCTCCTGAATCCCTTCCAGTACGGCTTCCGTCCTGGTCACAGCACCTCCACAGCTCTTCTCAACATTACGGATGATATTCGGTCAGCCATGGAAAGCAGCAATCTCACGGTCTTGGCATTGCTAGATTTCAGTAACGCTTTTAATACTGTTGATTTCTATGTTTTGCTTGGCATTCTATGCAGTTTTTATAAACTCAATCTCTAATGAACTAATTTCTTCCTACCATCTTTATGCAGACGATCTGCAATTATACTCGCGAGCTCCTCTCGGAAAGCTGTCTGAGGCTATAGCTACCATCAATCTTGATCTGGCTCGCATTTGCGATTGGAGCGGGAGGTATGGGCTTATGGTCAACCCTGTAAAGACGCAGGTAATTGTAGTGGGCAGTTCTAGAATGGTTTCTAGGATTGACTGGGCGTGTCTTCCCCAAGTTCTTTTTGATAATTCAGTAATTCCCTTCAGTGAAAAAGTTAAAAACTTGGGGATATTCATCGACAAGAGCTTCTCTTGGACTGCTCAACTGCAAGAAGTCAGCCGCAAGTTGTTTTCATCTGCTGCGACTTTGAGGAGACTGCGTAACTTTCTTCCGACTGCCACTAAGATTGCGCTTGCACAATCTCTACTTCTTCCCATCCTTGATTATGCTGATGCCAGCTATCTTGACCTTACTCAAGAACAACTCGATAAACTTGAGCGGCTTCAAAAATTTTGTATAAGTTTCATATTTGGTTTGCGCAAATATGACCTTGTTTCCGAATTTCGTGTAATGCTCAATTGGTTGCCAATTCGCTTTCGACGGAATGCTCATATTCTTTCTCTTTTGTTTAATGTGCTCTTTACTCCTTCCACCCCTCCTTACCTCAAGGATCGTTTTCAGTTTATCTGCGATTCCCACACGAATTCTCTAAGGTCATCAGATAACTTGCGACTTAAAATGCCAATGCATTCCACAACTTTTATGGATAAATCTTTTACTGTCCAGGCTACTCGTCTGTGGAGTGCATTGCCTGACTCAATAAAACGTGCTCAGTCGTTGCCAGTATTTAAAAAACTCGTCAAAGAATATTACCTATCGCTGTGATTGTGCTCTTGGTTTTTTTTGTTAAAATGTGCTATGAATTACGTACTTATTTTTTTTTTTCATTGCTTATATATTATGTATATATTTATGTGTATATTATTTAGCATATGTAGGTATGTTTTTTTTTTACTAGTGAGTATTGTTGTATGTTTATTATGTCCATTGTAGGTATTGTCGCACCACTGACAACCCCATGTCATGTCCAGGTAATCTCTGTCCATTCCAGGTTGCCTGGCAGAGATCGCGGAAAGCGATAAGGCCGCCCATTGTATTTTTTTTTGTATTAAGTTTCTTTTTTCTTGTTTATTATGCTGTACAATAAAGTGTATATAAATAAATAAATAAAATACTTAGCTGAAACCAGTAAGACTGGAAGCCGACCCCAACATAATTGGAAAAAGGCTTGGCAGATTGATTGATATTCGTTTATTGTCTTCTTCAGCTCAATGAAAAATTAGGTACTAGGACATGTCCAACATGAAGATATTTTCACCATACACATAACCACAGTTGCTAAGACACAATACTACTTAAGAATAGTATTGTGTCTGAGCCCCAACTAATCATCTCAGCACAGTCCGTAATCTAATCCTCAACCAGATTAAATTCAAACCATTTATAATTTACACATTCGGCCACCGAAAGTGCTACATGAAATATTAATTACTCCTGCAATACAGTGAAAAACCTTTCTTCGATATCAGAGATCTGCTCGAATGGTAATGGGAGAAGCCGCCAAAGGATTAAAATTATATGAGGACCCTTTAATACAAATAAGGGTTGGGGTAGACAGTAATACAAAAATAAACAATGTGAAAGATTCAACAATGCGGCGCGAACAAGATACAATGAACAGGATAAATTATGACTGTGGTAATTTTTAGGGTTCCGTACCCAAAGGGCAAAAACGGGACCCTATTACTAAGACACCGCGGTCCGTCCGTCTGTCTGTCTGTCACCAGGCTATATCTCATGAACCGTGATAGCTAGACAGTTGAATTGAAGGATGTATTTCTGTTGCCGCTATAACAACAAATACTAAAAACAGAATAAAATAAATATTTAAGTTCCAAAAACGGCAAAAAAATCACGTTTGTATGGGAGCCCCATACAACAAACGTGTTTTTTTGCCGTTTTTGGTGATAATGGTACGGAACACTTCGTGCGCGAGTCCGACTCGCACTTGGTCGTTTTTTATTTTTAAATTATGTTTTCAATTGTTGTGGAATCAGTCGGATGGTTTGTAATATTGCAAACTTGCTTCTGCCTGCGGGTTCACCCGCATGAAAAGTGTTTTCTTATCCCATGGCAACATAATACCGGGATGAAATGTAGCCAATGTGCTATTCCAGACTATACTCAATTTCGGTGTTAAATTTTATCCAGATCCGTTCAGCCGTTCTGGCGTGATTGAACAAACCAACATCCATTCATCCATAAAAAAATTCGCATTTATAATATTAGTAAGATTATACTCATAATCGTTTATTTATTGTTATAGATAGCTACTTTGCTAATTTGTAATAACTCGTGATCTTCTCCTTCTTCCTCGTGTCGGTGATTCCTACAAACTATATTAAATTTCATCATCATCATTTCAGCCAAAAGATGTTCACTGCTGGCCATAGGCCTCCCAAGCGTTGCCACAATGATCGGTCCTGTGCGTGTCGCATCCACCGGATACACGCAGCCTTTACCAGCTCCAACTAGAGGGAGGTATTCCAACGCTGCGTATTCCGGTAAACTATATTTGTTTTTTTTACCAAAATTCAATCTCGTCGACAACAAAACCATAATTATTTATACATTTTATTATATAATATACATTATTCATTTACATTAATGAATTGTGCCAAAATCAGAACAAACGCCGCCATCTTGTTTTATAAGAAAATTACAAAAGACAATATCACATTTTTACTGACAAATGTTCCCACGACGACATTGTCATAGGGACGTTATTCCGATCTATCAAAACCTTTGTTTTCACCGAAAATGACGTGTGTTATTCTCACACTTGTTTGTAATATTGAATGAGGATATTGTGTTGTGTGTTATGCATTAGTGCAAAGTTGTGAACAGACTCTACTGAACTATTGTGAAGCGAAACTATCCTTAGCGAAACACATTCAGATTAATTGGAAGTTATATCATTTAGAAATACCATGGTACTAGTTGCGCTATTCAAAGTATGCTCCTATGGATATAACGGGATTACGTCAAAAGCATTGGTACCAGGGGCCGTACCATAATGAGCTCTTAAAGCAAGATTATTTTCATAGTGAGTGCGTAGGGGAATAGGTAGATGTATATGACTTGCATACATCTTTCCCTTACGTACAATGGATATAATTATATTATCTTCTTCTTCTTTTCCGTGTGAGGTTTGGTAGCCTCTGGTGCCAGAGTTTATTAACCCGCCTCTGGGAACTCCACAGGCCTCTGACTTGGCTATTTCAGACGTACATATAATCTTGCTTTAAGAGGTTATGGTTGGACCCCAGATAAAGTACCAATAGGGAATAATTTCTGAATGGACTTGAGGAGGCCTATGTCCAGCAGCTTTTGCTAACAAAATTTACAAGCAGCTAGCAGATTTTGCTAAAAAAATATCAGTTCCAAAAGTTGTTTTACTATGTGATCAGAAAGCTGGGACTAATTATACCGATACAAACCCCACGAAAATATTGCGAAACCACGTTATTTAAAAAACCGGCCAAGTCCGAGTTGGACTCGCGCACGAAGGGTTCCGTACCATTACCGCAAAAAAGTCACAAAAATCACGTTTGTTGTATGTAAGCCCAACTTAAATATTTATTTTATTCTGTTTTTAGTATTTTTTGTTATAGCGGCAACAGAAATACATCATCTGTGAAAATTTCAACTGTCTAGCTATCACGGTTCATGAGATACAGCCTGGTGACAGACAGACAGACGGACAGCGGAGTCTTAGTAATAGGGTCCCGTTTTTACCCTTTGGGTACGGAACCCTAAAAATATCGGTACACAGAAAGATACAATAAGAAAAGAAAAATAAAAGCACAAACTACACTAAAGCAGACTGTGATGCTGATACGAAACAGAGACAATTTTTTTAAAGATTTTACTTTTTTGACCAGTTAGCGAAAAATCAAAAATAGATGAAATCGAATCTCTCATTCGCATTTTAATGAACATAACTTCATTTACTAACAAAAGCTAAAAATCTATAGCTTCCCTGACACAAAGTAACAAAAAAAATGTTATAAATCAAGCCTGAATTCCAGCTTCAATTTTAATTTCTATAAAGAGGGACGCATCAAGTCACCAATGGATGAATGCCATACTGTGACTGGTTGAATGATCAACAATCACAGTAGTTAACGCGCTCTTGTAACAATAATTTTCGTGCAAAAAATTGAAGCTAAGTAGGTATGTAAAAGGATGAATATAATTTCAATAGATAAAACCTCGAAGGTACACGTACTTTCTCTCGTTCTTATAACTTCAAAGTTTAATAACACATGTTTTCCTGTAAGAAAAACATATTTCGTGAAGTTAGCCGATATCGAATGGCCAAAGTTCGGTATGGTTGGTGTTATATCGAGTGTGAAGAACAAGACTATCGTGTGCTCAATAATTTCAGATTTATTTTATTGTATTGAAAAGTTGTGTTACCAGTTACTATCCGCTTTTTATTCAGGGTTACATTATGATGATAAAAATTCATTGTGTGGCTTTTTTATTGCTTTTAGTAGGGACAAAAGTTTAGTATTGCCAAAATTTATGATTTGTATGATTTCGCCATTTTATATTACTCGTTCGTTGTGGGTGTACCCCATTGTTGCGAAGTTCACTACCGCGATGTACGTTACTGCAAAAGTTTACCAATGCGACGTACGTTGTCGCGAAAGTTCTTTACTGCAATGTACGTTACTGCGAAAGTTTACCATTGCAAAGTACGTTGTCACGAAAGTTCTTAACAGCGATGTACGTTACTGCGAAAGTTTATCATTGTGACATACGTTGTCGCGAAATTTATTTCCTGTGATTTACGTTACTGCGAAAGTATAATATAAATTATCAATTTCTTATTCTAATATATAAAAAAAACTAAAACTCAGTTGATAATAATACCTGTTGCATACACATAAAATAGGTCATTGAATATTCTGGATTTTATTTCTGGATTACACTTGGCTTATGTAAACGATTGTCCAAATTTCTCTCATTATTTGGAATAGAACTCAAGCCTTTTTGAATTATATCAAACGAAGCACAAACGTAAATATTCCTGAAATACTACATATTGAGAAAGCTAAAGGTACCATAAATAAATAGAGTGAGTTAATTATGGTTTTCATATTTCTGTAACAATTAAGTAGATGTGGGGCAAGGCACACTTGGCCGGTTTGAAATTGAAATTATTTATTGATGTCAAGAAAGTGTCAAACCCTACTGTTAATTCAAAAGTTTGATAGGTATTCAAGCTCGAGTTTATAATGTAAAGAAAAACAATTAGAATCGATGATTTTGGATCAAATCCTCATTCAAATGATAAACATTTTAAAAAACGAAATCTTTCTGAATGTTTCTATTTTTTTTAAAAGATATCGAGGTAAATCGCATAAACTTCTTTAAATATGTATTATAAATGATTCCCAATAACTAAAAAAGGTAAAAAAAACATAAATCTAAAAACGCAAGCGCATCGCCAAGTAACAAAACTTAAATCTGTACACCACCTGACTGACACGACACCATTAGTCCACTCTTGTCTGATACTCTAAGTCAGATTCTAAGGAAAAATATCAATGTCCCCTCTGACAGGCTCTTAGTGTTGAAAATTTATAATGGTAGTTTCCATTACCCGAAGTGCTCGCGCCAGAGATGCATGACGCACTTGCTAGAAAATATTAAGACGAAGACACGAGGGAAGCTCTCAAAAATTGCTAGTTTTGTGATAAATATTTTATGATTAAAAAATATTATTAATTTTTGTATGCCTATATTACATTTTTTTATCCCTTTTTTTAGCATGTGAAAGGGGCTTTTGCCTCGAATGTACTTAGTGTACTTCAGTATGGGAGACTTGCTTTTGATGAGGTTTAAAGTACAGATGATTGATGAGCTTCTTGAAAAGGTGTTTCGAGACAGATTAGGTTATGAAGGTGTTTTGAAGGGCTTTTTCGGTAATTTCAGCCCAGGTCAACCTTAAGTGATATTAAAACAGTGATATTAACATTGTAATAATTATTGAACTATTAGAGTTTTTAGTAAGGTATTTGTTACTTTATTGTATTACTTCTGATGAGGCCCATTGTGAACGACCACGTCTCAGTTCCGCAAGTCATCACTGGCAACACATACTGGTCACAAACTTTCGTCTTGAGACACTGTGGTATGTTGGCCGAAAAGATACCGCGCAACTTATCGAACGCTGCCCAGCAAATTCGGGTTCGACGGTTGAGTTCTTTCTAGAAGTTAGCTAACTGGATCGCTTGTCCCAGGTAGACATAATCGTTTACAACTTCGTGTGTAGTCTCCGATCTTGATATGAGTGGGTGTTACATGGACATTTAACATGATCTTGGTTCAAGGGCAATGGAGAGCGCTTTGCTCCGAGCTTACTTTCGTGCTCTAATCAAAAATGTACAGAATGTAGGACATTCGTAGGAGAATCAGGGTTACCGTTATAGCCCGAAGTATTGCCAAACTTATTTAGCCATGCGTAGGGCTCATTGCTCACAGAACGAATGGTCGATGGGCCCTAAAAGTACTAAAGTGGTGACCGCGAACAGGAAGACGTTATGTTGGAAGGCCTCCTTCTAGGTGGAGTGATACCTGGTTAAGGTTGCGGGAATGCGCTGGATGCGAAACGCACGGGATCAGTCAATGGCGACACTTGGGGGAGACATATATTTAGCAGTGGGCGTCTTTCGGCTGAAATGATGATGATGTGTGAGGATTAATCCTATCCTACTTCCTACTAACCACAAGTATATTATAAAGGCGAAAGTTTGGGAGTGTTTGTAACTCTTTCAAGCAAAAAAATGATAAAATCTAAAAACCCGACTGCAAAAATGTAAACAAGAAGAAAATCATACTGTGCAGTCGGAGGATACATATTCGCGAGCTGGCTGACCAAAACTATAAATAAACAATCATAATCAAATATATTATGCTTTCAATTCAAATATAATAACCTAAGTACCTGTAATTGTCCAAAATGACAAAAGACACCGCAGCAAAATTACCCTTGCTGCTTGTAGAAAATCGACATGCAATTACCATATACCAGACATTTCCTTTGCGATTGTCAATTGTCTGTCATTGGGGCATATAACTTGTAGATGGCGCCACTTATGATGTGCCTTAGACCTTGACCACTCAAAGACCGTGACACTAGCTTTCAATGTAGGTATTATTACCGTGGTACCGGCAAACACGATAGTTCCATTTTTAAATGCACAAAACTGCATGGTTGATAATTTCATACCTAATTGTAAATTGTTAAGTGTTATTTTTGCCAAAATAAAAATATACTTCTGGCTGCTTTAGAATTAATGCGAATTAATAATAGATGGAGAAAAATAAATATATAAATAAATATAATAGAATTGACAGGCGGGTATTATATGTATTGATTTACTTAATAGGGATAAACCCTATATACTCGTATGTGCTACGAAGCCTCTCGAAAGATTATAACTACAAAGATTTACTCTCTTTACAGTAAATAGTATCAGAAGTTACTTCTCTTGGTTTGAAAACCAGACCAATTTAAAAAAAAATGTAGTTATTAATAACAATAAAAATTGCATAATAATTTCTACAAAATCATTCAGGAATATCAACGGTCGTGAATCAATAGGGACATAATTTGTCGAACATCGAGGAAGATCCAAATCTGTTAGATACGAGGCATATTCGGGGAACAGTACATGACGTGTCCCAGTTTATCCCTTTTGTGACCGTCTCTCTACCGCCAAAGCGTGATTGGAATTTGGATATTAACCAGCCACTACTAAACAGGTACATTATGCGGATTAGGACGCGTGATCTAATTTACCTTAACAACTACGTTCATTTGGTATCTGGATTGTGGTGTTCTAAGGTTTCTAGCTGGTCGGAGCATGACCAAAACCTTATGTCTGATGGCCATCATAGCGATAAATGAAGGGGGTGACCCTCGGGCCAATAGCGCAGGTACACAGAATACTAAAATGCCTCGAAGGTCAATTTTAGAGACGGTATTGACTAAAGCTTCCATACCAACCAAGCAAATCACCAAAAAAAAATAAAGGCCAGTGACAATAAATTCTGGCCAATGACAGACAATACTTATGCTTAGCTTACCGTAGTGTTTCTTGCCGGTTATTCTCCATAGCAAACGACCAATCCGAACCGTGCACCTTTTGTCGACTCTTTATAATTACCCATGTTGGCCAAGGTGAAATAAAAATTAAAAATTGGTTTTGTTTCTTATTTTTATTTTTTAGCGCAATGGCGCGACCACGGATATTGGGAATGGCGTCCTTACTCGCTGCCAGCTTGGAGTTTCGCGGGCTGTAGGCAGAAAGAAATAGCGTCTTATTAAAATCGCTACTGAAAACAAGAGTCGTCCCTAACCTACGAAATCCCAAAACCGTTCGTTCTTAAATTAAACAGAACATACCCCGAAAACATACAGCAAATACCTACCATTCCAATTTATTATTCCAATCCTCGTCGAAGCTTTGAGAGGAACTCGTCCGGTTATGTATCGCTAATTTGTATTTAATCCCGACCCAGCATTTGAGAGCGTTAAGCGATCGGGGATATCTCCGTATGAGTTCTAGACCGACCGTTCCATATGTTTGCTCTCCTCTGTTTGGTCGATGCGAAAGTTTAATTATTGTTTCAGTTTACACTCCATTGAGCTCGCATCATTAGTTCCTGTGTTGCGGTGGTGTATGGAGGGTAAATACAAAACAAAAGTTAGGTTGCAATGCATAGCCTGGGTTTGTGGTTTAAGCGGGATTTGGGTAGTCTATCGTAAGCAGAAACTGATGAATATTGATTGTAAACATCAACACGGTATTTCCGCGATCTATTAACTCTTAGTTTATACTTTCAGTGGGACCTTGCGATGGGAAGGAGAGAAAATGTGGGCAATATATGGCAATAAATAGTTTTTGCCCGCGTATATTGTGTACTACAAAAAGCTGCCTTACGGAAAATACCTTACAATGACGTAGATATTTGTCTGCAAATTTGCTATGGATAGCCATCATCATCGCTTTGACGTACCTAATAGACACCCAGTATACAAAAAACTAAAGATTACTCGGCCCTATAAAATTCAACTGACAATGCGACATATTGATCAAAAAATTACAAAATTGTGAAATTTTTGCAACAATTACTGTTTCATAAAATAGCCAATGTATGAAAGCAAATAACAAAGTTGTCATACTGTCAGTTGTTAGATAGTTCACAATAATATTCTAGTAAATAAATACGTTATACACTCACAAAACAACCGAAAATGTGTTCCGCACAGCAGCGGCAGCACACATACACCCGTTTCATTCATGTGACATTTCACTACAAGTCGAAAGGCATGGCTTGATAAAAACCAACAAGAATAAAAGAGACAACTACTGTTTTTCACTTGCGTGTAAACAAACATTATTCTGACCACCAATTCTTTTTCTAACCTCCAAATATCAGAATATTAGAAAAAAAAATGAAAATATGATATGAGATCCCTTCTGTTTTATGTACTTTGGTATCATAATTGGTACACTTTCTTAATACACGCATGATGGCATTTTTTTTTATTTTGTTTTTGTTTCAACAAAGCGTATCGCTCTTCACCATGCGTGACATAGACTAAAGACGTCCCAATTAGGACGTATGCGAGTCTTCACAATGCGCGCGCTCATAACATATATTTTTACTTGAATAACATTGATAGTTAAACTCATACTTACGCGCGCCGCTATGTGTGGATAAGCATGTGTGGGTGGTTGTTTATTCGGACCGATGCTACGCGGCGACTACCTGCCGTGTCACTGCCACACAAATGAATAATGTATAATTACAAGCGAACGTACAGCGCACGCACACATGGTGGCACGCGCACTGATGAGTTGGAAAATCCATTTGAGCTCAGACCTGTAGCTCGACACATGGTCATATTTCCTCAAATTAAATATGAACCGAATGCAGTTATTGAGGAGCCTATCAAGCTTATCCAGCAGAACTGCACTCAAGTCGAAGTAGCACACGTCACCATAGTCGATTATGGGAAAAATTAAGGTCTGCACAAGCATAGTCTTCGTCTTTGCGGGCAAAAAGTTCCTCAGTCGATACTGGTATCGCAAAGTGCCGTTGACTCTTTGACTGACACTAGTAACCTGACTATGCCAGCCAAGCGTCGAATCAAGATCTAAACCGAGATCTTTTACGCTAGGGCTAATGGGAATAACGGTACCATCGAAAATAAGAGAAGGAAGAGAGCTAACCGCCACTCTACCCACCATGCGCGAGCTTCCTATTACAATGGCCTGACACTTCCTAGCTTTGTTTGATTGTAATTGGTTCAGCCTTTGAATCTGGGGATTTTAGCAAAATATCGTATCATTTACCTATTTCGATAGATTGTTGATTGAAGCGTGTCTATTACTAGATATATTAAATGTAGTTTAAAAAGCACGAAATAAAAAATATAAAAATCCCCAAAGCAAAAACCTCTAAAATGCAAAAGAAAATTAGCCTCGTATTCGCGTCGGGGAACTGCTAAGATATAAAATAAACTGCTGTAAATATTGGCGGTACCCGACGCAATTACGAGGCTTATTTATTTGCTTTTTCGAAGTTGTGTCGGCGGTTTAATTTTTTTAAATTTAGTTTTTATATTCATATACAAAAGTTAAGTCCAGTTTTTTCGATTAAACATAAATCTATATAGTTTACCAAGCAAGAATAAAAAAGAAAGAAACCTCAGATACACCAATCAGCAGCTATCACCTAAATTGGAAATTCATAAATGGAATTGTCCGCCATATTGCAATACCAAGTGGAAAAGTTCATAACGTGCGGTTTCGTATCCATTATTACGAGTAAAGTTGTAATTGGTCGGTACCCTTTGGAGGCAAAGACACCCTGACTCAATTCACCTGCTGGGCCCTTTGACAGTCGACTGCTAGGTGGATGGACCATATCGGCAGTTTAAGGTTGCTTTGAGTCCCGAATTATGTATAAATGGTTTTGTGGTAGGCTGAAAGGCATCAACATGTCACTAAATAATAGTTACTTGGCGTGATTAGAATTCTTCTCCTCTCGTTCTTTCCATCCAAAAGTTGTCTGTAGGAGATTGCCCTGAGTGATAAGACTGCCCATTGTACACTTTGTTGTAAATGTTTGCTCTGTATTTTTTTTTGTGGTATACAATAAAGTATATAATAAATGTCTAGTAAACTTAATTGACTAAAAATATACGTAACTAGCTGACGCCCGCGGCTTCGCTGCCGTCAACTGGCTATCTACCTACCTACCACTTACCTATCTATCCTACTTACCCACTATACCTGCATACCCACCTACCTTTGGTGGTTATAGTGAGTCAATCTTAAAAGATAGACATAAGCTGTCGCGGATTTTTTTTGAACTATTAAACAGAAACAATCCCATCATACATGATATTTGCGGTACTTCAACCCATTACGCAGCGCACGCAACGGAAGCTCTCAAAAAGGAATACTTTTGCCCGTTTTTACAACATTTTTCATTTATGCTCTGCTCCTATTGGTCATAGCGTGATGTTTCATTTTTTTATTTATTATTATCAATAGGCTCGCGCTTGACCACTATCTAACCTGATGGAAAGCAATGATGTGGTCGACGGTGATGCACGCTTGCCTAGAAAAATTCCATTCACTCTTGACTTAAAGACCCCTAGATTGTAGCTATCGAGAAACACAGACTCAGACAGGGAATTCCACTCCTTAGCTGCACGCATAATGAAAGTGTCCCCAAAACGTTATGTGCTTATGGGTGGGATGTCCACCATGTACCGATGACGCATCGCCGTGCGTCTGGTTGTCCGATGATGGAACGGGCTGGGCGGAGTTAAATCATGCAATTCCATCGCACACTCCCCGAAATGTAACCGATAAAAAACCGACAAATAACAATAAACTTTCCTGATAAATGGACTATCCAATACAAAAATAATTTTTCAATTCCTGAGATTAGCGCGTTCAAAAAAACTCTTTGGCTTTATAATATTAGTATAGATTATCATTTATTTGACATATAAATAAGTTTCTGACGCTGACGTATCAAAATAGTAGATAATAGATTCGATGCATTTCACACTGCAAGTAAGGTGTGACTTATGAATCGATTTTCCTAATTTAAACAAATTACTATATTTTTCTTAACGATTAAATTTTATTTTACGAATTTTACTTGATAGTGTTTTCACAGCTGGCATAAAACTTGTCAGAGCTAATAACTTGGCTTATCATAAGCATGTACAGTGCTTAGTGATTTTCCTATCCTAAGCAGTCAATCTACCCCTTTCTCTCTTATAAACCTCAATTTTTCCATCACAAAGAGAAATTTCCCATTATACTCTTTGACATTCCTTCCAGTAATTTCTATTAATATTACGATTATTACTTTTTGACTAATTTTCGACGGTATCAAAGTTTATAACGACATTGTTGTTTGAAGACGTCGGCACAATCGCCGGGCAATTGCTGAGTCTCGGCCGGATGGGCAGAATTACTTCCTTGAAATTAATTACAACTGTTTTATGAACTAAAATAGTAGCTTGCTTTTATATGTGGATTTAGCTGTTAATTCTGTCTGTAATTATGTTTGCTAAGAAAAGTTTAGAGATTGCTTATTATGTAAAGAACAAGCTTTTTAGCAGTAAAATCTTACTTAATAATATTATAAATGTGAAAGTTTGGATGGATGTGTGCATGTATGTTTGTTACTCAATCACGCCAGAACGGCTGAACGGATCTAGATGAAATTTATATAAATATAGTATGGAATAGCACATAGGTTACTTTCGATCTCGGTATAATGTTCCCTTGGGAACATTACTGCCGCTGCAAATAAGGAAATAAGTCTACTAAGGCCCGCTTTCGCCACCCGGTTATCTAGTTTAGTAGCTAACACGG
The DNA here is from genome assembly GCA_964057195.1 of Orthosia cruda. Lineage (NCBI taxonomy): Eukaryota > Metazoa > Arthropoda > Insecta > Lepidoptera > Noctuidae > Orthosia > Orthosia cruda. The sequence continues at coordinate 24,120,881 of OZ059840.1, forward strand.
CTAATTATGTACCTAAAACATATTGGCTATTTAATGTTTTGTTAGAACCTAATGAGTTAATTCTGTGGCGCAAGTGGGCCTTCAAAACATAAGATGTACTCTGACCTAATATAGATATTAAAATTTATCAATGTCAGAGTTTATCACAGGACAGTTCGAATATTTACTGGTTAGACTTCGACCGATAAATCTTCAGGTTTTTTACCGGTAAATCGTCAAATTTTTGCAGTAAAAGATACATCAAATCATCTTAAAGTGACTAAACCATTATCATTTAGGAACAGACTGTTTAATTGAAGACTTACCTTTTTTAAACAGATCATAATTTTTATATACAATTGAATATTTCTTATCCTATGACTATTCTTTTTGTTTGGCTTTAGATTAAAAGTTAAAATAGATTTTATGACGCTCTTTTTCTCTCGGGATTATTAATACCACATTGCAGATTATTTTGGAATATATTTTTCATTACTGGAGCAAATATTTATGTAGGTTTTATTCGTGCGCAGTCTCACTGTTCAATTGAATTCTTTCTCCAATTCTTCCAAACGATTCAATCTTCTTTCAATAAATAACTCACGCACACAACACACACATACATATTCATGTTCCTAAATAAAATCCGATTCCTCGCGAGATTTAAAGCAACAAGACAAAGGTATAAACCAATTTCACCGTTCCCGCGTTTCCCGATACCCGCATTGTTTGGGACCCGTTAAGTTAAATGAAAAGCAACTTTTGATTGTTCAGGGTACCGTGAACAATGTTTGAATAGAAAAACGTGCCGAGTCCGATTTTAGCTGGAAAAAACTGTAGACACGAGCAATTTTTGAAGCTTTTTCAAAAGCGTAAGCAAGTAATGAATATAGTTTCGGTGGAAATTGTATGGGGTTAGTACGTAACTATGTTTTGAAGTTTGAGTTTGGTGTTTTTGCCCGACTGCGTTTACTTTTGTGTTCATTTTAGGTCGTGATGTAAGATTTTCGTTATAAATTGGCGGAGAATAGGTAGGTACAGTACAATACATGCTGTGCACCTAAGAGTTAACGACGATACTTCTCATTCAGGCAATGCGTAAGCAGTAGTGAGTTAGATCGAAAATTGACTTATAAATACTAACTAAGTATTTATAAAAGAAGGAAAAGAAAGAAATAAAATACATTTATTTAGCACAGACTAAAAGACACACAACATATTATTATACATACCTTTTTTTTGAAAGCCTCACTACTTAAGTATTATTTATATCCGTAAACATTTATATACGAAATCGGTCCACTGGGGATCTTCTAGCGTATGCCATTCACATCTGGAGTGAGGCCATCGAGAGGCACGGGGAAGCGCTTGCCGTCTCCCTCGACATCTCGAAAGCTTTTTATATGGTCTGGCACGAAAGCCTTATTGGTAAGGTTCCGTCATTCGGTCCGCTAAGTGGTCTGTGTGACTGGATTGCAGACTTTATCGATGGCTGCTCTTCAGACCTATTGGATATTAATGCCGGGGTCCATCAGGGGTCGGTACTCTCAGCGACATTATTTTTGCTGCACATAAATGAGCTGCTAGAATCACCTTTGGGTATGCAGATGATAGCACTGTTGCTGAGAGATACTTGTCCAACGCACGGGCTACTGGGCCTCAGGTCAAGTCTCTCCATGAGGCCATGGTGGAGCGCTTGATCTTGTCTTTGGAGGCAGTCTCCGAATGGGGCGATGCCAATCTGGTCAAGGTCAATGCCGCAAAAACACAGGCGTGTCTCTTCTCCGCGAAAAAGAGCCAATTTCACCCGACTCCATCTTTCCGAGGTGTAACCGTACCGATAACGGACCATCTTGAGCTTCTTGGCATAACGTGGACATCGATAATCAATTTTGGCCCATACATCGAGGCAAAGGCTCAACTGGCTGCCAAAAAGTTTGGAATCTTGCTTGGAATACTGTTCTCATATCTGGGACGTATCTGCCAAAGACCATCTTAGAGTCAGTGGACCCCCGACATACAAGCGACGACTTTATAAAGACTATCAAGTCTAAAGTCGACATCGTTGCTCTCGGAGTCGGGGTAAGCAGCATACGGAGACTGCGAAATCAGAAGGTATCGTTTGGTTGCGTCTCGGATAGTGATAGGGTGGCCCTTGGTGATGCAATAAAGGGTGCAGAACAAGGGTTCACTGTCGTGACCCCGCCACCGAAGAATCCTCTGATTCTTTTGGTGGGAGTCGCTAACGACCTGAACAACCCTGCCATCGAAAAGGCCCTTATTAATCAGATCGCCAAATTAATTGAAGACCTGTCCTCGGACGATACGCGGGTCAGAACCATACGGCATACCAAGGGAAGAGCTTCGTCCACCACCAATGTGGTCCTGGAGGTTAGCGCGGTCTATGGCGGTGAATTAACGGCCAGAAGATAAAATTGGGATATCAAGTGGTACTTGCCCTGGTCCAGTCCCAGTGGTCCAATGTTACAATTGCCTGGGCATCGGGCAGTTGGCTAGGGACTTCCTATCGGGCCAAAAATGCGGGCAATGCGCCGAGGGGCATGACACTATGTCTGCGATCCAGCACCGCAGGGGTCTGTCTGTATACAGGACCCCTGCGGCTCCAAAGAGTCTCCTGTTAAGCTGGCAATCGTCGTCATTAACCCGAATGTACGAGTCATCTGTAACCAAATGTTGGTCACTAAAAATGTAAGTTCAGTTGTACTACTCATTGGCCATCTTAAGATCGGCCTAATAAATGTATACCTATTTTTTTTTGTGTGGGAAATCATCCAATGACTTCTCACGCTCTGGGTGAAGCGGGAGGGCATGTTAGACTTTTACTGACTAAAAACAACTTCAGTTGCTTTTGCAAGGGCCGCGGTGACTATCTTTCAAATTTATCCGCGACCCAGACAGACATCGGCCCTAGCGGTCCCCGTCAGTTTTGCTGACATCTCTTTGAGGTGCGCGTGGAACACTACGCGCCGTCGACTCAGGCCTGGTCCTTATCGGACGGCGAGCTACCTATTACTCGCCGTCCGCCCGCGCCTACGGTGGCCGGGAATCGGCTTGCAGAGTTTGGACCCCCTAGATTGGGCAAGAGTTGCTTGAGGGCAGCCCCGGCCCGCTCCAGTCTGGGCACCAAACGAAATGCTCCACGAAATTCCACCGGCTGTCGAGGACGAGTCCCAGGTACTTCATCGTCAACCTGACGCCGATGTGAACCCCTCCAACCGTTATTTGGGAACCCGGCGATGGCGCATTCCGAGGACCATGAAAACACATGGCCTCGGACTTGTGCAGGGCTACCTCGAGTCCCAATTGCCGGATCCTCTCGACGACAGTCGCAACCCCGCGTGTCGCTAATTCAGCCGCTGCCTGGTGTGACCTCCCCTGCGCCAGGACCAGCGTGTCGTCAGCGTAGCAAATTACGCTGAAGCCGCTAGGAAGGTCGGCGCGCAGCACCCAGTCGTACCCGATGTCCCACAGATACAGCCCCAAGACCCTGTGGGACACCGCACGACATCTCTCGCCGGTTCGAGTCTCCCTGGTGACCGTGGTAGATGACGGCCCTGTCCGTCAAATAGACCTCGAGCACGCGACAGAGGTAGGGCGGCATCCGGTGATACCGGAGGGCTTCCCTGATGCAACTCCAGGGCAGGGTGTTGAAGGCATTGGCGATGTCTAGAGACACCGCCCAGACGACCCCACCCCGGGCCACTGCATCCCCCGTCGTGAGGGCTTGCACGCGCATGATGGCGTCCACTGTAGAGCGCCCCCTGCGGAAGCCAAACTGGCTCTCCGCCAGATCCAGCTCCACCCGCACCAGCTGCGGGTGGAGCTGGATCTGGTCTGCAATAACTCTTTCAAAGAGCTTGCCCACCTCATCGAGCAGCACAATGGGCCGGTAAGCGGACGGAGAGTCCGCTGGGCGCCCCGGCTTCTTAATGAGGACCAGTTTTCCCGTCTTCCAGCGAAGTGGGAACTGGCCCCTCTCCAAGCATGCGCTAAGGAGCCCCCTTAGTCAAGGCCCGAGAGCCTCCAAGGCCAAAACCAAGGCTTTCCCAGGCAAGCCGTCGGGTACCGCCCCAGGGGGCGGTATTTTTGGCATTCAGCCTACGTGCCGCCACTCTCAGTTCTACCTCGGTCACCTCCGGAGCATTGTCGTCATCGTCGGCGGTATGTTCCGCATCGGGCACCGTAAGAGGTGGAGCCATTGGCAGGGGAGTGTGTTCCCCTTGCGAAGGGAACAGAGTGCTCACCACGACCTCCACGAGCTGCGGTCGGAGACTCTGCGTCAGCGGGGGCGCCCATGGGCGGAGTTTATCCCGCACCATTTTGTAGAGGCGCCCATGGGCGGAGTTTATCCCGCACCATTTTGTAGGGGTGCCCCCACGGATAACTGTTTAGAGTCCCCAGCGACTCCTCGCGGGCCAAGGCCTTGGCTCGCTTGATCTCCACTCGGAGGGCGCTCCTCGGCGCTCTGTACCCCTCGTACAGCTCCGCCTCAATGGTCTCCGTATCCGTAGGACGGTTACGGAGCCTGCGGTGCCTTGTGTACTGGCGTCGTGCAGCAACGCACTCCTGGCGCAGAGCCGTAAGCTCTGGCAACCACTAGTACACCTGGCGCTGGGCGCATCCTGGCTGGACCCGGGGCATTGCCACGTCACATATCTCGGACATGGCCTCCCGGAAACACTCCGCCTCGTTGTTGATGTCAGCAGGCCTATCCGGTGATGACACCCAGGCCTGCACGATCGAGACTTCCAGGAAGAGCTCCCGGTCCAGCTGTTTCATCGCCCACCGCGTACCGCTCGGGGTCTGTCGGACCGGCGCACTCGAGGTCTGGGTGGAGACGTTGAACCGGATATACCGGTGGCCAGAATAGGTCTCCACCTCCTCCATGATGCGCCAGTCGATTACACGCGGTGACAGAGCGGGGCTGGCGAATGAAATATCCATCACCGATTCGCTCTGCATCCGCACACACGTGGGGACAGAACCCCGGTTGAGGATGACCAAGCTTGTCTCCAGATCCCAGTCCTCAACCATCCTGCCCCGTGTGTCCGTATATCGGAAAACCTTAAGCCACATTCTTGGCATTGAAGTCCCCGAGGACGAGCACAGGGAGGCAGCGGTACCCGACGACGACGATTTTCAAATAACTCGGCGAAAGTTCGGTTCGGGGAGTAGTATACCCCCACCACGGCGAACCATGCTGCCACGCAACCCTGTCCTCTCTTGAAACCCTCGCGGGACGGTGTGCCGGCGGCGGCCGACGAAATTAGGGTCACTGAGCCGCTCAGGTTCTCCACCCAGTCGTCCCTGGGCGAGACAAAATACGACTCAGTGACCACGGCGATGTTAATGGACCACTGCACCATGCTTTGAAGCAATAGATATGCGATATAATAGAGCAGCAGCGCAGTGGTTGATGTTTAACTGGAGGAGGCGTAATGGGGCCGTTATTGGCACTCTATTTCAGCCCCCTCTCGAACCCCCGGTGAGGGTCCTGCCTCCTGGCGGCGCAAGTGGCGGTGGCTGCGGCGGTGACGGCGGTGACGGCGGTGGTGGTGGCTGCGGTGGTGACGGCGGTGGTGGAGTGCTTGCCCCTGCGCCTGGCCTTGACGAGTGGAGCGCAGATCTTGCTCCCAGCGCGCTGATCGGCCGTCTTGCCAGCTGCTGCACATAGGGCGCAGTGTGGCATGGCATTGCACGTACCAGCCTTGTGACCGGGCTGACCACAGCGGAAGCAATGGTCGCTGCGGTCCACCTCCGAGGTGCATTGAGCGCCCACGTGGTTGCCTACATGGCAGTGGAAGCACCTCAGAGGTCTGGGGGCCAGCACTTTCACATGCGCGGAAACCCAGCCCACCAAGAGCCTTCGGACCTCTCCGGCTATTTTTTTGGCTGCCGAGACGGGACAGCTCACCGTTACGGCTCGCATCCCCGTGGCATCAGGACGTATGATGCCTGCCCTGATCTGCTCGGCAGAGCACCCCCCAGTCTTGGCGACGGCGGCCACCAACTCTTCCTCCGTCACAGAATCGTCCGGGCCCAGAATGCGCATGTCAGCGCACTTGGTGGGCCTAGACCCTCGGGTCTCGTCCGTATTTAGGGATGCCCTGAGCCTATCGGCCAGAGCGTCGGCGGTCGGGCTGCTGGCTGCACCGGGGACTTCCAGCATCCGTGCCCCAGTCGCGGTGACTCTAACTCAGATACCCTCGGTGAGGCCCAGCTCCTCCAGGTTCACCGCCGCCCTCGCTTTGGCGAGCACGTCGTGGTAGGACACGCCCGTCTTTTCCGCTTCCGGCTGTAGTGTAATCACTACAGCTGTGGACTTTGGGGCGCGGAGCCTAGCCGCGACGCTTCGCTCTTTGCGCCGCTATCGCCTCTCCTTCCTTTTGGCCGCCCTTGCTGCCTTGTTCGCCTTCTTTTTCTCCCCGGCCACTTTCCATTCGGCGTCAGCCGCAGGAGTTTTAGGAAGTGGAAGAGATTGGGGCGGCTGACCCTCCGCCCGGGATGGGGCCCTCGCTGCCTGTGAAGCCGCTCCGCCCCCTTTGGGTGCTGATTTTCCCGGTATCGCTGGGGTTGACCTCGCGGTTGCCAGCATGGCCTCGCGATTGGCTTGTCCCGATGAGCCCGGTTAAGCCGCGGCGGCGGCAAACGAGGCTGCCTTCCGCTGGCCCAGGGCTGCCTGGCTCGCAGCTAGCGGGGGCTACTTGAACCAGGAAAATAATAGATGAAAGGATGTCATCAAATGTATTTAAAAATAACCGTTACACCTATGTTACGGTCACTCGGTGAAAACATCAAAGTTAAAATATGGTATTTAAATTAACGATCACCGTTGATACACCAGCGCAATTTATGTGAATCAACGGTTCAAGTGTTCAAAATAGACATTATTTCAAAATTCTACAAATAGCGAAATTTTAGCAAGTCATGCAATGATCTCATAAATCTAGATAATATAGGTTATGCAACACTCACCCAATCTGGGGATACACTGATTTTAATAGTTCACGGTAACTTCTACGTAATACAACAAGTTGTAGAAATATGTTGTTCGAGGTGACGATACGAATGTACGGTACAAATTATCACTGGAGTCCATGGCAGACCCAAAAAACCAGAAAAGTATTTCCATGGGATCCAGCGTGCAATTGCTGCGGCAAAGTTGCAGGGAAGGAGCATCCACCTGTTCTGGGTGAAGGCCCACGTTGGAGTACCCGGCAACGAAAGGGCGGACGACCTAGCCAAGAAGGCTGCACTTCATCGTAAGACCAGCCCTGTCAACGATGACTTCCCCTGTCTTTTGCAAAGCACTCTATCAGGGAGGCTACACTTACCAGATGGCAGGAGAGATTCATCGCCGACACACACCGCGACAGAGGTATCCGTCTCTTCTTTGAGGACGTGAAACTAGCATATAAGGTACTGGAAAGGATGGCTCCACCCAACAACCTTAGAGCCCCGTTAGACACGGGGGTCTACGGGAATACTTGTATACGTTTAAGCTGGCGAGTGCCCCAGCCTTTGTTTGCGACGACGAGGCCGTGAAAACTGTTAGACACGTTCTATTAGACTTCCCTCGATTTATTCGAGCAAGATTTGACTGCGAACAGAGGCTGGGACGCTCGCTGGACGATTTCTGATATCTGATTGGTGACGACGATTGCCGGCCCATTTTCCTGGCTTTCACTGATTTGTATAATTACGTATCGAACAGCTAAGGCAAATGGCTCAATCCTGCCTTAGCAATCTTTTTGAACCCATGCTGCTGCATCGCCTGTTAAATTTATGTCATAGTTTTTAGTAAATAAAAATAGTTTTTATTTAATTTTAGTCCATCTTTTATTTTATGATGTAAGTCCTTTTCACACTAGGTTACTATGTAGTCTGTAAGTCCTGTAAGATTATAGCGCATAGTTACAAGTAATTTTGCAGTAATAGTTTAATTATTAATTTATATAAACGAATATATAAGTTAAGTTAATAGCAGTAGTTCCTAAGTAAGCTGCAGGATAGACTGTAATTTCCGTTATAGGTGTAAGTGTGCAAAAGAAATTTCATTCCTATGTTATAGTACCTATATGTTAAGGTTTTATTTTAGTTCTAGTTCTATTTGTCTTTAATTGTGATTATATTAGTTATCCGTTTAGTTTACTCTGGTTTAAGGGGCGTGCAGCAGCGAGGAAAAATTGTAGTACTTTATTATTTTCTCTAGTTTTATTAACTTTAGTATTGTAATTAATTGTATAAATGATAAGCCTTAGTACTAGCACAAGCATTGCAAAAAAAAATACTAACCTTTACTAACACAATTAACCTAACCCAGACTCATTATTCGACCCACTTGCACGAGAGGCTTGGCTCGGCAAGTTGTCATGTAAGACTGCAAAGTGGGCCTAGGACACTGCCTAGGCTGGCTCGTTCTGGGCGAGGCAGTTCGGGACGTCCTAGGAGGATTTTCCAGACATGCCAAAAAAAATATACCAGCTTGATGCACAAGATTCGATTGAAAAATGGGCCAAGAGGTTTATCGGCAATGAGGCACTGGTCGAGTCAAAGCTCCAGAGCCTTGAACATCGTCGTCGAGTTGCCAGCTTGTCGGTTTTTTATCGGCTGCATTTCGGTGAGTGTGCGATGGAATTGCATGATCTGATTCCGCCTAGCCCGTTTCATCATCGGGCAACAAGACGTACGGCGATGCGCCATCGCTACATGGCGGACATCCCACCCATACGCACTAAACGTTTTGGAAATACTTTCACTATGCGTACAGTTAAGGACTGTAATTCCCTGCCGGGGTCTGTGTTTCCAGATAGCTACAACCTCGGGGTCTTTAAGTCAAGAGTCAATAGGTTACTTCTAGGCAAGCGTGTTACACCGTCGACCACATCATCGCATACCATCAGGTGAGATAGTGGTCAAGTGTGAGCCTATCTACAACAAAAATAATAAAAAAACATATCCCTTTTAAAAGAAATATAAAAACTCTTCATTATAACAATTAATAGGTGACACAAAACCCTCTCAAACTCGTATAACAATAACCAAAATTCTTGAGCACCAACAAAAATTTTACACCGCCATCTTCTCACTTTTTATCGGCAATATCATGGAATAAACTCTTAAAGTGTGGATTATATTCAACTTTAGTATCATATTTAAACGAGTTGAAGGAAAACTTCGGCTGACAGGACCAGAATACTAGAGTAGGTCTGTGACAACTGAGAACCATGGAGTGATGAGCAAATGAAGAATGAATTGGGATTGAATCGTCTTTGATAGACGAACACAAAGTGATCTTACGAAGGTTCGGTTTTCTTTTTAAGTTTGGAACCCTTAATGCAGGTTTATTGAAATATTGACGCTGTCGTGTACTTAGCACCCATTGCACAAAGGCTGGGTACAAAAAATCATATCGTTAAGTTATCTTAATATCCCATGACAGACATCCATAATGATGAACACTTGTTTAAAGCTAATATTTGTTTCGGGATATTTGTCATGCATATTTCGATTTTGATTTCTCAACCAAAATCTAAATATACATGGTAAATATCCCGAAACAAATATTAATTCTAATGATTGTGACCATGTCAGTTTAAAAACTTATACTTGTTTAAAGTAACCAGGAGGACGTTGTTGTTAGTTGAATTGTAGTGTAGTAGTAGTGAATGTAATTATTTAATAAAACACCACGACACTTGAATGTTATCAATGTTTTATGCCGAGATCCCATAGTTGACATAGCGTTCATTAGCAGAGCTCATACTAATTTAAAGCAAAAATCAGTATTTCAGCATCTACTTAGCTGTGTTGACTGCCCACGGTGTGGAAAACGTACAATCTATCTAAAGCGCCAAAGACAGCAATGTAAAATAAATGACTGCTCAGCACACTCGCAACGCTGAAATGTATTTGCCAGCCAGCCGCAAATATCCCAAATACCTTGTTCGACAGTACATTTGAATATCCACATTCGCGGGAAATTTTAATGCACATACCATTATCCAGTAACGATGTTCCACTGTTTGTTATTCTACGAATGTGCGTTGTGTTAGTTGTTGATTGTGTTCGCAAATGATCGCTCCATTTGCTAGTCACTCTATGGTCACAATGGAGGGTACTTATTATTGTGTCATGTTAGCCTATGTATTCAGGCCAAGTAATGTCTGTCTATCGTGCGAGCGTAACCGTGGCAAGCGTAATTATGGCTGCGAAAATGTCTAGGACTTATTATGAAGAAGGAAATGCTTTTATTGTGTCTATTTTACGCTTTTATTCTAAGAAAAGTAAGGCAATATGTTTGCTAGGTTAGTTTTCGACTTTCCTTCTATTATCAGTGGTTACTTTATTATGTACTTCAATAAAATAAATAAATAAGACAGTAAAATATTTATATTCGGCTAAATTAATCACATAAAGCTACTCGGCTTAGTAAATAACAAAGTATCAACTTAACAAACAACACAAAAACATTCCTAAAATAAACTTTGTTTTGTGTAACTGTGTGATATGAGAATACACTGGGTGAGTAAACCATTTTAAGCATTTTTATTTACATCGCCATCCCCGCTGAAATACCCACAAGGTTATAGTCTTTTAAATAAAAGACAACACGACTAACATCAATGACGTATACTTACTACGGTTGATTATAGGGTAAGGAATCAAGCATAAGTTAGGGTAGAACTCGACCAGTCGGTTACTCAACAAATTTTCCCACACGTAATTCTTTCAAAGCTATTACATCGAAAGGATACTAAAAGATTAATACTAGCATGTCATAACCCCGCCTTGATTGCATCGTTTCTTCAACGAAAGAGCTCCTTTACAGGAATCGGATATTCCGATCACGAAGTTCTTATGAATAACTAATAAGAATCGATAAATGTTCATTGACTATCGAATTGTCGACAGTCGATGGAGACGTCAAGTTTTCATAACGACTCCCTTTTATCGTGAGTGCCTATTTAGGATTGTGTCAACGGTAAAATATACCTGATCTGTTGTTTACATTATATTTTATCTGAAGGTTTTACGATTCATAGACGATAATGGGTTGTGTTCTTTGAATGTTCTATACCTTCTTTCAATTTGGTATAGGCCTTTTTTTTTGTAAGTTAGACTATATGAGTATAATAATAATAAATACAGATATAAAGTACTAGCGGACGCCACGCGGTTTCACCCGCGTAGTTTCCGTCCCCGTGGGAATACAGGGATAAAAAGCCTATGCCACCCGAGGATAGAGTAGCTTCCCAACGGTGAAATAATTTTTGAAATTGATCCAGTAGTTTTTAAGTTTATTCGTTACATACAAAAATCTTTCCTCCTTATAATATTATTATATAGTATAGAAGTATAGACTAGCTTCTGCCAGTGGCTTTGCCTGCGTGAATGTCGAAAATTATCCCAAGGGAACATAAAAACGTGATAAAAAGTATCCTATGTCTTCCAGACAAAGACAAAGAGTAACAAACACAAACTCACACACAAACTTTCGTCTTTATAATATTAGTGTGATGATTAAATAAATATTTGGCACTTTTAAATTTCAAATGATCGCTCCATTTATTTCTTTCTTTCTTGCCACTTCATTTTCTTTTAGCCTATTCAAAGCTGAAATTCTAGAATCAACCAGACTCGAATATTTTTAGTACGCGAAAAAAAACGATACCTAATATTTTTAAGCTTGCGACATTGGGTACTAAAAATATTTTAATAAACTATTGTGGAACACCGCAACCAAAAATCAGACCGTCCAACATAAAATGCGCAACTTCAAAATTCGCTCCAACTTTGTTTATATTTTACTTTTTACTACTGGCAACGTTAAAAATGCTTCTACAGTGAATGCAGCCCATTCACCGAGTGAGACGGACGTCCGGGACGAGAAATACGTCTCTGTTTATGTGTTCGTTACTTGAATAGTTGTGACTGTATCGGCAGGCAAGAGATTACGAATAAAAGTACTGGAATAGACCATTAAGGTTGCCCTATTCAGTAACTCTTCCATACATACGAAGTATGGCGTTTTCTCCATTGTTTGACGGTGTACACTCAAAATAAAATATGATATCAACCTTATATCAACTTGTCTCATAATTATCTAGCCTCGTATGGAAACAAAAAAGTAAACAAAACGTGTATTTGAAGGTTATGATGAGGGTCGAAAGTTATATATTTCAACACTAATTTCAACGCATATATGGGCAGAAATAAATACCATAAAAAGAAGAAAAATTGCAAAACGGTCACCATACAGGGCTAGATTAGCTGTACAAAAGTGCAAATAATTTTATTCTAAACAAATACATTCAGTAGTTTTTTCCTGATACTCATACTACCATCAGTAGTTTTTTCCTGATACTCATACTACCAAAATACTGTTTATAAAATTTCGCGCGCTCCTTTTCGTTCCAAATCATCATTAATTTATTATTTTTATGCCATGAGTATGTATTCGTACGCGCAATGGCGTCTATCCCTTTCGTACGTGTCGTCGGATGAGATAGCATGCTTTTAAACCCCGGCCACAAAATAGTTCGTGCCTCTCTCTCAAACCTTAAACTACTGCGTGACAAAATGGGAGAAAACTGTTCTTGTCTTTAAAAAGGCTCAATCCCCTAAATCGGTCTGGATTGGATGGAGCTTTCTAAAGAATTTTTATACACGGTTGGTTGAACAATCAAAAGCTCGTTAATAAATTATCATCCCAAATTACGATTTTGGATGTTATTATTTTCACGAACCGTGATCGACTGTTTTAAAACATTTAGGAAGAGAGGTTATGTTTTTTTTAAATTATGGTCACGCCTGTCACTTCCATTCACTATTATGAAAAACTTCAAGCAACTTTGTTTACTTCTCCTGCGCCGTTTAGAAAGAAAGACAGTCATCATATGGTAGTTTTTATTTCGTCTCAGTGCTGTCTCATAATATTAATTTAAGACTCTAGCAACATTTACTTACAACGGTCTTTTTCCCTAGTTATAAACCGAAAGTTCAGTACCTAACGGGCTACGTACGATCCATACATTTGCTTCTTGCTTCAACATTTAATACAGACATCATAAATTAACAGTGGTCAAACACGCATGCTGATTGCGTGTAGATACCACGCATATAACCTTTTTGAAGGACAAGGCCAACAAAAAGGTCTAGACAAGTGACATTCTACAAACGATAGCACCGGAAAGCGATTGGAAAAAAAATTGGGAATGCCAAGCGCTATAGAAATGTCCCGTGATCTTTACATTTTGGCATTTCAACCATCCCCTATGCTGATAGAATGACACGGCACGAGTCCCACCGCTAACTATATTTTTGTTGAAGAAACGAAGAAAAGATCCCTTGCCAATAAAAGAGACAAATATTTTTATAGTCAGTCGCTGGCTGTTCACACTGCCAGCAAGTACTCTCTCACCACAAGTTTGTCGCAGTGACAAGAGCTCTCAAAGATAATAATCGCTCGGCGATGCTTGTTTGGCGGTTAGAACTCACGCCGAGAGACCAACCAACCAACGCGTGCAGGACTGACCACTCGAGCGAGTGGTGCGAGTATTCGACCGTCACACAAAAACACTCGCTAGCATTAGCCGAGCGGTAAAACCATCGGAACTACAAACTCGCTTCTCGCTGCTCGCTGATCGTCGGCGGGGGCCAAGTGCACTGAGCCTAATATAGGTCTTCCGAGTACTTTATGACCTTGTAGGGATGTAGAATTTCGCTCGTGACACATTTCTTTGTTAAATTTAGTATGTTTGCCCTTAATTCCAAAGATCACCAAACAATATTAAAATGTTATCCTCGACACCTAAATAAATTCAAATATGTGTGGGCATTTTAATTAAATTAATACGTAATTTCATACTTCTGTTTGGGTAACACATTTAATCTCAGTTGAAAAGGGTCTAATATTTTTGTTCAACTTTGCGTTTCATACCTTATTGTGGTAAACCTTTTTATTCGGCAAATATTTACTTACCAGTTTAACTGGCTTTTAAAGGTAAATAAACTATGTTTTATTCTGATAAGTTTTACAGTAATTTGATATGATAGCCTGAATTACAGGTGAATGGCCGTCTTGATTGTGTTTTATTGCTTTTAATCCTAGTTCAGGTGAGATAGTGGTCAACCGCGAGCTTGGCAAAGACAGGCGTATTTATATCTACAAAATTGTCCAAAAGATGGCGCACTAACTCTCTATTGGTGACGAGCTGCCAAAGTCATACCGTCAACACAAAACTATTTCCAGTTGCAACTTGTCCGCCTTAGGAACAGCACGCATATCCTTTACGCAACAGTGAATTATTTTGTAATAATGCGGTGTTGTTGAATGTAGAACGAAAATTACTCCGAATTATTTAGTTTTAATTAAGTGTTGGTGACTGTGTTTATACTATGTGTTTGATACTATACGAAATATTACTCTGTTGATGACCAACGCATGTATTTTGTTTTGTATTATTCCAAAATGGTTTATAAAAGGTGAAAATCAGTGAAATGATGCACTATTGATGGTAGATATAAATTATGTCCTAATTTTGTTAAAATCATAAAAAACATACTTTTGTATACAAATAATTTTTCAATACAGTTGTTAAACATGGCGTACTTTCAGAGGCTATAATTATGATTCGAAAGTTAATTCTTTTGCAAAGGCATCTTTCTATTGCGCGGTCGTGACTTTTGTTTACGAGCTCGATCATTAGTTTTGCAGTTGAGTTTTAAATTTATAAGTCAATATAAAAAAGTTTAGTAGTAAGGAGTTTTCATACATAGAATAAAATAGGATAGATTTTATACGAGGAAAATAGTATATTATGCAACTAGTGAATAAAAGACGGATTGATTGCGAGGGCTGTAGATGAATCACAAGTAAGTGAAGGATTCTAACGACTGAATCACGACCGTAGGGAGTGATTCATGATGATTGAATCACGAGCATAGCGAGTGATTCAGGTGTTAGAATCATAAGTGACGCGAGTGATTCATGGCCCTAGATATAAATCCGTTTTATTCAAGAGTTGCATACTATATTTTATACCATGACTACGAGAAAAAGAAATATTGAAGCGAAAAGTACAAGAAATAATAATAAATAAATGGTTTATTACCTTCAAAATTTACAAAAAAATGTGAAACCCTGACCCCTGAGCAAGTTAACAGCCCTTGTGTATCAATCTCTACCTCTAACTCTAACTCTAACTCTATCTCTAACTCTGTCTCTAACTCTATCTCTAACTCTATCTCTAACTCCATCTCTATCTCTATCTCTAACTCTATCTCTATCTCTTTCTATCTCTATATCTATCTCTATCTATATCTAAGTTTGTATCGAATATTTTATGCGTAAGGAGGTTGTATAGCATTGAGATGGAGTTTGAATATTATATTGGTGTGTTTTAAATTCAAACACCAAGACAGTGATTAAAGGTGCTTTTAATTCACACAATTTTCAGCTTATTTTATAAGCGGAATGATTCCGTACGTTTTAGCATTGAATTCTCAAAAGTATTTTATATGATTGTTTAATATATTTAATTACCAGTTTTAATTTAATTATTTTCACATCAATAGTTGTCAAAAATCGAATAGGCTGTATAGGCTGTTTTCGTTGTAAAAAAAATATGCCCAGTTGCAAAAAGCGCCATTTTCTTTTTTTTTTGTGTTTTAACAAATCTAATTCATTGATTTGTTTTTACTATTTCCCACAACTGTATTGAAAAACGTCGTGTGACACACGGGTGTGTAGGTTATTGCACCTGGTTATATAACCTACTTTCCACCCTTGTATCACAATATACTAGTAATTTACATTATAAATTAAGAGAAATGTATTTACGATTTATTTTTTTCGTTATTTACAAGAAGATTAATATATTTTTTTAGATAATGCACGATTGTTGAATTAAATTTGTAATAGTTATTTGGCAGATGATGAGGGCTCGTGGTCTCTTGTTGCTTAAAAAAGCAATGGAAGCAGTCAAAAAAGACACCAGACCTTCTATTGAACAAAGCGTGGAAAATGATGGTAAAGTTACAACCGTTCCAGCATCAACCACTGAGATTTCAACAGTGGCAGCATCAGCCGATGAAGTATCAGACAAATTCGCGGTGTGAGACAGGCAGATTTCCAGGGCGAGTCATTTCTGCATTGGACTTCAAGGTTCTGGGCTGAAGAGGGCTAGACATCAATTTTAATCGTGAGTACATCATTCAACTTCGGTTTGCTGACGATAGGTATAGTAGTTATGGCTGAGACCATGTAGGACCTAAGAACAATGCTCGATGACCTCAGTAGAGCTTCCGGAAGAGTGGGTCTTAAAATGAACATGGACAAAACCAAGGTCATGCTGAATGCCCATTTTACACTCACTCCTATCAAAATCGGAAACTACACTCGAAGTTGTGGGCGATTATGTCTACCAGGGATAAACGCTTCATCTAACATCTCGCTAACATCGAGAGGTCAAACGTCGAATTTGACTCGGCTGGGCAGCGTTCGAGAAATTGCGCGTCTAACTTACCGCAGTGTCTCTAGACCAAAGGCTATGACCAGTGTGTGTGATTACATACGGTACCGAGACGTAGTCGCTCACAATGGGCTTCATCAGAAGGCTTAAAGAGTACCCAAAGGCCAATGGAGAGAGCGATGCTCGGAGTTTCCTTGCGTGATCGAGTCAGAACTTAAGACATGTGAAAGTGGTGTATGGGGGCAATTCTTCAGGCTATGTCGGTAACCCTGGTTGTTACCGACATAACCTGAAGAGTTGACAAACTTAAGTGGCAGTGGCCAGAGCATATTGCTCGCAGAGCGGATGGTCGATGGGGCCGAAAAGTTCTGGAGTGGCGACCGCGAACCGAAAGACGTTGCGTTGGCAGACCTCCCACAAGGTGGACGAAAGACCTAGTGAGAGTTATGGGAGTCCTCTGAATACAAAACTTTCAATATGGTGACACTTAGGGGAGGGCTATGTCCAGCAGTGGACGTCTTTTGGTTGAAATGTTAAATATACAATTTTAAACAGTTATAGTTTTATTTAACGGTGTTATAAATTTGTTATTTTTTATTCCTAACAGTTTTGTGTTATAATTGTTTTTTGTATTCAATCAACTTTGCCTTTATTTTATTTATTTATTTATTATATACTTTATTGTACACCAAGATAAAAATTAATCAAAAATACATCTTATGACAAAAACAAACATACAACAGGCGGCCTTATCGCGAACCGCGATCTCTTCCAGGCAACCAAGAATGGAAAGAGACAGCCTGGACACAATATGGGGTTGCACTTGGTGCAAATTTTACAACAAATAATTAATTTATTAAGAATGTAGATACTAAATACAAAATATAAACTAAACAAAATAAAATAATAGATACATAAATACATACATACAACTAATATACAGACAAGAAAACAATTCAGCTTATACAACATTATGATCACAATGACAAGTAGTGCTCCTTCACAAGTCGCTTAAAAACAGGCAGTGATTGCGCGCGCCTTATAGTCACAGGCAATGCATTCCATAGACGAGTGGCCTGGACAGTAAAAGATTTGTCTAGGAAGGTAGTGGAATGCATTGGCATTTTAAGTTTCATATTATCCGATGACCTAAGAACCTTAAGGTGCGAGTCACACAGAAACTGAAACCGTGTCTTGAGATAAAGAGGGGTAGAAGGAAGAAAGAGAATATTATATAGGAGAGAAAGAATATGAGCGATGGCGAATTGGCAACCACTTGAGTTTCACACGAAATTCAGAAACATGGTTATATTTGCGCAAACCAAATATGAACCTTATACAAACATTTTGAAGCCGCTCAAGTTTATCAAGTTGCACTTCAGTGAGGTCAAGATAGCTGGCATCAGCATAATCAAGGATGGGTAGCAGAAGAGATTGTGCAAGCGCAATCTTGGTTGCAGTCGGCAGAAAATTACGCAGTCTTCTCAAAGATCCAGCAGATGCGAATAGCTTGCGGCTAACTTCCTGTAGCTGGGCAATCCAAGAGAAGTTTTTGTCAAGGAATATACCCAAGTTCTTAACTTACTTGCTAAAAGGGATAACAGAATTATCAAAAAAAACTTGGGGTAGAGTCGTCCAGTCGATCCTTGAGACCGTTCTTGAACTGCCCACCACCAAAATTTGCGTCTTTATGGAGTTCACCATAAGTCCGAACCTCTTGCTCCAGTCGCATATACGGGCCAGATCACTATTAATGGTCGAGATAGCCTCAGATAGATTTCCAAGAGGAGCTCGTGAGTAAATTTGCAGATCATCTGCATAAAGGTGGTAGGAAGAAATTAATTCGTTGGAGATTGAGTTAATAAAAACAGCGAAAAGTAAGGGAGATAGAACGCCGCCCTGTGGTACCCCGGCACAAGTACTACACCAGGAAGACAAGATCTCTCCGATGCAAATACGTTGTCGGCGACCGAACAGGTAACTACGAAACCATTCAATTACCGTTGGAGATATGTTAAGAGAGCCAAGGATGCCAAGCAAAATATCGAAATCTACGGTATTAAAGGCATTACTAAAATCCAATAGAGCCAAAACCGTTAGATTTCCTAGTTCCATAGCAGACCTTATATCGTCAGTAACATTCAGAAGCGCGGTAGTGGTGTATTACCAGGGCGGAAGCCGGACTGGAAGGGGTTAAGGAGATTATTTTTGTATAGGAAGGCGCTTATTTGGTTGTGGATTAAGCGTTCAAGGACTTTGGATAGGAATGGCAAGACAGATATTGGGCGATACTCGGCAAAGGATGTGGGATTAGATTTTTTAGGTAAAGGAATTATTTGAGCGTCTTTCCATGAGCTTGGAAAGACACAGCTAGACGCGGAAAAATTGAGGATATGGCAAAGGACGGGAAGTATAATGTCCAGAACCGGGAGTAGCATTTTGCGGCTGATACAGTCGCTTCCTACTGCGTTTGACGAAATCGATAGTATGCTCTTCTTAACATCACATGTAGTAAATTGACCAAATACAAATGGAGAATAACTGGAAGTCGGAAGAGATGAAAGATGATTCAATGTATTTAATTGAGTTGTCCTATCAAAATTAACCGAAGCAGTAAAATGATTGTTCATTGCATCAATATCAACATCTTTAGGAATAGTCTCCTCCCGGGTTTTACCGACCCCCAATGACCTTAGAAATTTCCAAACTTTGGATGCGTCCCCATTTTGGACAGAATCATGAATATGTTGGCGATTAGCATTTCTACACACCTTATTGCAGTGTTTACGTATTGAGACATATCTCTCCCTATTAGCGTCAGTAGGGTTGCGCTTAAATTTCGACTTTGCCGTAACTTTTTTATTCATGACATTTTTAATTTCATCCGTAAGCCATGGTGCCGGCAAATGTCTAACTTTAACTGCCCGAACAGGAGCGTGATGGTCGTAAAGCTCAACAAGCTTAGTGGTGAACATAATAACTTGCTCATCGACTGAAGCAGAGGCAAATAGATAAGACCAATCTATGTTGCTGGCATCCTCACAAAGACTGTCAACGTTCATACCTCCAAAATTGCGTTGCATGAGGATTTTGGCTTTAGCCTTAGGTGGACGAATTTTATATGAAAGAAATATCAAATCGTGATAAGAAAAGGCATCGGCTGAGCATTGGCCATGCTTAGCGACGCGATCAGGAGAGGAAACAAAAATCAAGTCAAGAAGTGAAGGAGTAGAGTTTGGGAAATGGTGAGCAGCACTAAGCGGAAGAATGGAAAGATTACTAGAAACTGAAACATTAGTAAGGGAAGAAGAACGATGGTCCTTCTTCAGGAGACAAGTGTTAAAGTCACCCATGATTATGCTATGACTGTATGAAGGGATAAGCATTTCTAAGAGCTTCTCGAAAGATGAAAAGAAATTGACACGTAATGAGGGACAATAATAAACTCCAAGAAGTAATTTATAATGATTTAGCTCGACCTCCAGAAAAAGATGCTCACCAGCACCCGATGGCGGTGGTTGCGCTGACACATTGACAATAGAGAAAGGAATATGAGCGCGGAGATATATGGCAACACCACCACCACCACCAACAGTCCGGTCGTTTCTAATAAGCACAAACCCGGGCAGTTTGAATCACAGAAGATTTTGTTTTTGTGATTTACATGTTTTAATTTACAATATGGGTGCAAAAAGTGTACTAGTTTATGTATGAAATATAAGTACCTATTGGTTTTAGTAAAATTTTGTCGTTTATTTATGTATTTTTTATTGTACACCAGAAAATACAGTAACAAAAGAAACTAAAAATATACAACGGGCGGCCTTATCGCATTCCGCGATCTCTTCCAGGCAACCTGGAATGGACAGTGATTGCCTGGACATGACATGGGTTGTCAGGGGTGTAACAATACCAACAATGAATATAATGATACAATAATACCTAATAAAAACACAAATAGATATATATGCCATATAATAAATACATAAATACATACATATTTAATATATAAGACGTGAAAATAAATGACGTATGACAATCATAGACAAAGTCTGTCAAAAAACTAAGAGTACTATTACAGCGATAAGTAATGTTCCTTGACGAGTCTTTTAAACACAGGCAACGACTGAGCACGTTTAATTGGGTCAGGCAATTCATTCCACAGACAAGCAGCCTGGACTTTAAAAGATTTATCCATGATAGTTGTGGAATGCATTGGCATTTTAAGTCGCAAGTTAACTGATGACCTCAGGGATTTTGTGTGGGAATCGCAGATAAACTGAAAACGATCCTTGAGATAAAGAGGGGTGGAAGGAGTAAAGAGCACACTAAACAAAAGAGAAAGAATATGTGTATTCCGGCGAAGGCGAATTGGCAACCACTTGAGCTTTACACGGAATTCGGAAACATGGTCATATTTGCGTAAACCGAATATGAACCTTATACAAAAATTTTGAAGCCGCTCAAGTTTATCAAGTTGTTCTTGAGTAAGGTCAAGATAGCTGGCATCAGCATAATCAAGGATGGGAAGAAGAAGAGATTGTGCAAGCGCAATCTTGGTGGCAGTCGGAAGAAAATTACGTAGTCTCCTCAAAGTTGCAGCAGATGCAAACAACTTGCGGCTAACTTCTTGCAGTTGGGCAGTCCAAGAGAAGTTCCCGTCGATGTATATCCCCAAGTTTTTAACTTTCTTACTGAAAGGAATTACTGCATTGTCAAAAATAACTTGGGGAAGAGCCGTCCAGTCGATCCTAGAAACCATTCTAGGACTGCCCACTACTATTACCTGCGTCTTTATAGGGTTTACCTTACCAGTCGTTTATTTAATTTTTAATAGGTTTAATACTGAAAAGGAAACAAATGGTTCTATATTAAATAACAATCAAAAAACAGTAGAATAATAGTGCATTATGTCAGAAAGAATCAGTAAAAACCACGTAACTTGAAATAATTATTTTTACATCGTTCAGTCATTCCACAACAGTGAAATAAATAAAAAAATACACTTATTTGCTTTATTAACGCGTTTTGAATCAACTAATCTATAAAATCCTGATACGGATTGGATTCTTCACATGAAATCGTAAAGACATTCGCAATAACTTTGACATAAATTGAGAAAACGGTTTTTGTCGATTCTAAAAAAATGCTATTTTGACTTAGTGCAGTGTTGTTCTGGGCGTGCGATATATTTTGATAGAATGAACCGATTGCGATGAAATAATAACTAAGTAATACTTCAAGTTACGCACAATTTTTAATTATAAAAGTTATCTACATTGGTTTCGTACATTTTAAGTGATGCGTGCACAACTAAACAGACAAAAAGACAAAAAATCCAAAAATGCTGGAAATGGGTTCTGTTGGTCCTTCAACACCCTGGCTATTTTTTTTTATATTTTTGATGTACAAAAACGAATTTTCTACAAAATATTATATTGTAAAAAAATATAAGTCTACCTCTTTGACTAGTCAACCAAGACCATCAGGTCGCAAGCACAACTGCTGAGCACAAGGTTCTAGGTTCGATTACTGGATCGAGGAAAGTGTCTTTTGGCTTTCTATCTAGATTTTCTCAGTAGCAGCTCTAGTTTAAATTCGTGCCCGATTGATAACTATACGCTCGCCCCTATAGATACTTACGAGGAAATACGGGCAGAGAGCGCCGACTGAATTTCCATAGTAAAAAGTCATAATTCAACGTTTGGCTCTCGCCTATTTCCAATATTGGACCAATTTAAAAGATATTACATAATCTGGAAAAGTAAGATATATACTATGCCGTGTGTACTGTACTATGTTTTTCTTTATTCATTTATATTTCTCAAATTTGTACACGAAGCCTCTGTTGACAGCGCAATTTTGAGCAATTTTTGAGGGTTTGATAGCTTCAAATAATAATGTATCATCAAAAAGGAAAACCGGGGCATAGTTTTATATCTTTCATATTCAGTTTATGGAATATCTTTTAAATTGGTCCAATATTGGCAAAGGAAATAGACGAGAGCCAAACCTCGAATTCGAAAAAATCGCTCGCTGCCCATATTTCCTCTTAAAATATATTGGACCTACCTTACCTTATTATATTTATAAAGCGTCAAAGTAAGAATTAGAAAGAGAATATCGACGTGCCATCTGACGTCAGTTATCACGACGCCCATGCAAGTGCCATAGATATCGGCATTTTCGGAGTAATTTCCTAAAATTTTAAAAATCTTTCGGTTTTCTTTTAATTTTGATTCTGTTGTTACAATTAGTATTTAATTAGTATTATATTTTAGTATTTTTATTGATAAACTGGTCAAAAAACAAATATTTTTTCATGCATATTCCCTACTAAACCTTTGCCTAACACTTCGGCAAAACAAGCGTAATATTATCTTACATAACTTCTATATTTCAAAACCTTCGACATTTTCTTCACTCCCGAATCTGTTATTCATGCACGACTTGCGTTCCCCGAAAACCAGGACTCCTGAAACTCTGCGCCGATTCGGACCATATCCGATGTTAATGTAGTTGCCACGCTACTTTCAACTCGTCGACATATCCCAGCTATAAATTGCCGGCAACTCTCACCTCTGACCGAATCCTGGCCACCATTTAGTAACGGAAGCCGGAGATCGGCACAAACTTGCTAAGTTGCAAGTTCCGTCCCGATTGGGTTCGGTCCTAAAATTGTTCATTCTATTTCGAACTTGCCCGTGGTTTGTGCACTCTATGTACTGTAGAATATTTTATTTGGTTCAATTGAATTACGATTGTGGGTGACACTTTTGAAGGAGGTGGAGCCGGTTTTGTTAGGTTACTGTGTTTAAGTACTATAGGCACATCAGTACTTCCAGTTGTCCTAGTGTAGTACGGATTTTCATTAGAATAAGAGTCCAGCTTGCAGTGGTTAATTTGCCGCTGACGTGTGGCTTTCTCTATAGCTACCTATTATTAAAATTAAGAAACTTTGAGAATACAATCATTTATACTAACCAAAACGTAAATGTATTTCAGCTGAGAAACCTGTGTGCCTTTAAATCTAAGGAAAAAAAAATTAATTCTAAAAATCCAAAATCCCGACTGCTTAAGAAACAAAATAACTACGGAAACAAGAAGAGTACTTTGTAGACTTTTAGTTCGCTTCTTAAGCAGTAGGGTTTTTTGATATTTTGTATTAACCATTTTTATTTATAAGTTTTTAGTTAACATTTTTTTTTCGAATTAAGTACATTTAAACATATATAAGTAATATATATTTTTGAAATCACCTTTAAAACCCTTTATTTTGATACCCACTGGATGGGTTTGGAAGAAAACAAAATTGCGCAAACACAATATAACGCCCAGAATCTGGCATTTTTCTATTTTCTAATTTTAATGCAAGCAGTGAGTGACACTTGCAAGGTTAAGACAAGTCGATTGACAAAAGAATCATCAAAATCGGCCAACGCATTTGGTATCTAGAACGTCACATAGAAACAAACATAATACATACATAAACTGATAAATACATTACCCTCCTTCGGCAGTCGGGTAAAAAATAGGAACTAACGCTGGGTAACGCACCCAGTTAGTTGTGTTTTACATAGAGACTTTTCCAGAAATCTTAAGATAAACTAAATAATTGCCAAGGAAACCGTAAGATAATAAAATTCAAATAATTACAAACACAAAAATAGAATCTCCTCTTCACTTACACGTTTGGCCAGAATTACCGACCAAAACCCGAATCCACAATTTCAAAGTAATGTTTCCTGTTAGAAGCAAGTTTTCGACTCTAAAGTTTTGGAAGACAGCGGATGTGCGACCACTGCTGTCAACCGACTTCGATTTTAACATTGGAACTTTAAAATTTTCTATTAGTGCCTCCCCCAACTATGGACAGTTTCCAAGTAAAGGCGAAGTATTAAAAGTCTTGGTCGTTAAGAGGGTTAGTTTTTTTGCAACCAATTTTATTACTACCGGTATGGTTTTTTTGGTAAAGATATTTTTTTATGGGTGCTCCTGTAATTTTACTGCAAGCTTCCGTTATGAAAATTCTGCGTAGGATGTGGAAAATTTATTTATCCGGTGATTTAATAAATGGTTATGCTCTTAATTATTATCAGTGCTTTTATCCACAATAAAGCTTAAATTTTACAGATAAAATAATTAAATTTAACTGAAATAATTTGTTTTAAATAAATTATTTGTGGGTATTTTTGAATTTTTTTAATTTTGTATTTTTTTTTATCATCCATAGGGTCGCGTTTGACCACTCTCCTGATGGTAAGCGATGATATATTATATATTTTGCAATATTAGTATGTAAAAAAAACATACTACTGTTATGTAGATATAAAGGAGACTTGGGAAACAAGTGTTACCTACCACTGAAATTATATTATCGCGATCTTAACCTTCAACCTTCGTAACCTTATCTTAAATCCATCCACCATCTCCCTAAATTTAAATTAGACGGACGTACTTACAAAACATACAAAAAACCCCAGCTAGTTAAGAAAATCTCTTCCCCGAGAAAACCAAGAAAGACGTTACAGAAAACCTCACTCCTCCAATGAAGATTTAGTCTCAAAATGGTGGTAAGTGATAACTTAACATTTGTCCGTGCCGGCTACTGCGACTACGTTTAATCGTTGCCATACGTTTCGTGCGGCATATAAATCGAGCTTTGAAATTTTGTGGAACGCTCCGTTTGGTCGCTTTTACCACCTTAAAGCTACGGGGAAATAGAATATGTCTTGTGTAAGGGAATTCATGCTCTATTTAAAACTATTTCGTAATGATCTGTTTGAGAGACAAGAAGATCATAGGAATTTGATATAAAGTGGAAACCAAATTATGCAAAACAATCTCGCACTACAACACCACACAAACAACAGCAATTAAATAATCTTCATGATCATCATCATTTCAGCCGTAAGATGTCTACTGCTGGACTTAGGCCTCCCGCAATTGGTGTCACAAAAGACCGGTTTGTGCATCTTGCATCCAGCAGTTTTCTGCCTCCTTCACCAAATCATAAGTCTACCCTGAGGGAGGTCTTCTAACGCTGCGTCTTCTGGGACACGGTCATCACTCCAGAACCTTTCGGTTTGGACGACCATCCGTTATGTGAGCAATGTGACATGTCCACTGCCACTTAAGTTTCCCAATTTTTCGGGCTATATCGGTAATCTGAATACGAGTACCCACTTTTACTTCGCTTTAATACACGTTCGTTAAATAGGCTCCAGTGATATAAATAATGGTTTATAGACTTGTTTATAAAGAAAACCTTTTACCATCTGCAGTTAAGTTTGTAATGTTTTCCACTTTCTATAGAATACAGCAGCAAAATTTCTAAGTAAAAATGTCGATAACATAACCAAGTTGAACAACTCTCTGTAATAAACGATCTAGAAGATAATGCTATTTCGTTGACCCCAAAACCACTCACAGTAATTGTCGGGACAACCCTAATTTCAATTCATATATACGACTGAAACGTGGGAGTACATTTCGAAAAGAACTAAGGTAGACACGTTTTGTCTTCTGAATCCGAATGCACCCTCAGATTGAATGAAGCTACAAAAAATACTCAGATTGAATCAGAATGCATCCGTAGATTGAATGAACCCACAACAGATAGTATCAATGCATTTCCACATATGTTTGTCACACAAACATAAAATATTAATTATGAAACCGGACAGATTTTATGACAGAACGCTTTTACGCTAAATTGAAAACAACTCATGGTTTATTCACAACACGCTATCACTAACCAGTAAATCACTTTTCAAATCGTAGGGAGCAAGTTATAATAGTCGTTATTCTATCAACTGGTCTGAATTGACTTTGGTATATATAAGTATTATATCGTTTAATTCTGTTGTAGTGTTTTTAATTCATCAGCTCAGATCATTTTGCTGTTTGAGATTCAAAGGGATATTCGATTTGTTTGTGTTTGTGGTTGCATTGATGAAATATCCAATATCAGCCGGTTTGTAAAGGAACAGAGAGAGGTTAAAGGGAATCGATTTTCTATGCTCTTTTTAGCCGGCCAGCTATGCGTTGATATGTTTTTTCTTGTGAACGGGCAAACAAATCTTTTCATATCTTTTATTGTTATGGGCTATTTACA
The DNA here is from genome assembly GCA_964057195.1 of Orthosia cruda. Lineage (NCBI taxonomy): Eukaryota > Metazoa > Arthropoda > Insecta > Lepidoptera > Noctuidae > Orthosia > Orthosia cruda. The sequence continues at coordinate 24,147,473 of OZ059840.1, forward strand.
TAATATAAAGTGACACCATGGAAAAACGCCCAGGGGTTAGGCAGAAATTATGTACTCTTTCATAGGAATATGTTAAGAGCTTTACAGCTTTATATGTTTTATATATTTTGAAACCTTAAACCCTGCACTTCCGACTACAGAACTATAAAAATATACGGTAGGTGCGTAAGTGGCCACGTTAATTGCATCGTCAGTGGCATTCATTAAGTCATCTTAAAGTGCAAGTGAATGGACACTTGGGGCATCCCAAAGTGTGGCTTAGCTTATAATCGTACACGTGAATACGTTCCTGTATGGTAGGTAAATATACATTCAGATCTGTGCTCCGAAGAGATAATCAGAAATCTTTATCACATTTTGTTGCTCAGAAGGATGAAAAGTTCATCAAATCTAATCTCAAACTTTTCTTGGTTACCAACTCAAATAATATTATTTAAACGAACCATCTGTCCAAGAAATTGTGTAAAACATTGGCTTTTGATCATTACTGTTTCAAGTTGAGCTTTCAAAAACATCAATTACATGATATTGGTTTAATGTTTATACTTTTCTATCAATATTCTCATCTTGATGAATTGCCTTGTTATTCTAACCAAAGGCTATTATGGATTCAAAGATATTTTGAACTTTGTTTGGTTTTCGTGTTTTTTTTTTTTTCGAGTGATTGATGCCTTAAGCTACAGTTAAGGAGACATTGTATCAGAGATAGGGATTGTCTCGGTCCTAACCACAGACATACATCTAACTAGATAACGCAAGTCCCTCCATCTGTATGAAAACCAAGCGTGCCACATTTTCACACAAAATTTAAAAACAAATTTACTTACGAAAGAAAATATTTCCAATGCCTCGGTGAACTTTTTCTATACAGTCTTTACAGCTCAATATGGCATTTAAAGATTTCCGGTGGGGTTAGGGGTTTTTGACTATTGTTATTGTCGATAGAATGTTACGCCTATATTCCAACTCGACTCTATCTCGAATCATTAAATCGGAATATAGCTTGCTATATGCCGATTTGATTTGATGATTCGAGATGATTCGATAACGTTCTTCTGATGTCATGGTGACTGACTCAAGTACTCATCAAACGGACTTGAATTATGGGCCTCACTATATCTTGCTCCCTCGCCTTCTTGTGTGTTCTGGCTACTTTCGTATGCATCTTCTGTGGCTTTTGCAAATCGACTGAATATATTTATTGCCATTGCAAATGGTTCTATAATACATATAATGTCCTGCACTTTTAATCTGCTTTCAATATGTTTCCAATCATAATTAAGATACGTTATTTTTCTCTTTTAAAGACTTTATGGAAGTTGGCTCGTAGAGTCGTATTTATTTATAAAACAAACTTATGATTACCATTTATTAGCTTCTTCTTTGAGTGTAACAGTTAGTATGCGAGTTCCGTGAAGCAAATTCTATGTAGCAAATACTAGAAAGAGTATTTTTCTACTAAAACCGTTTATATTTATTCTCAATAGATATTGAGTCTAAGTTATCTCTACGTCAAATCAATCAATATCTACGTCCACGTTGGCCTCCGGAGTCAAATTAAAGAAACAATATTCTAATAGACTATCGGTTTAATGTCAGTTCGTCTGTCAATTAGCTATCTCCGGTACCAATTTAACTGGTGAGAGTCATGACTGTTCGATTTTATTCCTTACTTTTTCGGAAATAGATATAGGTTGGGGAATATTTAGATAAATTTGGGCACCGTGATTTTGTGGAACGATTATCTTGATTTGTATTTTTTATGTAAAAAAGATTTTTCACTTTTTAGTTGTAGTTCATATCTATAATGCCCACAGTTATGCCAGAATAGATAACCAGAATAAAATGAAACTTCGACACAACCGGTGAAATAAGACCGTAACATTATGTGACGTGATGTTAAGTTATGAAATGGTGTAAACAATAATCAGACGTGCGATCGTAGCAATCCCAAGAGATTTGCCTTCATTTATTTAAGAGTGCTGTTGTATATCTGATAATAATAATAAATAAATAAATAAGTTCTTCATCAGATCTTGATCAAATTTAAATGGGTCCACATGAGAAGCAAGAACTTACAAATAAAAAAAATAATCATTAAAATTGATTCACTTAGTAAAATGTAAAACACATTACAAAAATACAGTTGAATTGAGAATCTCCTCCTTTTTGAAGTCGGTTAAAAAGAGAAAACTACGCCCTCAACTTATCTTGTAGATATTGAAGTCTTGAATGATTTAAAATATAGAAATTTTGAGGAACAGTTATTTTGTTTTTTACTGTTAAAATTATCATTATCATCATCAGCCTTTTAATAATCCCACTGATGGAACACAGGCCTCCTCTATGTGAGACAGGGAATGGCCGTAATCCTCCACGTGGACTCACAGTGCGGGTTGGTGGATCACTTGTCTTCGAATGTTTGGTTCTAGGACATGCTGGTTTCCTTACGATGTTTGCCTTCATCGTTTTGAAAGCAGTGGTGATTAAATAATTTACACAAAGTGAAGCGCCTGTCTGGGTTCGAAATGATGACCTACTAGTGGCCTTTGGGCCACCACTGCTCTCCCGCTTCACTGCTCTTCCTGGCCAACACTCCAATCCCAAAAATCTTATAATTTTGACAAAAAGAGAAAATATTTCTCGATTTATCTTGAAAATATGATTATTATGAATAATTTGGGATATCAAACCATTTATTCGCTCATAGCAAACCATCCAATTACATGAAATTCGTTAATCGACACGAAAGAAGAAGAAGTAGAACTATATTTTTTTAATGCCCGAGCCTATTCCTGACTGTATTTTATATCAAAAAAAATCCTTATACCAAACCTCCAGCATAAGATAGATTACCGAAACTAACACAAAAAATATAGCTTTTATACTCGAAAAAATATCGAAATGTGCAAGGGTCATGTTTCGTCATTTGTGAGTAAGTTCATCAATCACGGGCTAGGGAATGTCAATCGATACTGACCAGTCATCAGGAGAATCTGATCTATAAAATATTCTGTTTACAGCATCCTCTTTTGAAAGAATTTTCGGCTCGAATATTGTGTGGAGTGGGAGTTTAATATTATCTATGTTATTTGACTCGATTTCGGACAATATTTTAAACGTTGTTTGATAATGATGACTCGTTATGATATGGTGTTTAATTTATTAAATATTGTAAGCTACGCAGATTGCAATGGCAACACCATAAGCTTGGTAATTCTAACAGATTCTTATGATCTTTCTTAAAAGCAAACCCATAAATTCTGCAGTTTTATCACAGGAAAAAAATCTTTCTATCGTACGCATTCAATATAGCAAACCCTTGAAATATCTGCCGAAAAACATTTCCGCACCCAAACACTCTTTTGCCGCGGAAAATACAGCAAAAGACACAAAAATAAACGCTATGACATCCATATTTCACTCCCCGTATATCTCACAGGATCCCGCTGTGTTCAATACGGCCAAAAATCTTCACAAAAACCGTTGATTAATATGTGGACACGGCCCCGATTTTGATAAGGCCCACCAATTGGGCAGAGTGCACTGCGCGGATTAAAATGAATTTTGTCGAGAGCAGCGAAACATAAAAATAGAAGAGGTGAAGTGATTGAAATCGCCATCACGTAGTGTTGACACATCGGCCGTATCCGATATGTCGGAATAATTCGTAAATTTACAACCGAATACAATGGATTTTTTACGTTGCTTGTAAACGTGTGTTTGTTGCAGGATTTCAGTGAAACTTTGACTATACTTTTTACTTCATAAACTATACCGGGGAGAGTATTTTTGCCAGCAATGTAACACAGGTTATAAAATTTTCTCATTTTAAATCTTCCCTCTTTTTACATGTGAATGTCATCAAAGGTTCAACAACAACATTGTGTCAACATTGTGCCTACTCAAGGGTGATCAACATCTTAGACATATATTAAAGCAGCTTGATAATCTTCTTATGGTTATTATTCGATTTAATTTAATCAGCTAATATATCTACTGTTTTCAAATATCAATACTTAATATATGCTAGGCTAAGTCTGCCAACGGGTTTGAAATCATCACAAATAGTTACGATCATAGATAAGCTGTAAACGGCTGGCTCGGCAGTTTAAGCTACGATGAATACTAACAATCAGGGTTTGTTAGTATTGTTCATGTAATGAAATGAATACAGATGGATCAATATTGAAAGCTGTATAGTTAACAAGAGACAGCGGTTATAAAATAGAATTAAAAGAAAGATTAAACTTTATTTGAAGCAGTTGAGACTCAATACACAAAAGTAAAAGAATAACAAAAAAACAATATTTAGATTTGTGTCTCATCTCTGGCCTAGTAATACCAGAGAGATAATGTATGACGCTGGTCTTCCAATTAACCTTTAGGGACAGTGACAGTACAAAGATTTTGATCTAGAAGAATTGTTTCTTACAAAGACAAGAAAGAAAGCAAGCCCATTTATCCCGCTTGCCAATTTCAAATTGCCCCTAACTCAAAAATAACGGCCAATTTCAAAATAATTAGATCAAGACTTCTCCAAGTTCATAAACTGATATAAAACGGTGATATTTCAAGCTAATATCGAAACCTGGAAGTAATATGATGTACGAACGTGACACCGAAGTGCCAAAGGAAAAAATATTTCACGTGTTTTTTATAGAAGGCAGTGTTAGGAGGAAACTTCGCAAAAAGCGATTCACAAACATGACGCTCGAAATTTTGCAAGACACGTCTCAGCGCCCATACATGTAGTTATTGCGGCGTTTTCGGGCCAAATTGTGCTTCTCAAAGTGTACTTTTGGAGTTATTTGGTGTTGATATTGTGCGGCACTTGTTCGATACCAGCTTGGTATTTTGGTTTTGGTTCTTAAGTTTGATCTACGGTTTATTGTTATACACTTTATGTGAAACTTCATAAACACAAAAGTAAGTTGCAACATCTGATAACTTATATTCAAAAGTTAACTTTTTGTATCTTCATTAAAAACAAATATCGGTAGTATGACTTTTTTTTTTTTTTTTTTTTTTTATTATCTATAGGCTCGCGCTTGACCACAATCTCACCTGATGGAAAGCGATGATGTGGTCGACGGTGAAGCACGCTTGCCTAGAAAAAACCTATTCACTCTTGACTTAAAGACCCCTAGATTGTAGCTATCGGGAAACACAGACTACGGCAGGGAATTCCACTCCTTAGCTGTACGCATAATAAAAGTGTCCCCAAAACGTTTTGTGCGTATGGGTGGGATGTCCACCATGTACCGATGACGCATCACCGTGCGTCTGGTTGTCCGATGATGGAACGGGCTGGGCGGAATTAAATCATGCAATTCCATCGCACACTCCCCGAAATGTAACCGATAAAAAACCGACAAGCTGGCAACTCGGCGACGATGTTCAAGGCTCTGGAGCTTTGATTTGACCAGTGCTTCATCGCCGATGAGTCTCTTGGCCCGCTTTTCGATCGACTCTAGTGCATCTAGCTGATATTTGGCAGATCCGTCCCAGAGATGAGAACAGTACTCCATGCTCGATCGAACTTGCGCTTGATACAAGTTGAGCAGCTGTTCCGGCGTGAAGTACTTTCGCACCTTCGCAAGGATCCCCAACTTTTTGGCAGCCAGCTGAGCCTTTGCCTCAATGTATGGCCCAAAATTGAGAGTTGATGTCAGCGTAACGCCAAGAAGCTCAAGATGGTCCGTTATTGGCACGGTTACATCACAGAAAGTTGGAGCCGGGTGAAATTGGCTCTTTTTTGCGGAAAAAAGACACGCCTGGGTTTTAGCAGCATTAAACTTGACCAGATTGGCATCACCCCAATCGGAGACTGCCTGCAAGGACAAGTTCAAACGCTCCACCATGGCCTCACGGAGAGACCGGATCAGAGGCCCGGTAGCACGTGCGTTGGACAAGTATCTCTCAGCAACAGTGCTGTCGTCTGCATACCCAAAGGTGCCGGGTTTTAGCAGATCGTTGATGTGTAACAAGAACAATGTTGCCGAGAGTACCGACCCCTGAGGGACGCCGGCATTAATATCCAATTGGTCCGACGAGCAGCCATCGATAACCACTCGAATGGACCGATCCCTCAGGAAGTCTGCAATCCAATCACACAGACCACCGGGCAGACCGAATGAAGGAAGCTTACCAATAAGGCTTTCGTGCCAGACCCTATCGAAAGCCTTCGAGATGTCGAGGGAGACGGCAAGCGCTTCCCCGTGCCTCTCAATGGCCTCACTCCATATGTGAATGGCATACGCTAGAAGATCCCCAGTAGACCGATTTCGGCGGAAGCCGTATTGGCGGTCGCTAAGGATATCATTAGTTTCTAGGTATGCCAGGAGCTTAGTATTTAGTATACGCTCCATACTCTTACAGAGTATGGAGGTTACAGAGATGGGTCTGTAATTAGCCGGGTCAGCTCGACTGCCCTTCTTGGGCACGGGCTGTACGTTGGCTTGCTTCCAAGCATTCGGCACTTTTCCAGTCTCATATGAAAGGCGGAATAGGCGTGTCAAGATCGGAGACAGTTCAGGCGCACAGGTTTTAAGAACTATAGCTGGTATTCCGTCAGGGCCACTAGCCTTATTCACGTCGAGGTTTCGCAGCACCCTACGGACGTCCTTTTGATGGATGCGAATGTCCGACATACTCGTCTCGCATCCATCAGGAGAAGGAGGGGGCCGCGAATCACCAGGATTCAGACGCGAAGATTCCGCAAAAAGAGAGGCAAATAAATTTGCCTTCTCTTCAGCGGAGTGGGCCAGTGACCCATCAGGTTTCAGCAGTGGTGGTAGTGAGGGACGGCAGAAGTTCGATTCGACCGACTTAGCCAGGGACCAAAACGCTTTACTACCTGCTGGGTAAGAAGCAAGTTTGGTGCCTATTCGGCTAATGTGGTCGAACCGAGCCCTTCGCAACACCTTCTTGCAGGACTTGGCAGCCCTGTTGTAGGCTCTCTTCTTCTGATCCACGTCATTCGCCTTGCGCGATCGTGCGTCGGCCCATGCCAGGTATGCCTCATGCTTAAGGGCATCGGCGCAATGACATTCGGCGCCAAACCATGGCCGGTCAACGCTGGACACCGTTACGTCAGAGAACGGAATGTAGTACTCCATCCCCTGACGCAACACATCTGTCACTGCGTCAGCGCATGACGATGGGTCATCCGAAGAGAAGCAAGTGGGCTGCCAAGGATAGCATGCGAAGAAAGATCGCATGCCATCCCAATCTGCTGACCTGTACCGCCAAACCCTCCGAGTGCCTCTTGGGCTGGGATCGGGCGGGGAGTAGACGGACACAGACTTCACCAGACAGTGGTCTGAACTACCCAAAGGTGAAGTTATCGACACAGAGTATCTGTCTGGATCTGTTGTCAGCAGAAGGTCCAAGCAATTGGCCGTGTGTGAATCAACATCCGGCACCCTTGTTGCCCCATGGACCAGCTGGGTTAGATTTAGCGCAAGCGAAAGCTTACGCATCTCCCGTCCAGCATGGTCAGTGCACCGGTATGGGAAGAGCCACTCCTGGTGGTGAGCATTGAAGTCCCCCAGTAACACTAATTGGGCGGAAGGGTACCGTTGCTGTGCCGCATCAGCCGCCTCACTAAGGTACTCTGTGAGCCTGGTTGTCTCCTGATCTCCTGAATGCGAACGGTAAACACAGGCGTAGATAATTTTATCCAGACCTGTGTCCACGAGAGCCCACAGCGTTGAGAATCTGGAGTCCTCAAGGTTACGGAGACGCCGATAGCAAGTGTCGTCACGGGCGTACACACATACACCCGCGCGTGTTCTAAAATTGTGCTCCAGGGTAAACCCTGGGTATGATAAGTACGAGACGTCTGAAGGACTCGCTATCTGCGTCTCCGTAAGAAAAAACAGCGCTGGTTTCTCAGCCTCCAGGTGGTAGTGGACTGCAGAGAGATTTGAGTGCAGACCTCTAATGTTGGTGAGGTGCACTTTGTGGGGGAGGGGGTGCAGCCTCTGTCTAGCTCCAGTATTCTTTTTCGGTTTCATATTATAAATTGAAGAGTGAATGGATGAGAGGAGAAGGAAGTGAGACGAGGTTCCACGCTGCTAACCTACAGACACGCAATGAAAGGCCGCCATCATTGGGGCACTAGTCTGGAGACTGCGGGGACGCCCGAGCCCCCCCGGAATGTCCATCGGGCCCTCCCCATCTGGTCGCCAACCAGCACGATGGTGCATTCCGGGATTTTTCGACAGTTGGCGGGGCAGCCTTTCGTGTGTGGCTGGCACACTACTTGGGCCCCCAACTACCTGCGGTCGGCCAGCGGCGCACCGTGCCTCGGATCCCGCTACCCTCCGCGACTAGTCTCCCGATACGTCCATAACAGTGCGCGTCAGGCTAGTCAGCGTGCAGTGGAACAGCTGTCTCGACCCAACTCCTCTAGTGGCTACACCGGGCATCATACCGGAACACGGCTAGGCCGCTTGGCGGTACGTCTTTGCCCGGTGGGTGGTCGCAAGCCTTCGGCCGAAGCCTACCACCAGATGTCACCTGATTTGCACCACCCGGGGACCACGTGTAGGGAATCAGAGGGTAAACTCCTACGGACGTGGGTGACTCGGCCCCCGACTTTTTGATTAACATCAATCATTGTTCCCTTCATTAATCTAAAATATCGCTAACAAGTCCAATTTAAAGACTACTTACTATACATTTAATTTATTGGTCATTCATGCCCCTGTAATTTCATCTATATGTAATGCTGATACTAATTAGGCCATTAATACTAATTATAGTATCAGCTTTTACTATATTAGAATCACGTTTAAAAATAACTGCTTCATAATTATATTATGAACGGGCTTTTTCATGCGGGTTCGCTCCCGTGCCTTTGTCATATAAACCGTTTTCATTTTACCGGAGTATGGCCATCCATGGATGAGGTAGCTTTCTGATTAGTAAGTAGTTCTAGAGATAACCTTCTACAAAAAAAATTACCTTTTTGTATTACTTTAGCTTATTAATTTCAACAGTGTTGTTACGTAACAAGTCTATCCATTACCAATCGTTACTAAGGAAACAATTAATTACTGTTATGTGACGATATGCGTTTCTACATAGTGAGTCCGCATTGTTGGCTATTGTGCGTCAGTAGGGGCTGGCAAATTAGGGATCTATTGAATTTCCTCCCGACGGGTTTCCCAACTTGCCTCGGAACAATCTAGTTTGTTAATACGGTCACATTTTGTCCCGCACCGATATGGGGCATACGGCTATCTGGATATAAAGCCTCTCATATTTAGCAACATGTGTGAGAGAGGCAACTATGGTTTGAATATATGCTTTTGTAAATGCTTCATTATTATCCTGGGACGGACATTTGTTTGGTTTCCGATGTTATTATTCTTCAAAATATTTGGAGCGTGCTCTAGGACCCTTTTATGAAGTATCTGAAATATGTTGGTATTGTTGTTAGTTGTATTATTGTTAGAGATGGATGAATTTTGAGATAGTTTGGTGATCCTATCGGCGCTTGTATCGTCATTATTTTTTTGTCCTTGGAATATTATATTGTACGAGTTTCTAGGAGTTAAATTATTGGTTGATTGTGTTCGTATTAGGAAACTATATAAATTCAGTGTTAGTTATCCGTGCTCCTATGCTAAATTATAAACGGTTTATTACATATTATTATGTTTAGCGTCCACTACCATTTAATTTACTTCGTGAAATTCTTACCTCTCAATTATCTTTTAATCAAACTTAAATTGGTTTATTAGTCAATTTTACTTCCTTATCTTGTATGACAATTGCAGGTTAATTTTTCACAACCAGACTCCTTCAATTCTTATATGCAAATATAAACTATTCGAATGCAAGACAGCCGCATCCAATCATGCTTCCTTGCTACAAGAGAGCATTACTTTTCATGTTCATTTGAGAACTTATATTAAAACCTATTGAATATAGTGATTTATGCCCGCCTTAGTTCGATGGGAAATGAGATTGCCTCCGTCTTATCCGATGCTCTTAAATTGAAGCTCGAGTTTTTTGTTACGGTATTGTAAGGGGAGATTTTAGCTTTCGAGGTAATAAGGTATTGCGTTATGTTGGCCTCTGTGTAGGAAGTTTATGTATGGTTTTGTATAACCTTTGTGTTGTTAAGGGAATGAGCTTTTTACTTTGATTTTAAAATACCCTTGGGTTAATTGAAATGTATCGTAGCTAGGTACTTACTTAGTTTTTAGGAATATCAGGAAGTATGATGTATGGTTGATATTGACACATTATGATCTTTTTACCGGACGACAGCCGAAGGATGTATGTATACATCCTTCGGCCGTTAAGTCGGGTAAAAATATCATGATGTGTTCCTCACCTAGAATGTAAGAAGAAAACCTAAGTAAAAACGACAAGAAACCAAGATAAACATACAAGTAGTTCCTGTATAAATATTAATATTTATACAGAACCTTTCATTTCTCACGAGTATGTTAAGTAGTTAACACGTTACATGTTTTCTCTCCTCACAGCCTTATCTTGTGATTGCATTATAATGAAAAAGGCGCCAATCCGTAAGAAAATGAATAATAAACATGGGATCTTAAGCTTCGCTATCAAGTTTATCGACAAAAAGTTTAGCATATTATAACAGCGTGCCTACGTAAACTTTTCTGCTTCCTGTAATTTAAAGTTGAGTTTACAACACTCTTTTCACACTTCACACGACTTTTCAGTCGTGTGAAGTGTGAAAAGTTTGATGGCGGAAGCCCAAAAAATAAATCCCTTCGCGAGGCGTGACCACGAAAAAGAAGGAAAATACAAATATTTTCACAATATATCACAGCTTAACGGCGAAATGAAGACGATACATAACATCAAAAAAAAAACAAAAAATTCGTAAACGAAAATACTTGGAGTTGATCTTAAAGGACGCCAGCAGAAGCAGCCAAAATGCAGATTTCTGAGACTGTGATATTATAACACAACAAGCTCATGAATACGATCCGTAGTAAAGATTTCCGCAGTAGCATCTTATTCTTATCAATTTTCCACCAAAGTACTGAGTTTCCTAGTTGCTCGCTACACCGAGTAAACAAAGAGAATCCCTGAGTGTCTCAAATTTTCTGAATGGAATGTCGCTATCACACGTTCGGTCTGTTCGGGGTGAATGGATTTGAATTAAATGAACGGTTAAGCTTTTGAGTCTTAGAAATGTCGAGGAACCTAAACTTTGTGGGGCAGATAAGTCGAATGTATAATTTTCGAGTGCTTCCGTAATACCGTTATTTCCTAAATTGCTCGCCTTTTCAAGGTGAAACGTTACTTGTAATACCAGTAATTTGGAATTTTCAGTACTGAAAAACTCGTAATACTAGTAATTATGAGTCGTTAAATTATATGGTTCAGTTTTATCATGAAATAATCTAAGCGTTTCTTTTCATTGCTGCCGTAAATAGAAAATTACGATACGTTTTTGTATTAATAACATAAATTTCGATGTTGTTTGAGTTGTTAATGAGACTTCATATTTGTTTTAAGTCACATAAGTAGTAATTAGAATAAACTAGCTTCTTCCCTCGTTTCTTGGACAAAAAGTAGCCTATTATACTAAATTATAGTGTAGAATTTAATTTGTGAAAGAATCTGGTAATCCGTTGGGTATTTCTGCTACAGATTATTTTTTACAAACCTATCAATTTTTTTTTACACGATTATAGATTACCTACATCCGTCAGCCATCTATTAGTAAAGCTCCACTCTATTAAACTTTGAAGCAAAATCCTTGAAAACAAAATAACAAAACAAAGCGAAGTTTCCTCTAGCTATACAAAGGCGATATCTTAAGAACAATCGTAGGCGAGTAGTTGAAGATGTTCTCTGCAAACGCCGCGGGTAACATTCGTAGTGTTAATTCGAATTTCAAATTCATCTTAATCCGAACTCAAGTGCTGCCCGCTTTCTAATACTTCACGATGCAAGCTGGACCTTTTACTATCTGGTTTTGTATCTTTTTGTTGGTAATCCATTTAAGACGACCGTCAAATACTATCCCGACATCTATGTTGCAATGCCGCTTATATCTACTGGATACGGATACGTCATGATTAAAAAAATATAATTAAAGAGGACTTTGCCCCACACTTGGCATTTCTCCTATCTCGTGGGTGCATTTACAAACATTTGAACTTCTCAACACACGGTTTGGAACAACTTTGAAGACACTGTTGGCGTAGTGGTTGAGCGATCGCCTGCTGCGCAATTGTGTATGAGAGGGGCAGAAATTCCTAGTGTGTGGCAGTTACGAAAAAAAAATTGTAAGCTATACAAATATTTAATGCCGTGCTGCAATTGAACCACAGCGCAGCTGAGGCAAGTGCTCAGCCACTGCGACAAGACAACATGAGTGCCGTCAAAACATTGTATCGAGCTTCGCGGAACCAAAACGGGGAATTCCATTCCAGTCATGTCCATTGGACCTAGCTTCTATAAGTCGGTCCCACGTCTGTTTTGTTTGTGACCGGCGCAGCCAGACAGACCTGAATTCCACACTTACAGCAAAGGTTTGCTCTTTTCCTCGAACTGAACACTTGCGTTGCCTATTTTTAAGAAAATAGTGTACCTGATTTCCTTAACCCGTATAATAGTCACAGTGGATCTTTGTGTCTCCGAAGTTGGCTCTGCACACCATTGCGCAAGAAACAGTTTATTATCGAGTATATTGCATAGAGTAAGCGAGATGGGACGATGCGAGAAACTTAAGCGAGTGAAAGAGACAGTTATACAATGCTATCTTCACCTTCAACATTGACACAAAAATGGCTAATATGAGCAAGCATGCAGCCAATTCAGAGACACAAAGATCCGTTGTGAGTATTATACGTGTTATCCTTTTTTATTATTATAACAATTGAGGTAACTCAAAATTCAGTCAGTCTTCTCCTATCCATGAGGAAAAACAATATTTAATAATAAACACAATTTGGTTATACGTGCCTTGTTATCATTAAATAATAATTATAAAGTAAAACTCAAACTTGTGGAAGTGTCTACAGTTGCGGAATGAAATGTTTAAGCAGCTTTATGTCAAAGTTTGCTTAAATCGAGACTGTGTACTAAACAACAATTTTGAATTAAAATGGCAGATGAAAAGCTGGCTATCATTGTAACAGTAATTTGATTTTGTTTTAATGAAATAATATATCAAAGAGAGTTACCCTCAGTTTCCCACCTTAAAATGATCGCAGAATTAATGTGACAAATTGTCAAGCACGCGTTATCTGCTGTGATTGGTTTAATGAATTTTCAACAGCCAATTATAGAAGATAATGCGTGCTTGACAATATGTAACATTACTTCTGCGATAATTTTAAGGTGGGAAACTGAGCGTAAATGTATTTTTTTCATTGCTTACCTTTTTATTCCGCGACTGTACCAAACTAAAAATAACGTGCGACCATTGAAACAGAAGCCCACCTTTAAGTGTTCCACATAATAAACATAAAGAATGTTTTAAACTAAAATAATATATTACGGGTCAATAACCACGCATTGTATGGCATTAAGTCATAATTTTCATAAATTGAATTCTTGCTAATGCCATGCAATTTACATAATCAACGGGTGCGATACAGTTCGAGTTTTAACCTTTAGCCTGGCTAATCCAAATTCACTTTTTGCCATAAAAGTGTAGATTAATACCGAAAGATATCGAAGTGAATTCAGAATTTCGTTTACGCTTCCGTATTTTGTATCGCGATACCAATTAAGCAGAAAGTTTTCATTAATTTTGTAATGAGTTTTTAAAAGTTGCCCTTTCTAAGAACCGTGAAAGGGCAATAATTTATTTATAGAACTTTCTTAATTATTGAGAGCGCCGACTGGAAATGTCAATTTTGATTCGATTTTTAAAATGTTTTGTGTTATTTTGGTAGGTTCAATCCGATCGGTTACTTTTTCATACATACTGTGCCGGTAAATTTAATTAGGCTTTTTGGGTTAAGAAAAAATATGAAAAGATAAGACCGGCAAGTCTTATCTTTTCATTTTTTTACTTAACATAAACTTATTTTGTTGAGTAAAAAGCAGAGTTAATATACATACTCGTAGATTTGCCCCCAATAAATATCTGCCGCAGATAATAATGTGTCATGAAACTTATGAAAATCCCCTTATAACACAGTAACACTACGAGAGAAATTATTTATCCTGTCTTAAACTATTATTCCCGAGGCAAAATTGCTTATAAAGTCAACACAGCATTAATTCAATAGCTAAATTAGCAAATGATCGATGACCAATAATTTACCTTTGGTAAATCCTATGTAAAAAACACCTAGTTATCTTAAAGTAAATCAGTGCTAGCTTTTAGATTAAAAAGCTTTAGAATAGAAACGATTACCTGGTAAACTTCTAGACTGTTGTGACCGCATAACACTTTACCTTTGATTCATCAACTAGTTTTAATTGAAAAGTTCTTTCATTCTACAAATTAAAAGCATTAAATCCTCCCCAGAATATAATCAAAGGAACATTTGATTCCATTTAAAATATATTTTCAAGGAAGTTCATTTAGCTGGAAGCCGATTTCAAATAATACTACTGTCGACGCTCACTATATGAAAAGCCTTTTAATTACCGCTTCTTGAGTGCATTATAACACAGAATAGTGGGTACAGAAGGTTGTTTCCATACAACAATATCAAAGCCATTTCCCAACTTTGTTGAAACCGGCTTCAGTCTAAGGGCGGTTACGCTATACATCCGATCCATTTCCATGAAATTTCAGTTCCGAAGTAGCCGTTGTACTTCTTGTAGGAAAGCTTACGTAATACATCCGAACTCAATTCGTCATAATCTGTCATAATTCAGAACATTTTGAACTCGGAACTCAAATGACGGACACGGATCACGGACACGGAAGTATAGTGCGAAACCGCCCGTACCGGATGGAGCTGAGCGTCTGCCTATCTGACCTAGGTGACCCAGTAACTAGGTAACACGATTCACCTTGGCAAGCCTGGAGTTAGATATTCTGGCTCCTGACTAACCATAACGATTGTGAAAATAAATGACAGCCAGGAGCAAAGGTTTATCCTGGTTTCTGCTTCACGGAGGAGTTATATTTGTTTACCCATCTATGGACCATCATCGCCAAGCGTTAAAGCCGTACAAGTCGACTTTTGACGTTAATCAATAACGTCGAAAGTCAACTTGTAAGGCTTTTGCCTATTAACATCATGAGCTCCTCCTCAGCTCAGTTTAACAATCGAAACAAATGATACACACATAGACGTGTACGTAGGTGATCTGAAACATAACAGTCAAGAGTACGATTGCACTTGCTGTACGTGAACCGTGTCTATGTGTGCGTGCCTTTCACTTATGAAGCTGGCCTTTTGCACTTTTCTGTGTTTTAGTTGCACTGAAACCAACGCTATTAGACAACAAAGAGAATCAATTATTTCCACAAAAGTGAACCATTGTTTTCGCTAATAATTAATATTTTATACGTAGTTATGTGTGAAGGTGATTTATCAGTCTACGGTCTATTGAAAGGTACTCAGTCATTAATTAATTATTGAATGAATTTGTGTTTCTTTTAGAAGAAAAGGAGAGTAAGTAATTGAATTCTTTTCTCGTCCTATTTCATTAATTCAGTATTGACATCCTATATGACCAAGAGACCCAACGGGACTCCACGCAGGGCAGGCCTCACATAGACTGTCACTTGTCGCCGAGATCTGTCACCCGGTAACGCAGTTTTTGCTGCTCCCGGCGTAAGTGTCATCACTGCGCGATATCACCTGTGCATATGAAGACCTTAAGGCTGCGTCACCGGTTGGTATTGCCGTGGCAGAATTCTACTACGACTACGACTATATTTGCTATCGACACGCTAAGAAGAAGAATAATTCAGTATTTTCAGAAATTATTTTTGTAGCTAAGTTCTGGGCTGACCTGACATATTAATAAAAACAAAACCGTCTAAGGTGATCCCATTAGACACTTTAATAATTCTCCTTGCTGTAAGACATTTTGCCCTCCCATTTTTAGTGGGACATTTCCAATATCAATATAATATACCAAATTAAATCGAGGATTATGTAAAAACTTGCGAAGCATTCCATCGAACAGAGCTGTTAGTCTTTTACCGACTTCTAATATTGATATTCTTGATTAAAATTCTGCTTCAAAACTTTCACCTAAATCTACCAAATAATAAACCAATAAAACCCAGAATACCTACAAGCTCTAAACCTGTGTCGTTCCACTTGTAACTCCCCGAATACATCCTAAATGGATTGGAGTAATCTACATAAAATTACGTCTCGTCGTCTTACGTCACGTAACGTTCTAATTACGAGATACATACTTTAATGTTGTTAATCGTGTACGTGTTTTGGAGCGATTATTTAAGACGCAATTAGAATGTATCTGTAGGCTTGCTGTGATGTAGGTAATTGTTTTATTTTTTGTACGTGGCGGGAGTATGAATGGGTTCACAATATGTAGGTGTCACCAGGAGCAGATAGCAGAGCGGTTACCATTAAGGAATAGTTCTACTTCAGCAAGAGAAGAGAACAGAGTAAAATAAAAATAAATGGGCCGGCGTGCTCCATAGTCAACTACATCATCGTTTGCCATGAGGCGAGATAGTACTGAAACGCGAGTCTATCAATAAAACAAAATTAAGTGCATGAAATCATCAAAACCCATCCATCTGTTGAAAACGCTCAGCAAATTGTCTAAGTGATTATTCACCGAAATACGAACTATTAATCATAATCTAGCTTCAAGAAATCGGAGAAAAGATAGATTTATTTACAAATCAACACAAAAACCTTTCTATCTCTCAGACAGCCTATACAGCATTTGGCCAAGACACCAACTATTAATAACAACACGAAGGCCTTTAGAAACTGAAACAATTTTGTTTTATTAACCAACTCAAAAAACACTATCTTCAAGGCAACCTACATACTTGATCTGCCTACTTATAACTAAAGCAACAGCAATCAAACTTAATCAAACTCACAAGTCTTTGATCAACAAAAATATTGGAATTCAGGTCTTCACAGACGCGTGGGCGCCTCTTATTTGTCTACCGCTTGCAAATTAGTCGGACCACAGGAGATTTATAGGCACGAGTGTTACCGTGAGAAGTCACGGAGAAAGAAGCGGCATGCCCGATTTATGGGTACTGATTAACGCATCGGGATACGATTTGAAGCCCTTGAATAATGAGGAGGTAATACGATGAGTTTTAAGATAGAAAAAACTGTAGAAGGAAGAAGCTCCTCTGGAATAGTTATTTGTGTTACAAGGGGACAAAGTAGTATTTTGTGCTTCCAGGGCGTTATTTTGAATTCAGAGCTAAGCGAGGGATTCTATAGTAGAATCCTGAGCTTAGGGAGGAATTCAATATACGCCGCCCGAGAACAAAATATTTTGTCCCCGAGTGATACACACAATTTTTCATCACTACCTAAGAGAAAAATAAAAAGTTACGAGTACCTAACTACTCGAAACTATTTTTTTTTTTAAATTTAACCTTCACGCGAGTGCCTCCAACCCAACTACGCAAATCTATCAGAAGCATGAAGTGGACCAATCAGAAGAGAGAAAGCTCAAACTCCTACGGGCGCAAATCTAGAATTGTCGTTTTTCGAATAGGTGTGATGAAAATGTATTTTTACGACACACGATTAACACGATATACCCATTGGTAAGACAAGTAGGCAGACTTTCGGGTGTATACCGCGTACCTGTCCAAAAAAAATATGAATTGTACAACCGGGACGAAAGGTGAAGTTATTACGAGTAACAGTATTATCAAAATAAACTAGGTCAACTCAAGACTATTAAGTTCTGTATCCAGGTAATAATAGGACACCGCTACTTGAATTATATTAATTGTAACAACTTTTAATGAGCTCTCGTAAAGCTAGACGAGTAGTCCTGACTTCAGTGAGAGTTAGTATTCAGTGGAATACTATGTCAAATTCGGTCGACATGTGTGTACTTTAGATACACGAATAAAGATACAAAGGTAAATAAGGGGTTGATCTCATGAGACGGTCTCGTACTGGTTCTACATAATTAAAGGATGTACCTAGGGGCTGTTACTATGAATTTAAAATGGAGTACCTAGCAGTCCTATCAGTCAAATAACTTTCCAAGGGAAGAGAATTCCTAGAAATTACCTTTTACAAACATACAAGGTTACTGTTAATTCGACTTATTCCTGGTAGGACGCGACAGTGTGACCCATGTACAATAATTACGCACCCGAGGAAGCCTAGGCAGAAACTCATGTGTTCCGGGCAATTCCAATATTTTTTTTTTGGATTCCATACCCAAAGGGTAAAAACGGGACCCTATTACTAAGACTCCACGGTCTGTCTGTCACCAGGCTGTATCTCATGAACTGTCATAGCTAGACAGTTGAAATTAAAAAAAAACACAGATGATGTACTTCTGTTGCCGCAATAACAACAAATATTAAAAACAGAATAAAATATACATTTAAGTGGGGCTTTTGGGTCGATTTTTTTGCAATAATGGTACGGAACCCTTCGTGTGCGAGTCCGACTCGCACTTCGCCAGTTTTTTTGTTTAATTTTCCTAGAATTCGCCACTGTTATTGTGAATTATAAACAAGTATAAAGAAACAAAAAATCATATCCACTTTATAATATTACTTTAGATTGAAGAATCTGATGATCTAGCTATTTTCTAGGTAAACCAATAATACAATCTATTAGATACAATATGATGTATCCTTTTCATTTATCTTTACGAAATAATAACAAATAGGTAATCCATTAAGGCTTTCATATATGGCCGAATCTATTATTTGCTTCAAATAAGTAAGGTACGTTACTATAGGTCAGAGGTATATAATATGTTTAAAAGTTTGCTCTAAGAATTTCTTGAGGATATTCGGTAGCTAATGATTAATAACAAACATAAAAAACTGTCGAAATGATAACCTCCTCCTGTTTGAAGTCGGTTAAAAAAACGATGACAAACAATAAAATATCGTATTAAATACTTCACAAATATAACGTACGTACCTACGAACACTACTTACGTATTCCAGTACTTGTGGCGCAGGTCGCTAATCACCAGGCCGGCTGACTGCCTGGACGTTGTATGGTGCGTAAATTCAATAATTTACGCGTAACAGAAATAATCGCATATCTTTGAAACGGCTGCATATTTTTAAAATTTATTTCTTGATTGTTTTTAAATATTATATTACACAAGTCTTTAAATTTCTAAGAGTTAATTTATTAACAACTCTTATAAGTACGAGTAATATTCCATCCTCCTATCACCTTAGATACCACTAATATAAATTGAAATTCTGTTTATTTTAGTAACATAATATCACGCCTGCCTGTATACTCGAAGGGTTGGGCAGAGTTGCACCTGTAGTATACCTAAATTTCGTCAGATGAGTTAAACCCCCGGTTTCTCAACACTCGATTATCGGGCTGTTAACATAATCGACGAATAATCGCCGGTTATCTGCTGTGATAAGTTGAATGAATGTTCAACAGCCAATCTCAGCAGTCACGCGTGCTTGACAATTTGTCATATTAATTCTGCGATAATTTTGCGGTGAGAAACCCGGCCTAAGTCCGATGTTATGGGGGCAAACTGTATATTTTAATGTTTTGATGTTTGTTGACCACGCATCAACGGCATAAGGCATTTGGATTGACACAATAGTTCCTAGACCAAGACTTGAATTAAATCATAGCATACTTTTTATATCGGTAGAACATTTCGGTGGGATAATCTACGACTTTAACACTAGCGAAGTCATTGTCGAAGCTAGTGTATAATATTAAAGGCGAAAGTTTGTGAGTGTGTGTGTGTTTTGTATGTTTGTTATTTCATTACGCTCAAACGGCTGGACGGATCTGGATGAAAGATTACACTCTGGACAATGTGACAACGATGTCACAACGCGTTTTAATATATCCGACATAACATTGCTTTTTCGCATTTGCGTGGTGAGATAGATTATAGTCAGGCATAGCACAAAGGATACTTTTCATTCCAGGAATTTAATTTTCGTTACGCGTGCGAAAATAGTAAGTATATACTTATCAGTCCTAATTCCACATCATCGCTTACCATCAGGTGAGAAAGTGGTCAAAAGCGAGCCGATTATAAATAAAATAAAAATTCAAGCCAGTATCATGTTTTATTTCCATACAACTATTCAGGTAGGAACGGCAGAATTGTTAGGTATTTTATTACTATTGCTCTCCAGATATTTCCCTGCCTGAAACCCTGAGCTATATTATTTATATATGTTTCTCTGTAGTACACCTATGTTATATTACGGGTTTGGTTATTGATGTTCAGACGTGATTTATTTAGTTAGTGGTCTTTATTTATTACGATACATGAGAACAGTTGCTACCAGCCCTAATAATTGTGATAAAGTACTGAAATTTGAATCGCTCATGCCTTTTCTCTATGGGAAGAAGCTTTTGCACTGAACCGGGACAGTAACAGGCTGGTATTAAAGTAAAAAGTGCTGCATATTGGCCTAGTTGAAATAAATATTTTGGACTTTTCGACTTGATTGTGAAGCACTGCCATAGACTTACCCATAAAAGAGCCTTCTCGTAGAGATCTCATACAAAAACATTAATAAAAAATTACTCAAGTTTCATAAATCTTCGAGTAAATATTGATTAATGCAAAAAAATCATACCCAGAACTTATACCATTCCCACATCAATCAAAAACGCAATTTATCGTAAGAGTGACTGGACTAAGATTCAATGGTAGATCCTTAAAAATATCAACCATGACACTTGGGCACTCGGTAGAAGGAGCAACTTTAGTTGACGCAACTACCGAAAAGTTTATGTAATCCAGTTGCCAGTAGCAACAACAAAAAGGACCAGATTACGTTGAGCAAGACTGGCGCTATCCACTGCGGAGAATAGGGAGGGAGTGAAAGTGCTCGATGCGTTGTGGTTGTTGGTTGCGAAAACCAGGAACCTAACACAAGCGATACAGGAGTAAGTTGCTAGTTATAGCAAACCCAGAGGGTTCCCGCTTTGTCGAGGCGGGAGGGCTCAGTAGCCGTGGCTTGTTCATCCACAGGCCACGGTTAAGCGAAGATAAACCCGAGGAGGGGCAGCTCGTCAGGGCTTTTGCCTTTAAGCCGACGACGTAGCGGCCAACAGGTAGGTTGCGGTTTTACTTGGGTGACATCGCAACTGAGGCAGGCTGCGTTGTCGTGTATCGGAGTGATCGCGGCCGAGGGTTGGAGGCCGTGGCGGGAGAGAAGTCCCGGTATTGCGGTGCGCCGCCCTTCTTATCATCCGTGGCCTCCACGGGGTCGCCACCGTCTGCGTCTGATGGCGGTCCCGGTGGGGCCGCGGTGAGTGCTAACGCGTGCCCGTGTTTCCACCATAAGCCGCATAGGATGACACCGTGGAGTTTTAGTGGGTTAGAGTCCCACATAACTGCGCTATCTCCCCGTGGTAGCGCAGTATGTATGAGTATTTCTCCAAGCGAAAAACAACAAAAAAAAAATGTATAGAATATAATAGAATAGAAAATATTATTCGACATAGACATGACAGCAAAAATCACAAAGTAATAGAAAATAATAGTAAAAAAGTGCAATCAAGGTTCAAGAATTGCGCGCAGTGCGTGCCCATATCGAAAGAGTTACCAACTCAGCGTTTGCTGGGCGTCAAACACCCAACGCTGATTTTCACTTGGCACTCCGCTGTATAGAAAGTATATAAAGTACTATAATATAATGCACATATACAATATAAATATTGTTACTCTCTGTTATAAAACTGTATATAATCCAAACCACTGTTAAAAAACATAAAACCTTACCATATAATAGTAAAAAGGTTTAGTTTTCTAAATTCCTCTAAATAAAACTAGATTTGCAAAAAAGAAATTTAATAAACGTTCAGCATAACTGTACAGAATGAATAAATATGAGTATTTTTACAATACAAATTACCACGACTGTAAAAAAAGTATAATAGGCTGGATAAAACCACTTTCCTACGAGGGAACCGAGGCAATTCTGGATCACGGTGAGTAGCCAAAACACATCACATATAATATACCTTAATACCACAGCCAACACATCACACACAATACGCTACACTGTAGTGTACACACACCACACTACACTAAACCACACACAACACACTACGCTACAACACTCACACTACACCACACTAGAAAGAAAAAAAGAAAAGTGTTTATATGTCACAAAACGACATACATTATAATAACATACTTTTGCTAAACCCTTAACAATAGTATTAGTAGTACTTAAGTTCAGTTAGTAAAGACGAGAAAAAAAATAACATATAATACCTACATTTTGTTTATAACAGAAAATAAATAGGGTGAAAAAGATGCCAGACAGATGCATGTCGTGATTGTGGCAAGAAGGCTTCCACTCAGCATAATGCTTTGCCGTGGGGGAGCCACAGCACGGAGCTGATTTTCAGTGGTCGCCTAGGACGTGACGTACGGACACCAAATCTGTTGTGTATGTCAAAATACGTGATGTCGCCAACATACAACATGCATACCACACCACACTACACTACACCACACAACATTACACCACAATACACTACACTACACTAAACCACGTACAACAACAAGAAATTGTGTTATCAAGAAGTTTGTATGTGGTAGTAACTTCATTACTCACTTTAATTAGATTTTTCGTTTTTGAT
Organism: Orthosia cruda; assembly: GCA_964057195.1. Classification (NCBI taxonomy): domain Eukaryota; kingdom Metazoa; phylum Arthropoda; class Insecta; order Lepidoptera; family Noctuidae; genus Orthosia; species Orthosia cruda. Next base: position 24,170,209 of record OZ059840.1, read on the forward strand.
CTATTTTTTTTATTTTTAAAAATAAAAATATTCAACACCAAATTTTAAACTAAATAATCTTAAGTGTCACATCACAGTACATTATTTTCTAGTAATTCACAGTTAGTTTATGTATAATACGGCAATGTTATGGAAGAGCGTAGTCTTTTTGCTTAAAGGGTTTGGCTCCAAATACGTCTTAATGTATAATAATTGCTAATTGTTTGTTTGTAATATAATGTCTGCGCAGTTTCTTCAAATTACATTGTGGGTTACCAGTAGCCGAACCTTGGAGATCAAAGTAGTTTAATCTGCGGAGTGCCTTATTGTTAGATAGTGTAGATAATACTATGTGCCAAAGAGGCGTTAAATATTCATAAATATTGGTATTTAAGACCGTACCTATATCCCGGCAAACCGGTTGCGGGAGGTAACTGGCGTAGGTACACGTATGAGTGAATAGTGACGGGACATTTACGGACTGCGCCGAGCAAAAGATGCGCGCGGCAAATAGGTATTTACTGCAGCGCGCTAGTCGTGTGCCGCGTCGTCACGCACACAATGACAAGTTCGCTCGAGCCCCGCTTGCAGTTGCATAATAAAAGTTGGTAAAGATTTTTAAAATTTGGGTCGTTGTGTTGAGTGACTTGAAATGACGAATATTTATTATTTAGATGGTTTTATATGTACATAAAGCCCATAATTAAATCTTATAATCTATATTATATAAAAAATAATGTTTGGTTGTATTGTACTATAGTAAAACAATAACCGTTCCACTACTATTCATCCGATTGCGATGAAATTTTGGCGTTGTGGATTGTAGGCCCGGGCATTTTACTGGGCTTGTAGGTAAGCTAGGGGAGTAGCTGTAGATGGATATGTATATTGTATAATAAAACCAGACCGTAATAAAAATCTATAATTACCTAATGCGTGTTTTACCATTTTACATAAAGCCCAGGGATAGTTTTAGTATATTTATTTTTCAGGATATAACGGAAAGATCATATTTTAAAAATTGCTTTTGCTTCTGTAAATGAACAACTTTCTCCAGGGAAGTCAAAACATTTTTCAAAAAAGAATTTAAATTTTTCATACAAAGTTGTCACCAGATGACAAAAAATTGTGTGGGGATAAGATAAAAAAGATTATAAAAATAACTGGAAAAGAGACAAGAAGTGTAATATCAATCACATTTAAAAACATGATTGTTATTTTCCACCACTGGTGCATAACGGAATAACGTGCCCATGCGATTTATTGCGCTTATCTTTTGCGTTTTGTTGTTTATTCAGTTGCAAGTGTTCGTTTCTAATCTTTTTTTCTCCTTTTCATTGAGATTTCATTCCCTGAGTTTCATTTGCCTATCTAACTGAGAACAAGGACTTCCGGCAGTAAGCAATCAAAATAAAAAGTTTTAAATTTTCTTCCATTTTAGACCAAAATTCTATTCTTCCTCGATAAGTTCAACCTTCATGTCCAATTCAGTCCAAACTGCAAATATGGATGTTTTTCTTTGTGTAACATGAAGTTGTCCTTGCGCTTGGAAGTATCAATTATGGTTTTTTTTGTTTAATATTTCCTTCCTTGTCTCTTTTCCAGAATTTTATTTTTAAATTAAATTAAACGAGTTATGTACTCTGCGTTTTGCTGACGCCAATCTTTTGGTATTTCTCTTGGTTTCGAGATTTTTATAAGTTTGTTAGGACTCTTGAGTAATATTTTTATACTCGGGTATGCCAGTGGTTGTCTCGAATTGAATGAGACCACTGATGCGGCACATCTGCCAGCATATGTCTGCCTGCACGAGTAATTTATTATTTTTCCGCCAATAAACTTCGCTATGATACAATTAAAAATGCATTATGCATCAAGCATTATTCATCGGTCTGGAAGTGAATTTTAATATGGCTGAAAATATAAAGCCACCCTCTTTACTTTTCATCGTTGAAATCAGATTTTCTTCTGTCGATGATTCCCCTTCGGTCAGTTTTTTGCAATAATAAGATTTGCATGTGCTATGATTTCCTAACACGTGGCCCGTTCAACAAACCCTGCTTCAGATCCAGAACTTTTTGAGAAAAGTTTTGTCATTTTGCGCATATATTTACAGCGCCAGTAACCAAACGAAGTATATTTTTTAACTGCTTTTCGGTACCTTAATGGGTAGCTTGTGTTTCTGTTCAGCTCAACTGCATCATGTGAAACCCACTTCTATTGCCATGTATTATGATCTCGTCTTTATCTTCAGTTTTTTCTTCTAACAAAATGATTTAATATGAATCCGTATGTTTTGAAGAATACTGAAACAAAATAAGAATATTGTAAGTAGTCAAAAAGCATGTCTCAGAACTGGAAACATATCCCAAAACAGTAATAAAAACGGTACTGTAAACTTACAGTTATATAAACTATAATAAATATGAGAAATTTCCATTCATCAGAAAAATAAATAGCCTTTAATTTATAATCATATTGGGGGAAGTCCGTATTCCAGTAGTACATACAAAAACTAGACTTAAGGTCTCGTTGTGCACGGTGCGTAAGTTGCAAGCAACTTTTTGATCTCTCTTAAAAACAGTAGTATACATACCTACTACTGTTTCTTGTGATAGATCAAAAATAAAATAAATTCACAATTATAAGAAAAATGTGATCCACCATCGTGTATTCTAAAAAGAATGTCAGATTTGCAATCAGCATCCCTAAAAACCCATTGCACGATACCCATATCAAATGTTTGAGAAAACTTTACATCCGCCATCTTGGATTTTAAAAAGAATATCAGATTTGCAATCGGCACCCCCAAAAATCCATTACACGATACCTGTATCGTATGTTTGAGAAAAAGTTGCATCCGCCAACATGGATTTTAAAAAGAATGTCAGATTTGCAATCGGCATCCCTAAAAACCCATTACACGATACCCATATCGAATGTTTGAGAAAAAGTTGCAAACGCCATCTTGGCTTTTTAAAAGAATGTCAGATTTGCAATCGGCATCCCTAAAAACCCATTACACGATACCCATATCGAATGTTTGAGAAAAAGTTGCAAACGCCATCTTGGCTTTTAAAAAGAATGTCAGATTTGCAATCGGCATCCCTAAAAACCCATTACACAATACCCATATCGAATGTTTGAGAGAAAGTTGCAACCGCCATCTTGGATTTTAAAAAGAATATCAGATTTGCAATCGGCACCCCCAAAAATCCATTACACGATACCTGTATCGTATGTTTGAGAAAAAGTTGCATCCGCCAACATGGATTTTAAAAAGAATGTCAGATTTGCAATCAGCATCCCTAAAAACCCATTGCACGATACCCATATCAAATGTTTGAGAAAACTTTACATCCGCCATCTTGGATTTTAAAAAGAATATCAGATTTGCAATCGGCACCCCCAAAAATCCATTACACGATACCTGTATCGTATGTTTGAGAAAAAGTTGCATCCGCCAACATGGATTTTAAAAAGAATGTCGGATTTGCAATCGGCATCCCTAAAAACCCATTACACGATACGCATATCGAATGTTTGAGAAAAAGTTGCATCCGCCATCTTGGATTTCAAAAATAATGTCAGATTTGCAATCGGCATCCCTAAAAACCCATTACACGATACCCATATCGAATGTTTGAGAAAAAGTTGCATCCACCATTTTGAATTTTAAAAAGAATGTCAGATTTGCAATCGGCATCCCTTAAAACCCATTACACGATACCCATATCGAATGTTTGAGAAAAAGTTGCATCCGCCATCTTGGATTTCAAGAAGAATGTCAGATTTGCAATCGGCATCCCTAAAAACCCATTACACGATCCCCATATCGAATGTTTGAGAAAAAGTTGCATCCGCCATCTTGGATTTTAAAAATAATGTCAGATTTGCAATCGGCATCCCTAAAAACCCATTATTACACGATATCAATATCAAATATTTGAGAAACAATTGAAAAAATCGATTACCTACATGCGCCATTATGTTAGATAAAACATTTTTCCAAAAAAATCTAACATAAAACTATATACAAAAGACAGGTACACTTAGGCGTCGAAGTACTCCTCGACATCGCTGTCATCCGAGAACGTGCCCAGAAGACTGGCAGCATTGCCACGTTGTATGGCAATGCTAATTCTTTGCGCAAAGAAAGAGCCAGCCCTCTGGTCACGCACAGTGTCGATCAGTCGGCGAGAGATCTCCTTAAAAAGAAGACGTGCACTCGGGCCCCATGGCCCAAGCTTTTCTACCCCAAACGGCTCAAAACTGTAATTACCAATTAGGTTACAGTATTTGCGCCGCTTGAGGGCCTCAGCAGCCGCAGCAGCAGCGCCAGCACAGCCCGCCGAACTAGGAACATGAGATGGCGCAAGGGTGTTGACACAGGTTGCGTCCCACACCAGAGGCCTACCCACCTTCCACGGCACCAAAGTCATGACATCTGGTCTCTTCCCATCGTCACGTACCAAGCCGTTAGGTTCTAATACAGCTGGTACGCTGGCGGTGATAAGGGCTCGACGAATAATGTCATTGATACTGGCGTGCCGTGCTATGCGCCCTGCGCTCTTGCAACAAGACAGGCCATGGTGCCCAAGGCTGCCGACAGCTTCACCACAATGGCACCGATGCGGAGCAACACAAGGTGCGCCTAAACGTAGACAAGTTGCGAGCCGAAACGAAGAGTCATCCATCATAGTGCCTATGGTGGATGATGGGAGTGCTTGAAGCCACAAACCCGACTCCCATTCCCCCACAGCCAGCAGACGCGCACGCTCAGCAGTACTAGACGACGTATTTATAAGGTTATTCTGTATAATACTGCAGAGCGGCACATCCCATCGTCTCTGGGAGGACAGGTTGTCGGGCAGATCCGAATTGGGACAAGCCATTTTCCAAGCGTTCAACGCATCGGTCAAACACGGTACCTCAAAATCAACCAGTGAGGAAGATAAGATGTTCCTGGTTAATTTATCAGTACCGTAGACCGAGGAGAGGAAGGCTGGTAAACTTATACTTGAAATTTTTTGTGTAAGTAGTTAGGTTTAGTATAAGTTTATATAGTTTTACATAAAACTTGAACATAACCGGTGAAATGGACCAGGGTTTACTGTACACATCTTCGTACCTCTCTCTTTAGAGCGTACCGGCGTGATGTTATGTTATGAACATATGACAATAAACAGACATGCGATTGCAACAATCCTGAAAGATCAGCCGTAATTATTTGAGGAGTTCTGTTGCAAATCTCCAGAATTCTTCAACAGATCTTCACAAAATTTAAATGGAACGTACTCATCCAAACAAAAAAAAAATTTCCAATATCGGTCCACAATTTATGAAATCGATAAACATACACAAAAAAACAAACATACAGCTGAACATAAAACCGCCTCATTTTTGAAAATCGGTTAAAAAGGAAATAAAAAAAAAAATTGAAATACGTAGTTTTTATGAGAAAAGCATTACGAGTATTTAACTTAAAAAAATATTTAAAAACAAAAACAGAAATATGTATTGATATTTATGCATAAAAATTCCTACACAAAAATCAAAAAATATGACTTACCTTATTCAACTATTTGCGGCAATGTATACGTACACAATAGATCGCGAATTATCGTTACCGAGCTCTCGTGGACGACTGAATTGACGATTTACGACAGGTGCACGTTGCGTATGAATTAAAGATTGTGAAAAATTCAACAGTTTACTATCAAAAATCATTAAAACACTAGCATGCTATTTTAAGATTTTTGTCTAACTTTACGTATTTTTGTTATTTAAACTAGACAATATTTTTTATTTTTGCCAACATAGAATCATTAACACATTCATTACGGTGTTCATTACACATTATTTTTATCGCAATTATGGTAATAATATTGATTATATCCCTATAACTGTGACGATCGTTTTAAATTATTTTGCTCGGTGCAGTCTTAAGAGAATAGAAAATAATATTGAACCATTTAATTACTGGTGTGTGTTACCACAGCCATCGGTCGATCATCGATTGATCGCGGATCAGTGGATGTCGATCGACAATTGCTATTAAATCTAATCAAATCGAACGACTTCTTTCAATGTCAGCAATCTACGTTCAATCAATTTATACGGTACCCTGAATCTGTACTGTCACCAAAAAGATCTTACTCTGTATCTAATACATAGGCAAGAATATGTATATGGCATTATTACATAAGGCGATTTCTCAACCATGTTGCAGTTTGATTTCAATGTAATTAACACTTGCCATCTGAGCTTCCACCAATTAGGTAATAATTAGTATGTAATGCGGTCTAGATCTGCTGTTTAACTAATTAAGAAGTCTTAAAATAATATCCGTATTTATTTGGGGTAGCCTTTTTTGCTAACTGTTTATCCTTTCGCTTAATTAATGACTGAATAATTAAGATAAGAGCAATTTTATAAGATTTATCTAAAAACGGTATATTACTATTTTCAGCACGAGCATTATTGCTACTGCTAATAAAAATACATACAAGGCAATCCAAAAAACAATTCATTTGAGTCATGAAGATTTTATTCTCAAATCGATCGATCTTTCTATTTCAGTTTGAGTGCTCATTCAAACTCGTAAGACACAGTTTCCCCAAACTGTTGGAAAAAGGTATCAATCCCACTATAACTCTCAAACTGTTGGTGTTATAATACGTATTGAATCCTTTTTCAATGATTCGACCGTTCTATTCCACTTTCGAACTTAAATAGCCTACAGTCTCGTCACTACAATATAATAACACAGCGCGGGAGCCACTGCTTAATAGCCAACCACATAATTACAGCCCATTTGTGCCTTGATTGTGCGAATTAAGATATGGATATATGGGTCGATTCCTATTTTCCAATCAATAAAAAGATCGTTCTATTTCACTTTAAAGATGCAATTATCAAATGGATCAATCATTCTATTTTATTTACTTTAGAGATTCCTGTTTCAAATTAATTGGTCGTTCTATTCCACTTTGAAACTCAATTAGCCCACAGTGTAATAATAAAGAACATGAGCCACTCGTTTGCCATGCTAACTAGATACAGCTCATTTATAGCTTGAAAGAACTAAAAACGTATCCTTTTGCGAACTCAGTTTAAATAATATTATAATAAAGATTGGTTCCGTTTTCAAGTCAATTGATCGTTCTAATTCACTTTGAAAACAAATATAGAAAGTGAATTAGAACGATCGATAGATTTGAAAAGACTACAGTCTCCTCACTACAGTATAATAACACAGTACGGGAGCCACTCGTTTGTAATGCTTACTAGCCCACCGCTTAATTACAGCCCACCTGTGGCTGGATTGAACAAAAATATGTCCTTATGTGTGAACAATAAGTAGATAATAATACAAGTTTGAATGTTAGATTGTAGATTGATTTTATTTTCAGATCGTATAAGATTCCATTTTGAAATCAATTGCCCGTTTTATTCTAATTCCAAACACGAATAGCCCACTGTCTCCTCACTACAATATAAACACGAATAGCCCACAGTCTCCTCACTACAATATAATTACACAGTGCGGGAACCACTCGTTTGTCATGCTAACTAGCCCACCGCCCATCTGTGGCTTGATTGGCGTTTCATTCTGATAATTGTTATCCAATTTAAACTTAATAACTGTGAACAGTAATTATGATAATATGATGCTGTTTTATAGTGGATTTTAAGTGTTTTGTACTAAGTGCCTTTTATTCGGTTTTTTATTTATGGAGTGTATCTAATTGATTTGATTCATGTAGCGGTAGGAGTAGTTTGGATATCACTAGTGGCATAAAAACGGAATGCTCTTTTCATCTCAAATATACCTTTTATTTACCATACCTATTGATTTTCGAACGACTACTATCAGTCGTTCGAAAAACATCTGACCTGAATAAATGATAAGCAGAATAAAAGCTTCTAGGAAAATGTTATTTATGTGAGAATACGTTTTCAATTTGTAGTATAAGTTATTAAGCTTATGCCAGCGGCTTCACCCGTGTGGAAGTCGAAAATTATCCCGGGGGAACATATTCCAGGCAAAAAATATTCTATGTGCTATTTCTGACTATAATCTATCTCTGTGCCAAATTTCATCCAGATCCGTCCAGCCGTTTGAGTGTGAAGAAGTAAAAAACACACACACTCACAAACTTTCACCTTTATAATATCAGTGTGATAGGAGGATAAGACAAGCTTTTCTCGCAGCCTTTCCCCGTGGCCTTTCATAAAGGAACCATTTTTAAAACGGGACAAAATGTTGGCTATGGCACTCAGTGGTATTGGAGTCGTATATTTATAGGTAAATATTTTTTTGTAATCTGATCAGTTCTACCAAGGATTATCTCTTACAAACAAACAATATTACTACTTTGCAATATTTACCTTAAATAATATCTTTTTTTATGTGTCAAACTAAAGCTGGCAAAGTGCGATTCGGACTCGCGCACCGAGGATTCCTTAAGCCTGCCATACATGTTGGCCGAGCTTAGACCAACGCGAGCCTAGACAAATTGACACAAGGTAAGCGCCACTGTCTAGACGTTCGGCAGGTTTGAAGGAAGCCAATGCAAATGGCCAATATAGACGAATTTTGAGGATACGCCCACATGTTGGGCGCTGTCGGTTTTTATTGTGCATTGAAACAATATGGACGACGACAACGAAATTATCTCAGCCGCTGCTATTTATTTAATGAGCGCTTACAATTATTATGTCAGTGTATACCGCACTAAAGTTGTGAAAAAGAAACTACAAAAAAAGAAGGTGTTATGTTTTTAGGATACCAAATAACTGGTTCATTCCGGTACTCATAACCGGCGTGTGTGTATGACTAGATGTATGAATGTGAGTAAAGCAAAAGAAGTATGTAAGAATCGTAGTTGGTGGCGTTCTGTAGTTTCTGCCTACCCCCATGGGAAAAAGGCGTGAGTTTATGTATGTATTCCGGTAAAACTTTAAAAACTTAAATACATCGTCATTCGTAGAAAGCGACATTTTGTACGGGTGCCTACTGCCTACGATGGTCGACAACCGCATAATAGCGCGTGGGCACACATGTGAACACGCGAGCGCTTTTGATTTGTGTAGAAAAACTGACACCGCTCCGAAGTGAGGCAAGTGATCGCGAGCGACTGCAAGTTGAGACAAGCTACGTCAAATGAGGTCTATACATGTTGGCGCTTGTCTATACTCAAACAACTAGGCAAGTGACACCGACCGATAGCAAGACAAGGCAAATATACCGTATACATGTTGGTATTGGCCTTCAATCGACAACGCTCGGCCAACATGGATTGCAGGTAACAGCTACATTCACCAAAATAATAAGGTAACATTACTAAAGTTCATAAACAACGAAAGCACCGAACATTGTTCTTAGTCTAAGATCCGTTATAAACCAACCTCCAACGGGATGTTTATTTGATGAAACGTATTTTATATTTAATTTAATATGTCAATAAATATATTGCTTATGGGTTGCCTAACTAATTTCAGTTCAGGATAAATATGATTAATTAATAATTTAAAAAAATATTTTTAAACATTCCACCGGTTTGATTATTAGACAAATTCTATATCAATCGAAAGTATGAAAGCCCATAGCATATGTAAACGTTAGGTTGCCTATTCTTTTCCGGTCACAACTCTCGGGTAGCCAGGTATAAACCGGTAAATCGATACTAGTTAGCATTTTGCACCGATCTGATTATTGAATTAAAATTAAATGAAAATAAAGATAATTTCATTACGAACACGGTGGCATAGAGTTGCCTGCAAAAAATCAGTCCCGAATTCCGGTTGTCGAATTTTGAAAAGTGAAATATTGCTGCGAGTGAATATGTGCGACTAAGAGGTCGCAACCAACCATCCCATGCGATAGAAGAAGACACAGCATAGCAGCTGTTTGAAGTCCGTTCATTTAAAGAAAGAGAGTGCGCATGCTATTTGTTCTTGAAAATGAAAAGGATAGCGATATACTCGTAATATACTGTGTATCATTTTGGAGTAATTAAGGTAAATTACTAAAATAGAGGAATAGTTTTTGTATAACCACACGCATTTCAATCACTCAACTTGCATCACAAATAAATACAAAATCAATTAAATTACATCACATTTTCTTAGAATCAAAATTATTAGATAAGTATGCTTTCTTACTGTTATACCTTACTCACCGTAACAGTAATGTTACAATTTATCTCACCTAAGCGATTAATGGATTGTCTCCCAGAAAATATCAGCATTAAATAAAAATAAATCAGATAATATAATACGAGCATACATAATATGCCTCTTCCCATACAAATAAGCCGTGCCGACGTAACTAGCGTTTTTCGTCTGACTAAACTGATTATTTTTATAGGTACACCGATCGCGTTTGATTCCGTTCCACGACTATAGATAATGTTAGCAGTGACTTGCAAGTAAACTGGTATACTCGGTTCGTGACTATTTTTAGGGATCCATACCTCGAAAGGAAAAACGGAACCCTTATTGCCCACTTTGTTGTCCGTCCGTCTGTCTGTCTGTCAAGACCCTTTTTCTCAGGAACGCTTGGAGGTATCCAGCACTGAAATTTATATCAAATACTCAGGTCTACTGTCCCTTAAAGCTGTGAAAAAATCAATCTTCTAAGCCAACGCAATCAAAAGATACAGCCGTTTATGCCGCAAATTTCCGCAAATTTTCGACACTCGCAAGGGAATCAATACCTACAGGGTACTTCCCGTGAACTCAGAATCTTGAAATTTGGTACGAAGCAATTTCTTATAGCACAGATAAAGGGTAAATTGCGAAAACCTTAAATTTTTAGTAACATCAGATAATAAAAATATTTTTAATAATTTTAAACTTACTTTCCTCATGAACGCGTAGAGGTATTAAATTGAAATTCATATCAAATACTCAGGTCTAGCTGAGGTATTCACGGAACCCTCGGTGCGTGATTCCGACTCGCACTTGGTCGGTATTTTTCTTTAACTACAATGACGATTTGTATATAGTATTTTTACACGTTTTTATAGTTTCATTGTATCAAAATGCAATAAACTTGTATCGTTTTGTACAAAACTAAAAACATAAAAATAAAACACTTTTTATGTTTTTAGTTTTGTTACCTCATATTACTACGAAAATCATTTATAGCCAGAGGGCTTCTCATAAAAATTCCAACAAGCCTTAACACGACTGGAATACATTGTTTTATTATGGAGTTCCGGTGCCTACCTTCCGGCTTCATCACCAGAGCAGTTCGATGGTACCATTTTCATTAGAACCATTTATTTAAATTTGCTTCATCACAGCCATTTAACTATTCGGGATATCTTACACCCAAAACATACCTAACATTAAGAAGTGCCAGTGGCCATCTGTGGTCTTCTTCATCAGTGCCACTTCACCAAATGATACTTTCTGAATGCAAATGATACAATCGCTATATAGATGCCTATAAAATTTGAGGAGATCCCACGATTCCCTTGGGATCCTGACTTGGTGACAATGGGACTACCTCGAGTATATACCCTTTCAAACAAAACAAGAATTTTCAATATCGGTTCATAATTGACGGAGTAATCGGTGAAGAAACACAAAAAACGAACTTAGAACCTCCTCCTTATTGGAAAGTCGGTTAAAAATCGGGTGGCATACCTAAGTAATTTAAAACCGCGCTATCTTTTGAAATCAATTTTAAATGATCCGTTCAAATAATATAATCTTTGAAATGTGACATATATGTATTATTTTTGTGCTTAGGAGAGTTGATTAAACAAGAACATACAATTTCATGATCAATTCTTGAAAATGTTAATCTCACACACAATTCAATAACAAATCATATATCAAAAACCAAATTTATATATACTTTATTGTACACCAAGATAAAAAACAATACAAAAAATTCTTAAAACAAAATAAACACACAACAGGCGGCCTTATCGCGTTCCGCGATCTCTTCTAGATGCGTATTACGCTATCTAGTGATATTTATTTGAACCATATTTTCATTCTTAGGGAACGTGACTAAACTAAAGAATTTTTGATGCCAAATAACCCATAAAAATCAATATACTCCACAATAGTTTTCACTAGGAGTCAGAAATGTTTACAAGCGCCGTATTCCTGCTATAGTTAGTTGAAAGACTATTAAAAATCTAGTGCAACAATCCTCAACGACGAACAATGGTTTGTAACACAGGAACTAGACCTTTTAACTTGCACCAAACTCGCAAACACAGTTCGGAAATAAGCCCACCGAACTAGCATTGAAATTGGTCCATTGAGATCGATCAAGGGCTCGTTTGCTAACAAAGGGGATAGGCCGAGTTACTCAGTTGAGGGCCATTTCAGAACCTTAACTAGACCTATTGAAAACTAACAATGCCATCTCGATGAAACCTCAGCATTCTTGTAATAAATGCGTTTTCAATAATAACCGCCCAACCATTTTCTAAACTGCCATATTTAGATAACATTGAAGGGTAATTTTGAGAAGTGGATCGGGTAGCATTATTATTTCTATGCTGATTTCTGTGGTATACCATAAAGACTAAGGAAATCATACCACTCTACTAATAGGCAAACGGATGACGTGCAATCTCATTATGTATGACTAGGTACCGGACTCTAAATAAAGTGACATTCTTCCAGCTGTAACGATTGCCCAAAAGTTTTAAGTATATAGGATTGACATCTGAAACGTGATCAGATAAAACGCCACGTGATCAGTCCCTTACATTTTTAGCCCCCGACGGAAAAAGAGGGGTGTTATAAGTTTGACGTGTGTTGCTGAGTATTTGTGTAAGTGTGTTTCTGTCAGTGGTATCGTAGCTCCTAAACGGATGAAGCAATTTGGAAATAGTTTTTTTTAAAGGTGACTTGATCGAGAGTGTTCTTAGCTATGTTTGATGAAAATCGGTTCAGCCGTTCAAAAGTTACATGCATTTTACTGTTTGAAGCGGGGTATTTATTTCGAGTTATAATTACGTGCTTCGATGGATTGTCGTAGTAGACAAATTATATAGTTTAACAAGCATGATTCAAAAAAAAAAAACCGACAATCGTTTTACACTGATAAATATTCATTTTGTCTAGAGACACAGATACAGAGTACATTACTATGATGAAAATTACTTAAAAAGTGCCTTACTAGGAATGAAGTTTCAACATCGCTTGTTTCTTCCAAATTCATAAACAAGAAAAGCGGCATGTAGTTCACCAAGTGGATAATCTTACACAAAAAAGCGAGCCAAAAACCTCGAAGTTCATACCAAAATGAAATATTCAGTTTTTTGACCGTGAAAAGAGCAAAAAGCTTCCATGCTGAATAAAAGTTGCGAAAAAAATGTTGCGACATTTTTTATTTTTATGGATCAAAGAATATCAAAAAAACGTTGGCATTATTTTTGAAATCTCTTATTTAACATAGAAACAATGTATGTTTCATGTAAATCTTTTATTTGATCAGCTTGTACAATATAATAAAGTAATAAAAAAGTCGGTTTTCTGTTCACTGCAATTTCACTAGAAACTGACAAGAAAATCGCCTCGAATGCATAATAAAAATATAATACTTTCTCCTTGTATTGAAGTCTGTAAAAAACAAAATAAAACAAAGCATCTTAACACAGAAGATACCAAGAAAAGAACTCCAAAACCCTTTGACGATCGCAGAAGACAGAAATGTCTTGGAAATTCGTGCCGTAATAAATTCTCAGTCTCACTCAGCTTGAATGGGGGTGTCAAAAGGGCATATCACATTATAATATTTTTTCAGGTAGAGTTCAATGTTGCCAACGCATCGGGCGGTAGACGCCATATTAAAGTCTTCGGGTAGTCTAGACAGGCATTTGAAAGGACATCTAAGTGATAGACTTTTAAATTGTATAGCTTTTGTGTACCTGCTTATAGAGCTTTGTGTCTGCAATTTTGGTAGATTTATCCAAATTGAAATTGGGGCACTTTTCTTTTATTCATGATTTTTTGAGAATTCCAGGCCGATAGCATTTAATTAAAATAAGACATGAAATTTTATACAACAACAGATAATCAAATAAGAAATTCCAAATGCTGTCTCTTGATAAAAAACTTGATTTACATAGAATTTTCAAATCATGTGTAGAAAAGAAGAGAAAAGCATTTATCCTGAAGGACCATAATACTTTATCAACTTAAGTATTTTGGTCCTTCAGGAACAAAGCTCGTCTGAAAATATTTATTTTCATTCACCAAATACTTGGTAAAACAAGAGTGCCCACGAAACTCGATTATCAGTACAATTCACTTTAGTTAGAATAGGACCAAACGGTTTATCCCAAGCCAAAGGTTCTTCTTTCAAAGAAACCAGCTAGTAGTAAAGATTTTCTAATAAATGGAACAGATTTGTCGAACAACGACATCTTAGCATTTGTATAAGGTACTATTTCTGAAAATCTTCTTATACTATTTTCAGAAATAGTATCTTGTACATATAGAGGATGCGCGATACAATAACGAGAATTAGTGATGTGACACACGATTATTTACTACTAATTTAATAAACTTTTTTTAATCTGCCTTTAAGATCTCCGCTTCAAACTCTCACATATCATTTCATTGAATAAAAAAATATTAGTTATGAAACATTAATTTTAAATAAAAACTTATTTTATTCGGCCGTATGACTATGAAGTTTACAAAGACGGAACGAAGTTTTAAAATTATGAATAACGCTAATGATTTTTGTAAGCTGTTGTGCAACTCATTCTCAAGTAAAAACACGTTGTTTAGTCAGAGTTAAAACTAAAGCATGCTCTAGGCATAAGGCCGCCTTCGTACAGATTTTACAGTGTCAATGTAGGTTAAAAATGTCATGAAGGTTGATGATATTTTAATTAAAATAATGGTGTGTCCATTTAGTCATCACATTGACTTGGCTTTATCCCTATTTATCTGGAGTAAACACAATATATCTTATAATCATAATTAGTTGTCATATCAGCAATCTCCTTTTACATCCATTTTCCAACCATAAAATCTTTCCCATTGTTTATCCATCGTTTCTTTACTTTTCATAAAGTATTTTAATTAAATATATTAATAAATACTCGCTCTAAACCGGCACTCTAGAACGGCAATGGATGGCGGTAGTTCATCAAGTTTGTAAGGGCAGACGTGTACCGGCGAAATATTGACGATGAAGTTTCTACCGATAGGTACTCGTATTATTCAACGGATTCAGTGTTATTGTTTACCGTAAATAAACATTTAATGCTTAAATTATTTTATACCATTGACACCGAGGTAGAAAATACGGAAATGCCATTTATATAAGTAGGTAAAAATATAAAATTATTACATAAATCCTGTTCTTAGTAAACTTGTAAATGGATACTATATTAAATAATTGTATGAGGAAGAGAAATAATGAAAAATATTCTATTTGCGACTAGCACAGGAGATACAGACACTACACACAAGACGAAACACTGAGAAAAAAAAAACTATTAAACGCGATATTATTATTTAGATAGTATGAGTAGATTACAACAACGTTGAGCAATTAATTAGACATCAATCACCTCTTCATTTGACAAGCAATGTATTATCTAAATTATACAGGATAAGATTCCGTTTCGCTTCAAGTTTCAACAGCAAGATGGAAAATATAACTCATTTCAATTTCGATCAAACTGACTTCGAATAAAGCATCAACTACACAATACTTTGTCGAACTCGAATACAAACGGACTTCACTAAATCGAATAGATTTCCAGCAATACACAAAAAGATCGCGGTCCGTTTGGCTATTTCATTTAAAATATGCATGAGAACCGGGTCAGAATGTCTCCTCGCACAAATAAAACTATATTGTTCAATATTGTAGAGCAACCGTTGCCAGAAATAGATTTTTTATGGGTATATAAACATTTAAGTGCTTTGTTAGGATTTGTTATTGGTGACCTACGTTTGGGTAAGACGAATATTATGCGTTATGATGTTTTTCCTAATTGAATAAATTATTAGAGAACTCATAATTGTAATGTCTAGTGTTGACGGGCCATGGTTTGGCGCCGAATGTTATTGCGCCGACGCGCTTAAACATGAGGCGTACCTGGCATGGGTCGACGCTCGATCGCGCAAAGCAAGTGACGTGGGTTAGAAGAAGAAGGCCTACAACAGGGATGCCAAGTCCTTCAAGATGGTGTTACGAAGGGCTTGTTTCGACCACATTGGCTGAATAGGGACCAAACTTGCTTCTTACCCAGGAGGTAGTAAAGCGTTTTGGTACCTGCTTAAGTCGGTCAAGTCGAACTGCAGCCCTCCCTCACTACCACTACTGCTGAAACCCAGTGGGTCACTGGCCCACTACGTTGAGGAGAAGGCAAATTGATTTGCCTCTCTTTTTGCGGAAACTTCACGTCTGAATCCAAGTGACGCGCGGCGCTCCTTATCCTGTTAGATGCAAGACGAGTATGTCGGACATTCGCATCCATCAAAAAGACGTCCGTAGGGTACTGCGCAACATCGACGTGAACAAGGCTAGCGGTCCTGACGGAATACCAGCAATAGTTCTCAGAACCTGTGCGCCTGAACGATCTCCGATCTTGACACGCCTATTCTGCCTTTCGTATGAGACTGGAAAAGTGACGAATGCTTGTAAGCTAGCTAGCGTACAACCCGTGCCCAAGAAGGGTAGTTGAGCTGACCCAGCCAACTAAAGACCATACTCTGTAACGTCCATACTCTGTAAGAGTATGGAGCGTGTACTTAAGGCACCGAAATTGAGAAAACAGATAGTAAAGCTATTAAGAATAGTAGGTTTCCTGAAAAATACTAAGTACAATGCTAGCACAGAATGACCGCCTCAAGAATACTTTTAAAACAGTTGTTTCTTTTAACAATTCATCCGCAAATACCATGAATTTTCAATGGAAAATACCAGAGGGCTGGCTTTTTCTTCTGCCAGAGAATCAGCATTGCCATCCAACGTGGCAATGCTGCCAGCGTTCTGGGCAGGTTTGCCATTGACATCGATGCAGACGAATTTTTTGATGCACAATGAGCCTTTTTCCTTCTCCCTTTTGTATTTGTGTATAGGCATATACAAATACAAAATGAAGAAGGAAAAGGGCTTGTTGTTTTGTTTTAGAATATTCAATTATATATATGTTAGATTAAATTAATTATAAATTGTCTTTTAATGGAAAATTAATTTAAAAGCTGACTTGAATATCTTCTAGGAGTTATTTATAACGACTACCCATTTCAATCACATCGAGGAACACACAATAAAACCTACTAAAAACGTTATTTTCTTCGCCATATTTTATTTATTTCGAGAGTAAGTATTCAATACAGTTAAGAGCTTCCACGTGTACAGAATAAAGTACGTACGGTTCTATATACAAATGGCTTGTCAAGAAGAGTACCTACAATTTCGAATATAATAATGTATTCGTGGTCGACGATCATTGAACTGTGAAAATAGATAGTAACGACCGCATTGGTGACCGAAAATATATATCTATCAAATAAAAATTTATGTAAATAATGGCTAGGAATATTTTTTTACTTTTATTGACTGGTATTAGGTATTACCTAACCTAAGGAGTTTTAGTAAGGGTATGTCGAGGTTGGCCCCTATTTTTTACTCGGTATCTTAAGCCCTTACCTGATGACGCAACAAAATTTAATTTGCGTCGACAAGCGATATCGCGCACGTATTTACTAAATAAAATTGGAGTGCGTATCGGTCGAATTGCATCGCATAGGGTCCATGTGAACATATTTGCAATTTTACTTAGTAAAAATAGCTTATCGGCGTGATATAAATCGAATTGCATCGTACCATCAGGAAAGGAACTTATTTATTACCTCTAATCGACTCAACCTCTACACGAGCGTTCCACCATCGAATTATCTGAAAAAGAACGTTCGTTGTGTTGACATGTCATTCTTCGGAAAATTTCCAGTCACATACATACACATGCATTAACTCACACCTTTTTTCTATGAGGGTAGGCAGACACTACAGAACGCCACCTGCTACGATCCTTACCTTTTTTTGCTCCAATTATGTACGTTCTCTTGAGTCGAGAATGTGTAATATGTAATTGTTTAAAGCTAAGTTGAAGTCCAATGCAAATCGAATCAAGGAAAGAACCAAGGATATTGAAGGCATCAAATGCTAATCGAATCAAGGAAAGAACCAAGGATATTGGAGGCACCCGGTATCTTTCTAAAACTCAATGCTACTGAATAGTTTGTATAAGCTCGGTATCCTCTTTACAATATTCATTTGAACGAGTTATCCGTGCATATTTCTGTAGGACACTCGAAAGTTTTGCAAGTGCAATATGTGGTTCGTTGTCGGCTATCGACTGGCAACTACGCTATATTTACATTCTGATTTTTGTTCTATTCCAAGAATAGACTGGTCCATAATTTAATTTAGGTAATTTAATTTTGGACCTATATTAATACATCACGATTACAATATATTTAAAGAACTTTCTCTAATGCTTTTCCATTTATAGTTTGTACCTAATTTCATTTCTTACAAAATAAACCCATTATTTCGGTCTCCCTTCTATGGAGTTGTTATACATAACGTATAACAGGTTTATATAATTTTTACTCTATATTATTTGAATGTTGTAGTACACCGCAGATTGTCCCCTTTCTTAACACGCTTTTATTAGCTTGGTATCTATGTATCAATGCACCTATGTAACGGAATCTTTGAACGTGATTATCACCTCTTTCAAAACGTCAGATTGATTTGAAACTTTGCACACTTAACAAGGACCGATGACAATGCAATAATTTAGATTGCCCCATTATCCTAACCAGGATCTTCAGGATTAGAGATTGAACTAAAAAGTTAAAATAAATAATAGTTTAAAAACTAAAATATACGCGCTCTAATAGAAAACCAAACTAAAATATAGAAAATATTTTTCATTAAATTTAAATTAAGAATAGTGTGAATTCATTGAAAATATTTTCTACTTTTAAGTTTGGTTTTCTATTAAAGCTTGTTCTTATCAATGATTATTTATCATTCTTAACATTTCAGCGCTGTTAACGATACGACTGCCATTGCACCCATATAATTAAAGTTTTCTGCAAAAGAGTTGTGCAACTAATTCGGTGTACAATAAAGTATGAATATTGTATTAAATTCTACATATTTGAAGTCTTATTAAGAAAGTTGTTTCGCTTTATGACTCATTTAATCACATTCAAAACACCAATTTTCACAAATAAACACATCAAATTAAAAGCCAATATTCAAAACAAAATCAAACAGCTCTAAAAACACAAACCTTTTACAATAAACCACTAAATAATGTCCTCTACCCCTAACTCAATGTAAAACAGCTATCAGCAAGCGAGTAGTGTCGTGTTTACTCAACTTGAAAGACTGCGGGAGCAAAAACCCGTAAACACCGCGGTCCGGCCCGTATTTTGCGGAAAGGTGGCCGTCCTTCTAACTGATCGATGGTCCAACACTAGCGGAATTAGAGGTGCAACCGTGCGGATATCTAACCTGACCGAAAAAAGTTTGAAAATAACTCTAACCTAGTTTTTATTTACAATTTTGTTTCGCTCGCTGCGGTGTTCTACGGTGAACTGAAAATGCAAAATATATTGTTGGCTGATTCATTGTGCTTGCAAAAAGTATTAATTCGGTGGTACAGTCTAGTCGTTTATACTTTCGTCAGTTTCTACTTAGTCACTAGAAAATAATATGATAATATGATTATTTTCTACATAAAGTAAGAGTGTGTCCTTCCTTGATAAAGTAAAGAATTAAAAAAAAAAAAATGTTACGACACTGGGCAGAATACTGCATGTAATAAATTAAAAAAAAAATACAGTAGCGTTAACCTTCCAACCAATGTCTAGTTGACATCACATTTAAACCTTTTTAATGAAATATAAAACAAATCTGTTCTATATCTGGCAGTGTCACTTTTAGGGTTCCGTAGTCAACAAAGAACCCTTATAGTTTAGCCATGTCCGTCTGTCCGTCCGTCCGTCCGCAGCTTAGCTCAGAGACTCATAGTACTAGAAAGCGATAATTTGGCAAGGATATACATATTAATCACGCCGACAAAATGGTCAAATAAAACCATGATAAATATTTATATTAGGGTACTTCCTGTACACGTAAAGTGGAGATGTTTACGGCCATCTAAAAATATTATGTAATATTAAAATAAGCTTTAAATTGCTAATGTTTGTTAGAGTCAAGTGTCTTCCCCAGTTTTATCGTTGCTTTTAGATATGTGGAAAAATTCACGGCATTAGTATATAATACATTATAACGAAATTAATAAGAAATCTATAGGCCAGATCATCGCTTACCATCAGGCGAGGTAGTGGTCAAACGCGAGCCTATAGTAGATAAATAAAAAATAAAATGCCAAGTAGGCTTTACAAGTTTGTCGACTATCGACCAACTTATAAAATGTACTTGGAAAAGTAAACACTTTGTACATTGATGTATGGGGACAACAGTTTTCGAACGACAAAGTTAGTTTCATGTCTACGTTAGAGCAATGTTCGGTGCTTTCATTGCTTATGAACGTAGGTAATGTTACCTATTTATTTTGGTGAATGTAGCTGTTTATACGGAAACCTCTGTGCACGAGTTAGACTCGCACTTGCCAGATTTTTCATTAACAATTCAAACAATACTCTCGTATTTAGGTGATAAAATATACCTGGATGTGACAAACCTATTTGACGGTGACCGTACGTTGAACATAGTACGACTGTTCTGCGGTGCGAACTATCAGATAATTAAAGAAACAGAAAGGTTTAATAAATTTATTATTATAAATTTTCTCTATTTATTAGTCGTTCTTTGAAGTATGAATTCGTGAGAAGTTATTATTATTATTATCATATTCTTTATTGTACACCATTAAAAAATACATACAGAACAAACATTTTCAAGCACTGTGTACAATGGGCGGTCTTTTCGCACAGGGCAATCTCTAATAGAGAGATATAGAGGTTCTATTCGTTAAAAGTCTAATAAAAATTTCTGACTTTGGGAGCTTTTGCTTTGTAGGTTACGAAATTGTATTATGGTGAAGTGAACTATCTGCTGTCATTTTAAATGAAACAACGAATGGATAACGATTTGTAATATTTTACCAGTATGTCCTAGACATTATGATCTACATAGCAAAACAAATATTCACCATTTTTTTGAGTCCACTGCTGGGCGAAGGCCACCTCAAATCCTTCCACATACTCTTCTCACGCGGCGTCTTGAACCTATATTTGTAATTCGATTATATATTTTAACTTACCAAAGCCTATTTACGTAACTACTTAGAAAATGCCAGATAATAGATGCACAGTTCAAATTTTAAATCTTATAATGAAATTATTCATTAAAAATACTTTTTATAAAATAATCTTTTTTGTATTCTTCTCAGCAAACCCTTTCATTTGATACCCATATCATGGCAGTGCACAAAAAAAACTAGTCCGCCATCTTGGGTTGTCCACCATATTGGATTAAAATTACATCACTTAGCTAACCATGCATTGTCATCCAAACTAAACTTGTATGCAAAATTTCATCTTAATCGGTAGAAGACAACTGCTTTAAAAATCAGTTGCAAGATTTGACACGAACACACATACATACAAACATTCATACATTGCAAGTTAAATAATAATAATAAAAGCTTGTAAAAATGAACCAGCCTGTAACAAATTCCACATCCCATACGATCTATGTAGTCCTTACCTACAAAATCACTAACACTATCAAAATACTACCAGACAGACGCAACTAAATAATGCATACAGCCAAAGTGTCGTTGCATCCCCTATTGATTCCAATTGGGTTTGTATTGGCCCTATCACGCATTATGCAGTATTCATAGTCGAATCGAGCGGCCTGCCCTTGAAAATATTTAGCTCTGCACGGATCATTTGATGCGATTAAATATTCCCAGGATTCTGGGACGTATATATAGGGTGTTAATTGGATTTAATTGTGTACAAGGATTGTTCGTAAATTTGCATCCAATGAATGTGTTTGTTTGCGTTTTATTTTGTCGTATATTTGTGAGTTGGTAAGAGTTTGAATACCTCCATTATTCAAGATGTAATTAAATGAGCCAGTGAAATTCCTCGGGGTTTATGGATATTATATTTCTAGTGGCCAAAAAAAGGGTTCTATCTTTACTTATAATATTCAGTGAACTGATTGATGACCCTGTCATCTGTAGTTATTTGGAATTATGCAGTATTTTTAGTCGAGTTACACAGCCTCCCTTGTAAATATTTAGCTCTGCATGGATCATTTGATGCGATTAAAGATTCTAGGAATACTGGGCTGTATTTATAGTATGTTTATTCGATATAACTGGTTAGGTGGTTCTTAAATAGTTTTACATGATGTGGTGTAGGGCTCGTCATGCTTAAGCGTATGTGTTTATTTTTTCGTATTTGTGCGAGTTGATTGGAGTCTGCAAAAATTAATAGTCGATCATATATAATTATATTAAAAGCAGGTATGAATTAAATTGGCTCACAATTCGTAACTTAATGACGGCGTGACAGCTGATTATCAGGTCAACGGCAGCTGCTGACAGTTTTGTTACTTGAAATTAAGTGTTCAGAAAATATTTTCTTTTGTTTTCCGTTATTAGTTAAAGATCAATCCAACCCATCATGTTTGCGGACATTCGGCAAACAATTATTTATTTTGACCATATGTAATAATATGATAAGCTTGGATAGGAAATGCTATCACTATATAAAGATTCACAGGACTTTTTTTATTATGATTAAGCTTTATTATAAACCAACATAAAGCTAGGAACATAAAACGTCCATAAAACACAACATTTACATTTTGCTGTCAACAGCAACAAAATCTGTGAACGTGCCAAACCAAATTCGGCGACGCTAAGTGCTATGATGTAAAACTAACAATATTTACCATCGTGTACTAAATAAACTAGGTGACTTTGATTTTTATATTTTTGCCATCGACTTGCAAGACCGCCTGCTTAAATTCTAGAAGACTAACGTTTGATGGGTCAAAAATAATTTTCACTTATAAACTACTCAGCTTATTTACTTAAGTTAAAATTTCTGGAGTAAATGAATTGGCAAGTGAAACTCGACTATATACAAAAGGTAGAGGGAAAAGAGCTCATTGTGCCTCAAAAAATTCGTCCACATCGATATCAATGGGAAACGTTCCCAGAAAAATGGTAGCATTGCTACGTTGGATGGCAATGCTGATGCTCTGGCCGAAGAAAAGGCCAGCCCTTTGTTCACGTAAACAGTCGACGAGCTTAGTCCTACTGTCTCAAAAACTCGATGCGCACTCGGATCCCATGGTCCTAACGTTTCAACCCCAAACGGCACAAATATATAACTTCCAATAACGTTGTTATGTTTGCGCCGTTTGAGGTTTTCTGCACCAGCAGCCAAAACAAGTTTAATGAAAGCTTGTAAAAATAAGCACAAAATAAATCGGCCCAAATAAAACTATTGTGTAGTAGAAATAAGATTCATATCCTGAAATAAGATAACTTCAAAAATTAACTGTCCCCACATATTCACCCCACCAAGCACTGTCCCAAAAAAATATCATCAATGTGATTAATGTTCAGCGCACATCGGTCGAACAGACATTTTGTTTTGAGTTGTCGCCACCATCCATCTTGGAGACGTTCTGTTCGCTACAGTAATTAATTAATCCGAACTTGCCTCCTCATCTACGCCCAAATATATTGTTAGAAAACTGGGTGAATGGGGAAATGTAATTAGTTCAAAACTATCTGTTTGGTATTGTTTTGAAGATTGGTTTTTGTGTTGATTGTATCAGATGGTTTGATAAAGAACACTCTGAATGATTGAAGATCGAAATCAAAAATAAAATTTGTTTTTTTTGTTTTGTCTACCGTAATGTCTTCTGTGATGTGGCATGTATATAAAAGTTACAAACCTCCACTTAACATCAAATGCGGATTGATTAGAAGAACGAACGTGTCACGTGAAAATATAACTTTATAGTTAACATTGCAGGCGAGTGTAAGTTATAACAGAAGAGCTAACAACACATTAGGGCCAAAACAAAGTGACATAAATTCAGCGATAATAATTTGTCAAAAGCCCAAAATGTAACGATTTGGC
The DNA here is from genome assembly GCA_964057195.1 of Orthosia cruda. Classification (NCBI taxonomy): domain Eukaryota; kingdom Metazoa; phylum Arthropoda; class Insecta; order Lepidoptera; family Noctuidae; genus Orthosia; species Orthosia cruda. The sequence goes on from OZ059840.1 coordinate 24,194,362, forward strand.
TACATGTACTAACGGTAGTTATCATCATCTTTTTAATGTTCCCACAAATATCTTCAAATGTCAGCCGGGACCAACGGTTTAACGTGCTTTCCAAGGCACGGAGGAAACTCGGTATGTTGAAATGGTCATCCATCCACGGACCGACCTCGTCAAGCGCTGCTTAACCTTGAAGAACGACCCGTGCGGCTGTTATTATTTAGCCACGAGCTCCTCGGTGATTAAATAATGTAAACCCACGACCTACGACACGTAAGTAGGGGCCGTTACCTCTGGGCCACCACTGCTCTGAACTGCCCTTTCGGTAGTGCAAATTGATAATCGTAATCGGTGATAGTATCACTTTATCTCGCGACCCTAAGGGTCTTACAAGTTTTAGCTGCTTTTAACACCAGCTATAAGAGATTCAATCGCATTTCTGAAACTACATACTGACAGAAAAGCGACCGATTGAAAACATACAACTTTGCTATTGTGACGCCTATTTGGTAAAGTACCATTCCGTAAATTTACAAAGAATAAAGCTTCCTTTACATAACAAAATACAGTCGTTAATATTTCTGCTGCAACTACGCGCCAGCAGATGTACAAAAGCAAAAGAAAAAAATACATTAAAGTTATGTTTTTAAGTAAAATTCTTAAAGTTCCGAGTGAAATCTGGACAATAAACACAAAAGAAAAGACAATATTTCGCAGCTTGGCGGAAACTTGGCTAGTTTCAAAATCCGCATGCAGAGCTTGTTCCAAGTTATCTGCAGGAGGTCTTTGTTGAAATACTTCATGTTATCTCTGGTACTTTCTTATATATTATTTAGAACTTGACCAGCTAGTGTGCCCGGAAATATTCTTAGGATGATTAGTTTGCGTAGCTTATATTATTGCTTCATCGGAAGGTATTAAACTGAATTAACACAAAATGTGGCATTTAGTGTATATTAAGTTGGGCATCCGACCATGAACATCGTTGGAATTTACCTTCTTGTACAAAATTTATCCTGGCAGCTCTTAGGTAATGTAGAGCAAGTTTGACTCACCGGGGTTCGCGTATTCACTTGTTCAGCTAGAACTACTTTTTTGCAATCCTCCATGCTTTAGGCTGCCTGTCCACTTGGCGCGGAGCGGAGAAATGTGGAGCGGAGCCAACCAATCGAATTGTATAAACACGTGGAGTTTTTGTACAAATTTATTGGCTGTGCTCCTCTTTTCTCCACTCCATGCCAACTGGACAGACAGCCTTAAGGTCCCCTTCAGCAAGCAATCTTCACTGTACAAATAAAAACATCTTCAACGTTAAAGTGAGAATGTCTGTTCGTTTGTTAATTAGTTCCAAAAACAAACGATAATCACACAAGATAAACCGAACACCTCTAATAAGTTCTAAAACTAATCAAATAATAAAGTAGAAGATTGAACAAATGCCCAAATTCCAATTCAACAGCTACCCCTAATCTTTTTACCTCTCAAACTTAAACAGGCTTATAAGATCAAAACATGATTCGTTCAGATTGGCATCCATAATTACTTCAAAAACTTTATTATAAGAAATATTCAAAATACGTCTCTTGGACGTAGTGCGGTGAAGTGAGCAGTCCTCGGAATCACGGCCCGTTATTTACTCATTAAAACTTTGAATTGGAGGCGTTTCTTCGATAGGAGGGGGGAGGGTAAACTTTTCAGTGATATGCCAGATGTTTAATGTTTACCTTTTTTCGTGGGGAGCGAGGCAACCGTGCTTTATTTGTTTATGAATTTGCGAGGCAATAACTTTGAGGTGTACAATTTTGCTGTTAAGAAATTGTTTTGCATCAAGACTTTATATTTATGTCGTTTACTTAGCAAATAATTTTATTAATAAACGGATTGAGTTTGGGCGATAGTTTTTATTTTAGTTGGTTTCTTGTGCATCATTCACCATCCTTATTTCAGCCGAAAGAAACTAGACATACACCTCCCCCAAGTGTCACCACATTTACCGGTCAAGTGATTCTTGTATCCTCGGGTCATCACTTTAAAACTGAAAATAAGATCTTTGAAAGCATTTTATGTTTTATTAATTCTTTGTCGATCCTTGAAACAATTTGTATCGTTTAATATTTTAGTATATATCAAAAGTTGCCTTAGTTAATTAGGTCAATATAGGGATATTATAGGCTCCATTGTTTAGAATAAATCATGGTTATTTTCAGCTGACATTGCCCAGGTGTACAAAAGTAACATTAATAAAACATTGCTATGGACTCAAATATTGTTATTAAGTATAGGTATATATTGGAGACGAAAGGTGTTATATAATTTTATATTTTACTGAAGCTAGACCCGAAATTATTTTAGCTGAGGACTGGAATTGTTTAGCCCTGACTGGTGGTTCTGATTTCAAATGAAATAAGCTTTTAGTTTTCGGAGACGTTTTATGAATAGGGAATTTTCTGTTTGTCAGATAGTGATCCGAAGTGATACCGGTGTTGGATATATCCAAACTACGATTAATATTAAATCTGGGGTTACAAAAATGTCTAGAAATAGCCGTACTTATAAATAGTAAGTACAACTTTTTTATTATTAAACACTTTTGTAGTTATATAACATACACTATAGGTACTGTGATTTTTAATTTCGTGGACTAAACTAACAGCTGCTAATGACCTTAATTAAAAAATGTTGCAAGCCTATCTACAATAAAAAAAAGGAAAAATAAAGCATAGTGTTGAAGGTAAGGCTCAATCATAAGTGATTCATCGAATCGATGTGACATGATTTCTCAATTTAATTTTACTAATTGGTGTAAATAAATGTTTTATGAAATGAAGTCTGACTTATATGAGTAGAAACGAAATAAGGGCCGTTAAACATAAAATCATACAATCACACAAACATAAAATAGTTTACAGGAAAAACAAATCATTATGATAAACATACCAAATCTCAATTAAGAAAGGCACCTCACTATAAAAATAAAATCAAAGCAAAAAGAACAACTAGCATCCTTATTTGAAAAGAACAAAGATTTAAGGACAAGCTTGTAATGAGATTGAAATTAAAAGGCAGAAGAGAACTTTTATTCCACTCGTTACATTAGAAAGTTCCGGTGAATTTGTTCACGCACCCTCCTTAAGTGAATTATTCAGGGCGGCAAAATACACGGTCAAAAGTTTAAAGAGCCCGTTGTCTGTCTAGCTGTCGATAATGTTCTTTAATTTATTTTTGCAGTCGCGTGCATTGGGTTCTTATTTAAATTAGCAGCTAATTTTATTTTTATTGATTTAGGATGGGATCCCCATTGCCGAGCTGTGAGACAATATAGGTTTAATAACAAAAGGAAATACTAATTAATTAACTATATTTCTTTTCATAGATAGAAAACATAGTTAAAATATATTATTTATTGGAATTAAGAAAAAAACAGAAAGTACTTCTTCTTGTTAAATAAACAAATTAGCCATATAAAAAATGCATAATTATAATTTTACAAAATATTGAACAAGTGAGAAAGCCTTTTTAGGAATAGGTATAATTACGTGCCTTCTTTGAAAAAAATGGGGTCTGGTAACGCTTAGTACCCATTTCCCAAAAACGGATTTGAAAGGCCCAGAATATTCTAGCAACTTAAGCCAAAAACGTTGTAGACTGCTAAGCCGCGACACATTCGACAAGCTTAAACATAGTAAAAATACTCCAAACGCTATTCTAAATTAACTCAGCTCAGGAAAACCGCCTCTAAATCTGGCCCAAAAAGACCCACCTACATAAAGTTATAACATCGTTAGGCTTTTAAACTACAATATAAACTAGATAAAAGCATCATAAATCTAATCCTGAAAACGTGATGTTGTAAATATAAATTTCGCTCGAAATACACAGGTGCGTTATTGCGTGTTATAAAGGTATATTATATTTTTCGGATTATTTTGTTCAAGGGTGCTAGTTGGGGCCTATTATGTCTCTTCTAAATCTTTTATTCATTTTTGTCAATCGTTATTCGTCATTACTCATAACGCTTTAAAACAGCAGCGGTAATAAATCTCGTGGTGGCCCAAGTATGACCTTGCCTCTCGTGCTGGAAGTCGTGGGTTCGAATTCGAGTACCAATGTGATTTATTCAATTCATATTTACTTTCTAAGTTTATTTTGTTTTTTAGTATGGAAAGGCTTGCCTTGACCACTATATGTTCTGATGGTAAGCGATGATGTGGTGGACGGTGAAGCACGCCAACGCAGGACGTCGCTGACAACGGTGCAGGAAAACGTCGTATGGAAACCTGGACTTATAGTGAGTATATTATAAGATTGTGCTCCATTGGTGTAATTGCTGCAAGGCTTTCCAGTGAGAGGATAAACTAATAAATAAATTGCCATTACCACACACAGTTTATGAATTTGATTCTATTTTATTTTAACCTTCAATTTAAATGAGTCAAAGTCAAAAACCTCAGCAGATATATAAACTTCTCATCAGAAAAATCGAAACAACTTGCAAGTTTATGTTTTATAAGGATTATCAGAAAATATGTATATTTAAGAATATATGTCAAATGTCGGTTAATAGTGAATAATATGAGGTTTTCAAATCCTAATGTTAATGTTCTAAATAACAAATTTCTAAACATCATCGTGACTGTTCAAAGTTTTAAACATCGTTTAAAACTTTCATCAGTCAAACTTATGTTAGGTACCTAATAATTGGTAACTTTGGTTACCAATCTGAACAAAAGAAAATATATCTATTGATTTCCGAGTGAAGGACACTTAGCATTCAAACATCAAAGCCTGTCAACTCACCAACCAGGGCATAAGTCTTTTAACCCAGCAATTTTATTATCATCGTTTATCTATACCCATAATATATTGCCACAGGCTGTCAGAGTCAGCTCAGAGAATATTTTTGTGGCGTTTTAATAAAATTTTGTCCTCCTTGCCAAGGGTTCCCATCTTAAAAACACGAGTGTAGTTTATTGTCCACCCCTAAAGAGCGGAGGTACCTTTACAATTTCTTTTATACATTCAGAAAAGTAATTTGCTTTGGAAAAGTACATTCGATTAATAGAATAGATTTTCGTCGGCAATTTTTTTGTCCATATTTTCAGTTGAATGGGACTTTTCAATGCTTATTGTCAACACTAATATGGGTTGAGACGAATCTTTATGATTTCGCGAAACGCTCCGTTATAATAGTGCAAATGTCGGACTGAGAATTTTTAATATAAAATTTATATGTATTGAATAATGTTTTCAATGATCCGTTAAGGCCGTGCAAATGTCTGACTGAGAAATTCTATTTTAAAATTTCTAGGTATTGATATTTTGAATATTGTCTTCAATGACATTCATAATCGTGTGACTTGTTTAATATTTGTTTCTAGTCATTGAAAATAGTGTTGAACATTAAACTGTAAATCAATAATTTGAAATGATTTTCTGTACGCACACACAATAAAAAAAGTCGTCCATAAAATATTTTTCCTTGAATTCCTGAATTTGTTGTACAAGACTAGAACAACTCAACTCAATTAGACAATTAAAACGGGTGAACAAGGTTATTGGCCCAAAATAGTATAACCTCTTTAAAACCTATATGAAGTACATAAACAAACTTTTAAACTTGGAAGTCCTTTTATAAAGGTCCTTCAAAATAAAATTACTAAGAACAAGACTTACCTAATATTTTTAACTAGATGTAGGTAATATTTAATAACCATTTTTACTCAACCTAGAATAAAGTCTCCGTAGAGTCATAAACCACAGCAAAACCTTATATGATACTAATATTTGATCAATAAAAATTAATAAGGGTGCGTCGACACCAAGAGAGGACATGCCGTAAAAAGACCGTAACATTTATATGAGCCTATAAAACTGAGTGATATTAATATTAAAGCGTATCTTTTGAATTTGTTTTATGTACTTATTACCAGATACGACGAGAAAATCATTTTATAAGGTAAGAATGTGTTTCTAATGTCTAAATTTTTAATGTACCTTAAAATAAAAATAGAATCGTGTTTTTGGTACAGACTCATAAAAAGCTTTGTTAATTATATCTACTTATACAAAAAAGGTTTTAATTTAACTTCAATCCAAAAGTTACGATCTCGATCTCAATTTTAATAACAGGAAAAGACTATCCTTAATATTTTTTTTAATAATATTGGCGTCAACAAAGAATCCATTCCACTGAAAAGCGTGACAACTGGCATTAAGCAAATGGAGTGTTTTAAATAAAAAATAAAATTTAAATAAAAAAATTGCAACCCGTCCGATGCTCACCTCGCCTCGCAAAAACGAAACTGAACGATTGTTTGATCACCATTAAAAGTTTTGGAAACATTTCATTGTTTAGAAAATGCCGACGGTTTAAAAAGCGAGCGCTGCGTATTCAACTGTTTTTCGTTAACAACAATAACAAGACTGGCAACTTTTATATCGCTTTCTAGCTGATGAAGATCTTAGTTGATGAGAAATCTTGCTTTCAATGAATGAATCTGAGCTGAAATAACAATTTCTTAACTTTATCTAAAAAGGCATGTCTTCATTGAGAATTTGTATTTAAAATCGCAATTATTTTAATAACAGCAAAAGAAGTTTGTTTGTAGAAAAGAATGTAAGTGAAATTGGTTACTTATTTCAATATATCAAAATAAAAACCACTGCAAGTTTTACCGGTGTTACATATTTCCAGAACAACTAACAAAGTCTGAAATACGTAATTACTTTTTTAATTACTCAGACAGCGTACAAATAAGTCCATAATTATTTCACTACTAAAAAAACTTTATTAATTGTAATAAATAATGAATAGTCGACTTGTGTCATTTGACTATTTTGCTTGACGAGTAAACGACTATTCTTCTAGAACTTTTTGTTTGGTCTTTGAATAGTTTCATTTTTCGACACCAATGGAAGCATCTGTTTTTGGTAAGGTGTGAGTCATAAAGATGGTACATGAGAAGGTAATATATTGCTGATGTAGTATATATAATTTAGGTTCGAGTAGTCTAAAAAAGTCTTATAAAATTGTTACCGGTCTAGGTTTGAAAAATGTGGAATTTAAAACCATGCAAAAGAAAATATTAAGTCCATTCAGAAGAAAGTTTAAAACCGCAAACACACTAGCAGATGGCTTGCTTAGCGACTAGATCTAGAACCTACCGAGTCGCATGGCGTTAGGTGCTAAGTGTACAGTTTGGCCGGTATGTAACATTTTAAAACGTTCGATTAATTGCGCTACTCGCCAAGTGAATCACAAAGCTCTTGTCGTTAAGCAAACCGCCTGTAAAGATCTAAATTTCCATTTTGACTCTGAAAATGACAATAAAATATCCCTCATTTTATAATTCAATGACACATTCTACCCCATACCTGATAGCATAATTTTCAACGAAGCCTAGTCAGTTTTATTTCATAAAAAGGTTAAGTGGTGTACCGTAAACGTTTTGCCCCATACGACGTCACGAATATAACCCATTTTGCCCGATGATCAAATATTTAAATGATGTTTACTCGACCAATGCATGCACACCCTAATACGAAAATGAATTTAGGTGAGAGACGAAAAAACTCGAACGAGTGAATAATTCAGCGAATTGGGAAAGTAAAAGCGCTCTTCGTTGGAGTAGAAAGCGCGTTTGTCTGTCCATCTGTCACTTACTTATGACATTAGAGTTGCCAGCCAAAGAATTACGCACAAACAAACAGGAAAAAAACTTCTTATTCACGTTCTTCATGTAGATGTACTCACATCGAGAAATGTTTGGTTAGGAATTTTAGATCTCGATTATGCTAAAATAGCTGGTTTAGAAATGGCCACAAATAGGGTAGTATTGAATGTTTTAGGTGTTTTTAGCCTTATATCAAGGTAATTCGTTCAGGTGCGTAGTACTTATAACCAGTGTGAGTGTATGACCGTATGTGAGATGAACGTAAACGAAACAGTAGGAGCATGTAAGGATCGTAGCGGGTACACAACATTACGTTCTGTAGTTTCTGCCTCCATATGAAAAAAAAACTGGCCAAGTTCGAGTCGGACTCGTACACTAATGGTTTCGTACCAATTTCGCAAAAATGGCAAAAAAATCACGTTTGTTGTTAGGGAGCCCCACTTAAAATTTATTTTATTATTTTTGTAGTATTTATTGCTAAAGCGGTAACAAAAATAAATCATCTGTGAAAATATCAACTATCTAGTTATCACGGTTCATGAGGTACAGCCTGGTGAGTGTTGCCGACGACTCTTTTGTAGAGGCAACACTCCCCAGAAAAAGAACTGCATTCAAATTTAAAAATTACGTTTCAAAACATACTGTTTATTGAAAAAACAAACTAAACATGGTGTTATTTGCTGATGACACATCTTTAATTTTTTAAATAAATAGACGTACTTGTCAGGTTGACGACGTAAATAACGCGCTACGGCAGGTTCAGGATTGGTTCACTGCCAATAATTTAGTTTTAAATGGTAAAAAAACCAAGTGCGTAAAATTTTCCTTGCCGAATGTCAAAAATACTGATTGTGACATTATATTAAACAAAGAGAAGCTAGAATTCGTCGATAAAACGGTTTTCTTGGGGATCACGCTAGACTCAAGGTTACAATGCGGTCCTCATTTAAAATCACTTGCAGGGAGGCTCAGTTCGGCAACTTATGCTGTAAGAAAGATTCGTCAATTTAGTGATGTAGATACCGCGAGGCTGGCCTATTTTAGTTTCTTTCATAGTACAATGCCTTACGGTATTTTACTATGGGGAAGGGCTGCAGACATTGAGCCAATTTTTATTCTTTAAAAACGAGCCATCAGAGCGATATGCAATCTTCGCCGGCGCGATTCTCTAAGGGAACTGATTAAGGGCATTAACATCATGACGGTTCCTTGTCAATATATTCATGAAAACATCATGTAAATGAGAAAGAATTTACATCTTTTTAGTAAAAACGGTGATAGATATAATTACTTTACTAAAAATAGAGACCAATTAGTTCAACAAGGTTTCAGGCTGGCTAAAGTAGCTGCATCTTTTATGGGGTACTGTATAAAATGTTACAATAAAATTCCTTCCCACATTCTAGAACAGAATGGGACGAAATTTAAAACTTGTATAAAACGCACACTATGCAGGCAGGCATATTATAAGTTGGGGGATTACATCACTGATAAAAATGCTTGGCTCAATGCTAGTCTTGCTCCACAACCACTAGGTCGCAAAAACGGGTGATATACAGAACATTGTTGTTTTGAAGTATTTTTGGACCTGCTGAAGACTGTATGAATATATTTGTATTATATAGACTCAATTTCTTTTAGTATTGTATAACTGCGCAGCACGTGTGTGAGTCTGTATACGCTTAATACAATAAACTGCAACAATTCTATACAAGCTATTTCAACTGTCCGCTCAACAGATAGGCTCACAATATCCTTACGGTCTTTAAATTTATGCTGGTTACTTACTAAAATCAATGAGCTCTGCTGAATGAACTACCAACCTGGTGATTATTAAAATTGAACAATAACTGGTGGCTTTTAAGCCAATGTTCTGTTATACAAAGAATATCAATACTGTTAAAGTTCATAAATAATTCTACTTCTAAATCTTTGTTCATAAATCCTTGAATATTTTGATGCACCAGGTTAATAATATTTACCGAATTTAAACTTTTATTTGATTTTACTTTGCAATTTTTATCCTGTATACTTTTGCAAGAGGTTGTCCCTATTGTCCTAATTTCTAATTCAAATTACTATCTATATCAATTTCTGATACCAAATTATTGGCTTAATTAAATAACATTCCTTGGCATTGCTCAATAGAAGCAAGTTGTTTAGCCAAATTCTTGGCTGTAATATAAACATAATATGATAGCGACACAGCTATCTGTCTTTTATAATACTTTGAAAGAAAGTACCTATCCATCAAAAATGTATCTTTTGTCAAATAAAAGTGATTACCAACATAATTGTTAGTGTCAATTAAATGGAAAAAATTACTACTATATGTTAAATTATGTAATGTCCTATTCAATGCATACCTAAGTATGTTTTCTTCCTGTGGCAAACTTTGGCTGTATGGGAATGTGAACATCACAATTTTTTTAAACTAAGGTTGCACAAAGATCTATAATGTTGGAGTAATTCTCCTTTGTTCACATTACCCCTACTACCAATAAATATTAATAACGTAGTATCCTGGTTAAAATTGCATTTTATAACTTTTTTCATTATGTCAAATAAATAACAACCAGGCATACAGTAGTTCATTATTGAGTAAACGAACGTAACGTAAGTTGTGCCAGAAAGCGTTTTATACAACTAAAGATTACCTTGAAGACAAAAAGGCTTGGGATTGAGCTGCTCCAATTAATTTTGTTTTTTTATTATATTTTGCACCGTAATTTTGTTATTATAATTTTTAATTATTTTTTTTGGTTTTCTTGCAATGACAAGAATATTTACTTTTTAAATTATTATATTATTTTATTTTAATTATTGTGAATGTGAAGACTATGTGGATCATTCTTTTTTGTTTTAATTTATATTTATCTTAGTTTTTAATCATGGTCTGGCAGTTTGAGTAGTTTATGCGGCCTACCCGAATGTTCTTTCTTTGGTATTGTTCGTCGAATCGTTGAGCTCCTTAAATTCTGAGTTGAGGTGCTCGGTTATTGACAAATGCGTGCACTGACTGGACAGGTCCACTCAATCTGGCTGATTCTTTCCTCAAAAGACCATTTCAGACATCAGTCTACATGGTCTTCACTTGATCTAACCAATATTTTGTCTGGACTTTAAGAGAGACTGTGACCTCGGAGTTTGTTTCGGCCTTTCTTCTCAGAGTAGTCAGATAGGAAACGCTGACCTCATCTAGTTTTAAAAAATATGTTCGACATGTAAAAGTGTTTGTATAAACCAACTTACAGAAATAAAATAATTTATCATTTATTTATCATTATCATTTATTACTATGTACCCAAATGTAAATCTACAATTTGCTGTACCTTTGTGTCGTTCGTTGACTTGTGTGTGCCCTGGCAGTTGAGTGTGTCATGCTCTTTCAAATGAATGAATGAATGCTCTCTCTCTGATGGTGGCGCGTGTGTTGGATAATTCGGTTCCCTTCATGATGGTTGAGCTGGGTGGTGCCGATTCATGAGTCGGGTCCGTGAACGGGCGCCGTCAGTTGGGATTGGTCTTAACTTAACTGCTTCGGATGCTAATGTTTTTCTAGGACCTATTATGTAATTGCACAGTACATGTGTGAGTACTTTTAATATTTTGTACCTGTACTTAGTACAGTGTGTAGTGATTCTGGGTGCATTGTCCTCACACATATGAATTTATTAATGTATGTACATAAGTACCTAAATATTGTAAAAAAAATATTTTTTTTTGAAAGAGTAAGTATGTGCGTTCTTCACCATAACAAGCTGCTTTCCGAACGCACGGCAGAATCAATTTTTATTCCTTGTAAATTTTAATGTACCTATCTAACGTTCAAAAGTGCCTCTTGGTGGCCTATTTGAAATAAAATATCTTTGTCTTTTGAAAAAAAAAATACATTCTATTTCCATCCAACTACCTTCAAACAACCAATAACTATTCCTTCCAACACAACCTAAGCGACAGCAAATTAAATACAAAGAATATTGGTCGTAATGACCCCTCGAAGTCTGCGAGACCCACGCCCCTTCCATGTCGGGCCACGTAATGGGATATCTAAAACTTATCCTATACGAACCTATTACGTATTGATAGGCTTTGGTTTAGAGTCGTTTAGTACACTATTTTTTAAGTAGAGGCCTACTCTTGTAGGAAGAAGGATTTTTATTACATTTGCTCTGCTGATGGTGCTTTTAGAAAAATCATCCTGTCAGATTTAGTTTATCACGTTTTTTTTGCCGAGTAGTTCAAGAAGCTTTAGTATGGTAATCGCAACGCAAAACGTTTAGGTATGCGGTCTAAAATGGTCTTTTGTTTCGTCGCAGTATGCGTCAGCAAAGGAGAGGTGTCTAATCCAGCAAAGGAGATTTTTTTATTATAGGTACACTTTTGAGAGTTTCGTCCAATTTTTTTAGTAGTTAACGCGTTTGGCCACCCTTATACTATAGTAGAGTAATAGCAGTAAACGTTCCTACTCGAATAACATCATTGTCAGCATTGACTCTGGTTTAGAGTCGGTTATTAGAAGGCAATTATTTCTTCAAGTGTCAATTAACAGACACAATAGAAATTAACATTGTTTTAATCCGATTTGGCAATATGCACAGCTAACCTCTGTGAAAAGGGTAATGTATTTTTCGCTTATTGTAGTACTGGTTCCATCTATACCAATATTATAAAGAGGAAAGATTTTTTTGTTTGTTTGATTGTTTGTTTGTTTGTACCGAATAGGCTCCAAATCTACTGGACCGATTTCAAAAATTCTTTCACCGTTGGGAAGCTACTCTATCCCCGGGTGACATAGGCTACTTTTTATCCCTGTATTCCTACGGGAACGGGAACTACGCGGGTGAAACCGCGAGGCGTCCTCTAGTTAATAATAAAGTCCTTCTTAGGTTTGGATTAAGTATTTCTTAGCTAAGAATGTTAATAAAATGCGGATGAAATTTTGTCTCTGTCTTTGCTTTTAATCGAGAATGTTGAGTAGTTAATTATGGAAGTTATAAGGGGACGACAATGGTACACGACAAACGTTTGTGGAAAAAGGGAGTATTTGTCCAGCTGTTGGACATACCAGACTAATTAGATAGATAATAGAAAACAATAAAAGGCTTATTCAGCTAAGACTGAAAAAGAATAATGCTGCCCTCCTGACAATTCACTGCCTTTCGTTGAGTTTTATGATACCCATGGGACCATAGGTTCGGGGTTGTTTGTTTGAAGGGAATCAAATCTTATGGCTTCTGAGGGAGATCGAGAGATTTTATGGGCAGTTGTACACCGCAACCAGTAAATCTTGCAAACGATCCTAGAGCTAGATTGACCCGACACTATACCGAAGACATTCCTGACGTCAGCCTGTACAAGATTAGGATTGGTCTTTAACAGCTTAAGAACAACAAGGCGCCAGGTGATGACGGTATTACAGCCGAACTCCTGAAGGCGGGAGGAAAGCCAGTACTTAAGGCCCTCCAGAAGCTGTTTGATTCCGTCATTCTTGAGGGGAAAACGCCACAGGCATGGTGCAGGGCATTATCACACTTCTTCAAGAAGGGTGATATTGCCCTTCTGGAGAACTATAGGCACATCGTACTTCTTAGCGATGTCTACAAGCTGTTTTCAAGAGTTACGAGTATCATGAATCGTCTTGCACGCATCTTTGACGATTTCCAGCCTCCCGAACAAGCCGGATTCCGTAAAGGCTTCAGCACCGTAGACCACATACATACGCTGCGGCAGGTTATACAGAAGAGCGAAGAGTACAGACTGCCTCTCTGCTTAGCGTTTGTTGACTACGAGAAAGCCTTTGATTCGATCGAAACATGGGCTGAACTGCTGTATTACCAACGGTGCCAAATCGACTACCGGTACATCGAAGTGTTGAAGTGTTTATACAAAAATGTCATCATGTCAGTTCAACTTCAGGATCAGACCTTGGAACCTATCCTTCTGCAGCGACGTGTGAGACAGGGAGACGTCGTATATCCGAAACTGTTCACCGCTGCACTGGAGGATGTTTTCAAGGTTCTGGACTGGAGAGGGCTAGGTATCAACGTAAACAGCGAGTACATCACTCACCTTCGGTTTGCCTACGATATAGTGATTATGGCTAAGATTATGGAGGACCTCAGTATAATGCTCGATGGCCTCAGTAGTGCTTCAGAAAGAGTGGGTCTTAGGATGAACATGGTTAAGACCAAGGTGATGTTGAATGCCTATATTACACCCAATCCTATAAAGGTCAGAGACACTACACTTGTAGTTGTGGACGACTATGTCTACCTGGGAGAAACGATTCAGTTGGGTAGGGCCAACTTCGAGAAAGATGTCAACCGGCGAATCCGCAACGGCTGGACAGCGTTCGGGCAGTTGCGCGGAATGTTCTCGTCCAACTTATCACAGTGTCTCAAGACGAAAGTCTATGACCAGTGTGTATTACCAGTGATGACACATGGCTCTAAGACGTGGTCGTTCACGATGGGCCTCATCAGAAAGCTTACAGTCACCCAAAGGGCTATGGAGAGGGCTATACTCGGAGTTTCCTTGCGTGATCGAATCATAAATGTAGAGATCCGCAAGAGAACCAGGGTTACCGACATAGCCCGAAGAATTGCCAAACTTAAGTGGCAGTGGGCAGGGCACATTGCTCGCAGAACGTCCCATGAGACAGAAAAGTTTTGAAGTGGCGACCGCTAACCGGAAGACTTTGCTTTGGAAGCCTCCCACCAGGTTGTCTGATGACCTGGTGAAGATTGCGGGGACCCGCTCGATATAGACCAGCAGTAGACGATGATGACTCTGCACTCATCTATCCCAATTGATTTTGGTACGGCGCATCGAATGTTTTCTTCTTCCAAACATCTGAATAGTCGCCTATTTTGTAGCCACATTCATACTCAGCACTTTCATCACGACTTCTTCGTCATTCCTCTGCATAACATCCATACCATGCCAAACGCTTTAAACACAACTTTTCAGTCATCTGTCCTACTTTCAGACTTCTTCTTTCATTCTCAAATATTCCCTATTAGAAACATTTAACTATTGTTCCTATTTTATTTTCATCCATTAGGCCTGCAATCGTGTGTATGTTAGCATTAAGAATACAAACTGTTTTCAGCGCATTGAATTATGAATGTGCACAAACCTATCTGGTCTGTAAAGCTTCAATCAGTATGCGTGTACGTTCAACACTTTCAGTATGGTAAACTAAATCAAACGAATTCATATCGAATGCATTTTGTTTATACAATGTTTGATCATAAACAATTTTTAATAGATTTTGCAAACATCGGAACTTGTTTAGATTTGTAAATATTTTGGTAAAAAGTTTTGTATTTGACCAATAATTTTATCGGTTTTTCACCCCGGACGGAAAAAGAGGGGTGTTATAAGTTTGAGGTGGACCTGTGTTTTGTGTTTTTATGAGTTTGTGTATTTGTCGGTTCAGTCATTCAAAATATGAACGTTTTACTGTTTGAATTGGCGTATTTTCACAAGATATCGTGTCGTAACTACGTGTTCAATAGATTGTCGATCAAAGAGTGCATACTACTAGAAAAATTATGTAGCATAAAATAAAAAGTGTCTGGGGCTTTTTTTTTATTTTACTTGTTAAGACGCCGACAGTCGCCAACCACTTTAAAGGAACGAAATGCGCACTCGTTTCACACCCGCGCGACCCAAAATTATTAGTTTTTGTACTTTTCATATTATTTAAAAAAAAAACCTTTGATCAAAATGTAGATATAATTAAATTGTTTTTGAGATGGTGAAAACTTCATTCAAATACGCAAGCCAGTTTTGTTTTCCAGTCTAACCGGATTCAGCTGAGTACCAGTGTTTTACATGGAGCGACTGCCTATCTGACCTCCACAATCCAGTAACTGGGTAGGTAACACGGTACTCCTTGGCCAGACTGGTGTCAGATCTCAAGCTTCTGACTACTCGTAACGACTGTCAAAGATCTTCAAATGACAGCCGGGACCAACGGCTTAACGTGCTTTCCGAGGCACGGAGGAAACTCGGTATGTTGAATGGTCACCCATCCACGGACCGACCTCGTCAAGCGTTGCTTAACCTTGAAAATCGACCCGTGCGGCTGTTATTATTTAGCCACGAGCTCCACGAGCTCATTGTTCAATATTATTTGGGAAATAAGAAGTATGCCATATAATGCAAAACACTGCAGTAGATCAAATTAAATGGCATTTTGATTTCTTATTTATTGGAGTTATGTATTCTGGTGATATAATTAGACCGACGATTTGTATGACTAAATTTTAGCGTCGGAAAAACGAGCTGTCTGTAATTGACAACTCTTAACAATTCTGACTATGCCATAGATGACAGATGAAACTTGTGCTCACCGCCAAATATTTCAGCGTGGGCATTTTTTTTTTGCTATGGCGCCTCTAGTCACTGTCAGTGCGGCGTTCCGTACTCTGTGCTCCTGTCACATAAATAATAACCCGTTATTAAGAGCAATTATTTTAATATAAACCTTTTATGAAATATCTATTTGAAGTTGTTGTTTGTTAGTAATTATGTAATTATTTTTTGGTTAAAATTTGATAAAATTTTAGTGCTGTTATCATCGTTTGTAAATGAAAAAAAAAATATGAAAAAGAGATTGACATGTAATCTAGCTTTTGCCCACTGTTTTGGGATTGGCTACCAGTAAAACCAGATGCAGATGAATACCAATATTCTACATGGACTGACTGCCAACCTGACTTCCACAAAGAGTATGGCGTTAATAAAAGAAAGAAGAAGAAACATACTGAGACATTTCTAACTATCCGTACCTAAATACTTCTAAAACAAAACAACTGAAAACATAAGAAGAATTACTTACCAATTCACCCTAACACGTTTGTGGCATCCGTTAAAAAGGGAAACTAGCAATTCTGCCAAAACCGAATTCGGGATTATCGTTAGATATAAAGAACTAGGTCGCATGAAGCAGCTTGGTTTTATAGTTACCAATATCTGTAGCTTTTAGTTTCTTTTTCTGTTACAAATTGAAAACCTTTTTTTGTTAATTGGATTTTCAATTGCCCTCTACTTTTTCTTGACAAGCACGCCACAGTAGTCCCAACCACTGCCTGAAAGCCAGAATCAACAATAGTAACCACCACAAAAGTACCGAGGCAAAAAAGCTTGATGAGTCTTGTCACTGTATGTGATCCCGAACAGAATTAATCAGAAAATAAAACACGAAGATTTAAGAAAGAGAAAATACCACATCTCAAACTTTATTTGGTTAAATTTGAAGTCCAACCAGGCTTAGGTACTACATACAGCATCCTAAGTCATAAGATGCAGTAGGTTTCAAACCTAAACTTTCACCGTGTTCTAGAATGCACTATATAGGTAATCTTAGTGTTTGCGGTAACTATCCGTGACTTGACTGCACTTGGACTAACTTTGAGGATATAATTGGTTTCATACCGTCTACGTTGCGGTGTTTAATTGAAACTACGTAAGCCTGAACTTAATTCCCTTACGATCACGCTAAGAAATGTGTAGGAGATGTTGATGTCCAGTTTTGGGCTACTGAGAGTTTCGATGTTTATTAAGTTGGAAGGAAGGAAGGAGAAAGTAGAAAGAGAGAGCTTCGGTGGAAGCTGAATGGCACTCCTTGATTTTATGATAGAGTTGCATTCTTACAGCGATAATGATTTGCATAGGTCAATAAAGTTTAGTAATTGACCACATAACATTTTGTTAGCTCCTGTCAATCCCACACTTTTTTGATATTGCTTCTTTTTGACAGTCGTCACTTTGTCTAAAGAGTCTTATCTCAATGTTCTTACATACGTTGGCATAATAGTTGTTGACTCTATTATACTCACTCGTTCTCTTTGAGAGCAGTGTTGGCGCAGTGTTTGCCACCCCGACTTACGGGTTGTAAGTCGAGGGTGCTTATTTCATCACCACTGCTCTCAAAAAGGTGAAGGAAAACATCGTGAGGAAACCGGCATGTCCTAGAATCAAATATTCGAAGACATGTGACATCTACCAATCCGCACTGGGCCCGCGTGGTGGATTATAGCCCACTCCCTCTATGAGACGAGGTTTGAGTCCCAGCAGTGAGAACATTGAAAAAAGGCTGTTGATGATGTTGTTATCTTCGGTCTACTGTAGAGTATAATAGGCAAATATTAGTTGTATTGATTGTAGTTGAATATTTTCAAGAACCAGTGATAGACTATGACTCTGAGGTAGTCGATCACAATGGGTCTCATCAGAAAACTTACAGTCACCCAAATGGCAATGAAGAGGCCTATGCTCGGCGTTTCCTCGCTTGATCGAATCAGAAATGAAAATATCCGCAAGAGAACCAGAGTTACCAACATACCCCGAAAAAATGCCAAATTAAGTGGCAGTGGGCAGATTAGGTAGTAGGTATATAGCTCGCAGAACGGTTGGCCGATGGGACAGAAAAGTTCTGGAGTGGTGACCGTGAATCGGAAGATGTTGGAATGCCTCCCACCAGGTGGACCGATAACCTGGTGTAGGTTGCGTGGATCCGCTGCATGCGGGACCCACGGGACCGGCCAATGTGGCGATGCTTGAGGGGAGGCCTATGTCCAACATTGGACGTATTTCACCTGATATGATGATGATGAGTTTCAAGAAAATGTAAAAAATATATCTTTATATAAATAACTCAATACCAGCTCTGTCTTGTTAAAATAGATCAACCAATAATAAGCTAACCCAATACAAATTCTAGCAATACCAAGTATCAACTGTGCCAACATTGTCGAATTAACATAAACAACGAAACCAAATCTGAATACCAATCGAGCAGTGACTCGAGACAATTGAGCCCAAGAAAGAATCTCAATTGGCAGCACTCAATCGAACTAAAAAAAGTGTAGTCCTTTTATAAAAGAAAATAAACAACTATTTTCAAAGCAAGTTTCAGGAAAACAAAATTTGCTTGCTACCATGTACACAATTGCAATGAACTGCATTTATCCGAGCGAAAAATTGGGCTACTGCCAATTTTATTTTTCAATTCCCATCGTATGGTACAATACATTTGGTGTATATTAGGCTGCGTTTTCATTAAAATTGGGCCCATATGGCGCTGAGAAACTACTGCGAGAGATTAGTGAAATTTCTTGTCGAGTTTTATATTGCTGCGGGCGTAATGCCGAAGCTGTTGATATTTTGCCAAGATTGTATGAACAACAACAGAAGTTTTTCAAAGTTTTATATTGGAGGATATAACCTAAAAACAAAGAGCATTATGAAAACTAGTGTATCACAATATTATTCAGACTAACCTGGGTACTTAAAATAAGTTAACAAATCAAGGTTCTTTCTTATACATTTGCCACTCCATGTACGAAATCACCACTTGCAATTTATAAACAAATAAAGCTTATCTTATATCAATGCCTCTACACTTTTCCAAAAGAAAGTAAAACGGTAAAACTTTAATTCAAGTACTTCGAAAAATTCGTTTCTCTCTATTTATTTTTAGTGTTCCGTACCGACTCTAAAGAAATGGGAGCCAATTTAATAAAATCAACTCGGCGAGGCTTTAATAGGCTCGTGGACTTTTAAACACAGTTTTCGAAAAGGTTCGTTGTACACATGCTTGATATTAGACTTTTTAATAAATAATGAAATTTGATATTATAAAGAGGTAAAGCAAAACTGTTTATTGTTGTGTTCTAAAAACGTAAAGGAAAATATCGTATCGCTGGGCAACCACACGGCTAACGAGCTTGCGAGACGCGTATCCAGTACGGTTATCTATGGACTCGAACCTGTTGTACCCATCCCTTTGAATCAAATACGCAGGTGGCTACTGGAATTCAGCCAGACACAGGCAGAGAACTGGTGGGCCTCGACACCGGGCTGCAGGCAGTTCAAAGAAGCTTTGCCATTCTTGGATAGTGGGCTTACCAGGCGTCTACTACGCCTGGACAGGAATGGCCTGCGACTGGTGACGGGGACCATCACGAAACACTGCTCACTTAACAAACACTTCCACACAATAGGCATGACGAACAGTCCTCTGTGCAGGGCATGCAAGGAGGCTGAGGAAACCGTCGCGCACGTTCTCTTTGAATCACCTAGATAAAAACACAAACCCTCGGGTCAGCCAGATCTTACATAGATGTTCTGAGAACACCAGGAGTTCTAATTAACTTCTGGAGGGAGGTGGGCTGATTGGAATAACCACCAAACGGCTGCCTTAGACCGACATGTCCAAGAATCAAAAATTTGAAAACATGTGACGTCCACCAAACCAAACTGGGCCCGCGTGGTGGATTATGGCCCATTCCCTCTCTCACAGAGAAGAGGCCTGTGTCCCAGCAGTGGGTACGTTAAAAGGCCGATGATGATGATGGACTTTTAAGGAAACCTCTGAGTTTTTTCAATGTTCCTACTCAGAGTAGTCATGTAGAAATCCACCTAGTTTTTATTGACAAAAAAGATCGACGTGTACCTACGTTTTCTCCTTCTTAGCTTGTCGATGGCAAACATTGTCTCTAAATATTATGTTTGGCCCAGAATTCTACCACAGCAATACCAGCCGGTGACGCAGCCTTGAGGTCTTCATATGCACAGGAGACAGGACAAGCCAAGGAAGACGAAAGGTGGACCATGGTCTACGGGGAGAGGCCGCACAAACACTGAAGGTTGGAGCCATCCGAGAATCCCCACATGTGGAGGTTGTCTTTGGTGCAGCTGAACGACGTGTTGTTTTTATCCAATTAACACAAGAAATAAAATTAATTATCCATTTATAATAAATGTCAATCAATTGATAAAATACCAATTTATAATAACTACACTGTAGACCCACAAGTTTTAAATTAAAATCACGAACGCATGTTGTCTATAAATTTTTCTCTCAAATATATTCCGTAAATTGAAATTGCAGTAGGTTTTATTCATTTCCACAGTATTTTTATTAATTTCGACCCTTTTGAACATGCTTTCAAGCCGGGCAAACAACTCAAACGTAGATAAAACAATTTCCAACTCAGGTTCTTAACTAAATAAAATAATACTGGCATTATAAAAGTTCTCCTTAACTCCAGAAAGAACTTAGTGTTAAAACAAGAACGATGGTTTAATACTTTAACTACCGCATTCTGTGGCCTGGGTTTTGTAACGTCTTTAAAAATAATGAATGGTCTTCGCGTTTTTCTCTGTAACTTACTAACAACGTAAATTCTATTTTCACTAACATAACTGTAAATTTTTAAGATAAAATTAGTTTTTCTTTTCTTCTTTAATTATTATTTTATCATTTGTTCTAACATAATTTTAAGTCAACTTTCCAGTTTGGAACTATAAATTCTTAAAATATAATATTTGAAGATAGGGACCTCCCCTGCGACCCACCGTGTCCGCCATCAGACGGTGGCCACCCCGTCCGGACCGCGGAAGGTAGGCAGAGCGAAGCAATACCAGCACTCCTCTTCCGCCACGGCCTCCATACCTCAGCCGCGATATCGTATAGGAGGCCATACGACATCGCGTTTGCCTCAGTTGCGATGTCGCTTACCAAGCGGCACCACAACCTACTTGTTGGCCGCTACGTCTTCGTATTAATAGGCAAAAGCTTTGACGATCGGCCTCTCCTCGGGTTCCTCTTCGCTTCACCGAATCTTCCTTCAATCAATCAATTCTTCCTATCAAAACTCAAAAATGATGTAGCTTTACCAAACTTGTCGAACGATTTCAATAAAGTGTGTTTATCACAGCCACTCTTCATCGCCAAGTAAATTGGAAGCGTGTGTATGACGCCAACGGAGTTCAATGGTTCGCTTAATTAATTTGTCTAATGACTAAACATATTCAATTATTTTATTTAATTAGTTTTGCTGTATACTGTATGTATGTATTGGACAAGTGCACTTGTGATTTTGGAACAATGCCGTGATTCCTTGATGTGGTTGAGTGAGTGATTTGTTACTTGGAAAAAAGAGTTGGGACCATAAGCTTGCTTTCGCGAGATGGTATAATTGGAATTCACAAATGTTACTCTAATTGGGCTTCTTAACATGAATGCCAAATTTCATAAGTGTATGTATACGTATGCATGATTTGTTTGTATGTATGTTTTCCACGCAATTCTCAGAAACTGCTTATCGGATCGTGACCATTCTTTTTTTATTGCATTATGGTCAACTTAAGCAAGAATGCAAGTTTCATCCAAATCGGTTTAGTAGTTTTTAAGTTATGGATCCTACAACCGAACTCCTTAGCAACAAACAGCACGAAACTGTAAATTGAGTTATTATTGGTGTTTTGTCAATCCTGTAGGTACTTACTATAGAACTTGCTCACTTTTTTGTGATAGTATGCTAAAACTATAAAGAGAGAAATAAAAAACTTATTCACAAAAAAATAAACCGCCTTCAAATGCAAAATAATAAAAAGTGCAAAATAACTTTCGTTTCGAAAGTCGGTGTCGAAAAACGATAAAAAAGTACCAAAGACACTGGCTTCCGAAACGAAGGTAATTTTGCACTTTTAGTGTTTTGAAGTCGGTTTTTTTATGAAAAAGTTTTATTGTATCCATGAGATCAACAGAACTATAGTTGATAAATAAATGAATGACACGCTTGTTAAAGGATGTAATAAGAACTAGCTCTCCAGCAGCATATACGGACATACTTTATTAGTATGTGTAGCACAGGATACAGTAGGAGGATAATTCGTGTGGTTAAATAAAGTAAAGTTATGAAACTTACTAGATCATCTATAATATCTAGACTTCGCAAAAAAGGAGGAGCAAATCGACTGCATTTTTATTTTTATTTTTTCAAGATCTGATGAAGAACTTTGGAGATATACATCAGAATTCTTCAATAAATGACGGCAAATCACTCGGGATAGCTGCAATCGGATGTATGTTTATTGTTTACATCATTTCATAACATAACATCACACTGGTACGCTCTAAAGGAGTACGCAGGTGCGAACAGTTCACCCTGGTATACTCTAATTAAACCGTTTTTGTTTAAGTTTCTTGTTTCTGAGTTAATCTATTCTGGCTTCACTTTGGAGAATTGGTCAGCTATGTATCCACAACTAAAAAGTGAAAAGTAAAAAAAAAAAAATATATAAAATAACTTCAATTTCGGAAGTCGGTGTCAAAAAATGAAGATCCCAAAACAGGAACACCGACTTCCGAAATTGAAGTTATTTTTCACTTTGTAGTTTTTTTATTTAGAAGTCGGTTGTATTTTTTGTTAAAATGTTTTTTATTTTTTATATAAAATAAAAGGTATATTTTTCGTTTCTCGCGGGAATCCAACTTAGGGCAAATGGCTAATTATAGGAACCTAATGATTGTCAGCGACAGGCCTTTTCTTGCAACTCCAGTCCTTCTGTTTACGCGTTTATAATGGCATGCTGTTATTCTAAGCTTTGCAGGCAGCAATATTATATTCTCGTAAAATATGTGTAATTATGTTAACTATGAAGAAACTCTATCAAAGAAATGGAATGGTCTACATAAAGTAAATGGAGGATGGTTTTGATTCAGCGATTTCTGTACTCAAGAGGGTTCGATATCTAAATAATTGCAAATATATTCCTACTTATGAAAGACATGTGGATTGCTTGGAAATCTTCGATCTCGTATTTTAAGGCTGTGTAGTAAAACGACCCGTAAAATTCCCCGTCGAAAATATTTGTCATAACCGAATGTAAATTATGGGTTTTTAACGCCATCTTACCCCATCTGTCCGTGATCCGTAGCTAAGAATAACCAAGTGTCGCGTAGTCAGCGACACCACTACAATCAATCATCCGCCAACATCCAAGTGGCTGTTCACAGATAAGGCAAACTTGATTCACTGCGTACTTCACTACAGTGGTGGTTCCACAGAGCACTGAGATGCCTCGTCGGCTAGTGCTAGAGACGGCATCGTAAAAACTTTCGATGCGTGTCTGTGAGTGGCACTGTTTACTCAAAGAAATTCACGGCCCTTGTCTATTCAGACTACGGCTTTGACCACCAAACCTTGTTTTCAGCGCACATTACGTGGGCCAGAATATTATTACATAGTAGCTTCTGCCAGCAACTTCGCACTCGTGAAAATCGGAAATATCCCAAGGAAAGTAAAGTCTATCCTATGTCCAAATTCAGAACTTGGACAACTCTTGTTCCAATTTTCTTCCTAATCCTTTCAGTCGTTAAGACGTGAAAATGTAACAGACAGCCAGTTACTTTTGCATTTATAAATATAAGTACCTACTTATGGATCGATCATTTGCTGCCAAACCGGCGATTCCTTGCTCTGTTGGTGTTACGCACACATCAATGATTGGTTATAAGCACAGTGACGTCATTCCTACGATATGCAAGTGTGAGTGATTCATAGTTGAGATTGAGAAGAATTTTATGGGGGACAATTTCCCTCGATGTTTTTGCTCCCTCTTCTGTCCAAAGCAGATGAGGTTTAAGCAAATCGTCAGACAAATGATAGACGAGACAAATTGTTTGAAGTGCCACAGTGTTGTGGCTTAGCTAATTTATTTTTGTCGCGGCTTCCCTGTTATGATTAACTGCTGGACTAATGATAGAATAATGACTTTTGGAGCTTTTTAATATTATTTTACTGAAGGATAATGATGGCCATCAGTCTTACTTAGAATAACTATGGACATTATATTGTATTGTTAAGCAACAATTAAAACTTGTTACGAGTGATGGTGTTAAAACTATTGTTTGATTTATAAGTTTATTTCAATAGTCTAACTATATTTACGGCAACAATAGATTGTAAAATATTATTCAACGGTTTGTCTTTCAAACAGGGTGAAACTATAGGTCTTTTAAAAAAAAAAACAACGAAAACGCGAAATACATCTACATCAAAAAGAGTGTGGCGTCGATGTTTTCGGGAACATTGCTTTAATACAACATTCAGGAACGCGGAGCCCTCTGTAAAACATTTTATTCGACTATTCATCTCCACACGACCACGTCATAATATTTTGCTTGCACTAACAATAAATTTTATCATATGCGAGCACCCGACTCTCCTCAAATGAATAATGCATACCGTTTGGCTTTTCATCGTATTCAAACGATATGAAGTTGTTATTTTTCTCTGGAATCTTGCCCTGGGACCGGATATTGTCTATATTAAGCATTGCATTATTTATTGTTAGTATATTAAGTTATTTCTGGGGTTAGACTTGGCTAGTACCGAATTTTGAAGTTAATGTTTTAGAAGGAATATTCAAATTTAGCCAGTAAGTAAAGCTGAAGACCGTGCACAGTGAAGAAGAAAGATTAGGAGGGCCGACCCAAGTAAATGGGATAAGGTCGCGACAGAAGAAGAAGATGGTTTACATTTAGGTGTGTCATGTGTATGTCGCTACTATATTTTTTTTTGTTACTCGACAAATCAACATTGACAAATCCTCTAACATGTTTTTCTTCTAATATTTTCCACCCGTAGAAAAACGGCAAAATGAAAAAGACACAATAAACTTTGTATAAGTGAAGTAAACTCAAACTGTAGACAAAACATACAATTTGGAATAAAAACTCTTACAATGCTGCAAAAGTATTATAAAAATAAAATCTCTTTCATTATAAGGTCTAAGGTGAGTGCATCCTTCTGTCACTCAAGTGAAGAAGGATGCAAAGATTTCAAGGGATGTATAAAAATAAGTGACATAATTACCAAGGCACACGATAAACTGAAATCGTCTCAGGTCGTTGAACCGGAACGCCAAATAGTGCACGAAATGGTTTCATAAAAATATACAGTTCTATCTTTTCATTACCGTATATGTTTTTTTCATTTCGTTTAATTCGTAAGTTATAAGACCACCGAGTTTACGCAGTATACTAAATACCTGTCACTCGATCTGTTTGTCCGTTTGTTACCTTTTTATTTCTCAACTGTTGAAGAGATTTGGATTCAACTCGGCACATGGGTAGACCATGACCAAAATAATGATGTAGGTTTTTTATTATTCCGGTATTACGTTCCCTTAAGATACACCTTTTGTCGACAATTTATAAGTGCCCATGTAATCCATGTAAAATTAAAAAGTTTGATTTTGATCATTTCAGAAGTTAGTTATGTATAAACGTTTGAATAAGTAATCCATTGTGTATTTTATATCTAGCTCTAGGTCATCAGAGTGACCTAACCGAATATCTTGAGACCGTAAGTAGAGGCAGGTGCGTAAAAAAGAGCAGTTCGTACCTACCTAAGGCCCAATTTTTTTGATCCGTAGTAAACTTAACCAATGAATGAATATGCTAACCAACCAACGGTTTAAAATTTTGATAAAAAGCGTTTATTCATCAATTGTTGGCATCACAAATAATCAATTATGAATAGAATAGAATAGAATCGTTCTTTATTTGCACAGAAAGTAAACAAGGTACAAATTACAGATTTTTGCATGCAAACAATTTAACCTACAATAATAAAGACTCATCTATACCAATATTATAAAGAGGAAAGATTTTTTTGTTTGTTTGTTTGATTGTTTGTTTTTTTGTACCGAATAGGCTCCAAAACTACTGGACCGATTTCAAAAATTATTTTACCGTTGGGAAGCTACTCTATCCCCGGGTGACATAGGCTACTTTTTATCCCTGTATTACCACGGGAACGAGAACTACGCGGGTGAAACCGCGAGGCACCTAGCTCTAGTTTAATATATATTATTAACAAATTCAATCAAACCAATACAAGTTTGCAATGTGATGATCAAATTCAGAAAATAATTTGAGATAGGCCTAACGATACATAATGTCAAGTTCGAGGTCAATACAGTTAAATTAAAATATAAATGATTTAGTACAAGTCAGAAATACAGAGATGTCATTCATTATCAATTAACATTATTATTACTTATCGGTCAGAAATTCGCCAATTGAGTAATAACATTTATAATGAAAAGATCTGTCAATGTATTTTAAGAAAGTGGAAATATCTCAGTTTTTATTACATCGGGTATTTTGTTAATAATTATCGGACCCATAGGTAAATATAATACTTCTCTGATATATTTTCGTATACAGCGTTTATGAGCCTTGAACACCTGTTCCCTCATACTACAATTTCCCCAAAATATTATGCCGAATCTCAAAATCGACGCAATTAACCCGTGGTATACAATTAACCTTGTGGCTACAAATACTTTTTTAGACAACTTAAAGAGTATATATACAGCTGCACTAAGCTTTTTGCTGTTTGTGGCTTCCAAGTTAATAAGCTATCTATCATAATGCCAAGGAATTTTGCAACTTTCTGTCCATTATAGTGTAAATGTAAGACTTCTGGTGGAGTCTGTTGATACAAATGCTTGACATTAGTCTTCGGTATATTAATGATTAAATTATTTTGGTCAAGCTAGCGCATAATGTTTATTAAAGTATAATTTATATCATGCTCATATGTTTTTTTATCAAAACATTTAATCAAGGCAGTACATTGTCAGTGAATAAGATCATAGGATGTTCAATGTAAGTGCGAGGTAAGTCATTTATATACAGCAAAAATAATAAAGGGCTCAGCACACTACCTTGTGGTATGTCATACCTAATAATTATAGCTTTAGAAAAATATTTTTGTGGCGCCTAGTTTTAGATATATTCTAGATATTTCTGTGTGCTGCTTACGATTGTTATGATTTTAAGAAATTAAGTAAATTTCTTCTGATGCCTATGATATCTAGCTTTATTATAAGAATTTCATGATCAACACAATCAAATGCCCTCGTCATGTCCGTGAATATTGCGAAAACAGGTACTTTTTATCCATATTTTGCAATATGACATTTATCAAATCATAAACCCTCCGGCCGTATTTACACCTTTATTTTTTCTGAAACCCCTTTGTTCCGCACGGTTACACTAGTCGAAAATTATTTCATACAAACGTAGACTAGCGATTACTCTACTGTTTGACGGTGTACGTTAAATATAAAAAATTATATCAATTTGTCTCATCATTATCTAGCCCTGTATGGAAACAGAAAGGTAAAAAATACAATATTTGAAAGTTATGAGCGTCGAAAGTTGCATATTTCAACACTAATGTTAACGCATCTTTGGGCGGAAATAAATACCTTAAGAAGAAGGAAAATTGCAAAACGGCCTCCATACAGGGATAGATTAGTAATTCAGCAATGCAAATAATTTTATTTTGACTCCCAAAGGTCTGTTCATAAAATTTCGCACGCTCGTTTTCGTCCTATATCATCATCCATTTCGAACATCGACTTCGAACTACCTTCTTACTGCTCATCACAGCATATATCTCTTTCGCACTTATTGTTGGATGAGACAATATGCATTATAACCCCGCGCACAAAATAGTTCGTGCCGTTGACTAGGGGAACCTTAAAATATGATATTTAGATAAGAATTTATTAACTAAATCATAAATTATTTGTTCGATTAATTATTGTTTGTTAATTTTTGTTGATCTTTTTTTTACCTTTTAAAAAAATGGGCATTAAAGCAATGGGTCTATAATTTGCTAGATCTTCTTTATTGTGTTTTTGTTTAAAATGGCTTCGCTATAATTACTGTTTTTAAACCATCCGGAAATACTCCAATACTGATAGTCGCTCTTGATTATCGTCTCCAGTTTCTCGGGATATATTTCTGTGGACTATTTTATGAAATTAGTATACAATTTAAAAGTCTTCAAATTAAAATACCGCATTTAGTGCGTTCTCTTTCGTCAAAACATTTATTTTTGCAATGTTCAGAGTAGAGCTTTTTCCGGTTTTGCCATACAAATTGTCATGACTATATACTCGTATTCTTTTTTAGACCGTTCTATTTTGGTCGTTTCAATCCCGAGAAGGGTCAATCCGGTACATGAAACAGTATCGATTTGTAAAGATAAAATATAATAATAATAAAAATGAAAACGACTTCCAAAGCAAAACCCTAAAAAGTGCAAAATATCACGTTTGTTTCGGAAGCTGGTATTGCAAAATGATTAAACAAGACGTACTAAAGACGCTGACTTCCAAGGGATTAAAACGACATAAACCTTACGGTATATGCCTGGTAAAGTTTATTAACCATCAAATTACATACTTATGAAGTAAAATAAAACAACGTTATTTTAAACACTTACCGAAATAAAATGAATAATAAAAAACATTAAAGATAAAAATATCATCTTTTTAGAATCAGTAACGTTCCAAAATGTAGTCCAGCAGGCAAACTGGTAGTGACTTATAATTCTAATAGAAACACGATATCTATTTTAATGTCAGTTCATACATTAATGAAGTCATCATACTCATGTCACTGAAATTCACTATTATTATACATTTATTTGTCCACAACAAAAGGCAGTGCATTTTTTACATCGTATCAATAGGAAATCTAAAGCAAATTACCTAATATCAAAATTGTAGGAGAGAACCAATGACACAGGTAGGTATATAATTTACCTTAACGCCTGCTATTTGAACTCTATCACCCTAGACAGGAAACCCCTAAAAACTCAATCAATTTGCCTAGCTTTTTCCCAATTTCGTTGGGGTTACTTTACTGCTATACCGGGTGCAGAAAAATAGCAGTAGTTACATAATGCAACATCGCCTCATCAGTCCAGCTTACCAAAACCTCTAGAAACTTTCTAGAAATTATTTTTCTAATATTCTTCTGTAATTAAATAGTTATATTCTTTAATTCTTCTGTAATTATTAGTTACACATGAACCATCCATTTGTACTGCAATTATATTATTCAGCAATCATCATTACTTCAAACTTCATGGTGCGTTTACCTTTATTACCATCAACCACAATGACCTGGTGACCCTTTCACTTTGATGAGTCAATGCTTTATAAAATAGGTATATACTTATGCTATCGTCATTATTTTAGTTGACAGACGGCCACGGCTGAACATACATAGGCCAGCCCCAAGTGTCGGCACATCGACCGATCCTAAGCGTCCTGCATCCAGTAGATTTCCGGTCATAGGTCCACCTAGTAGGAGGCCTTTCAACACTGCGAACTCCGGTACGCGGTCGCAACTACAGATTTTAGGCCCAAATCACTATCCGTTCTACGAGCAGTGTGCCTTGCCCACTGCCACTGAAGTAGGACAATTGTTCGGGCTATGTCATCCTCCTGCGAATGTCTTCTTTAATTTCACTTAAACTATACTTTATTATAGCTAATACAGGTTTCACCTAAACAAACAACATATACTGTAACATAAACAGCCTACTACGAGCTGTCATTTCAAATAACCTTTTACTGTGACTTTTATTTTTTTCTTGTAGTATCAACGTACATTGCGAAACATTGTAACGAGGAGTTTTATACGAAATACGTAAAACATATAAGTAACTAGGCATGTGACGGTAGGGAAACGGCCAAACCACATATTTTGTTGAAGTTGTAGAGTTGTGAAGTTAGGGCTTGTAGAGTTAGGGCGTGCAGTGTTAGAAGCTTCGCTCTACATGCGATCTGATAACTTTTTGACGGTGCGAGCCATAAGGTCTCGTCTTGGCAACATTTTACATGACAATGTGGGATCACTATTATTAAAAATATTACATATAGGTAATATATATATATATATATATTATATATTTTTTTTATTTAATATTGCAATATAATTTTGTAAATCATATTTTTATTTTAATGTAGCAATACACCGCAAACTACCCCCCATTTTATTTTAGGTTCTTTATGTCCATCTAGGATTGTAAAAAAAGGGTTTTTTTTCTGAGATGAAAAAACGAATAAAAAAAATTATTTCTGCAGTAGGTTTTTTTTAAGAGTATGAAAATAAAAATATAGTAAGGCGGTTATCGTATATGAGTTTATATTTTTTTTTGTTTGATAAGGAAATATCATTTGTGTTTTATTAAATGTCTTAAAATAAAGGACACTGAAGTTTACCATTTATGGACAGGGATTTTCCCAATTAGAAAGAAAAGACGATTCAGATTATAACAAATTAAGTATTTTCTAATTTCATATTATAGGGAACCATTGATTGAAACATAATTTTACTTTAATTAAAAACAATACAACCAAATTCAGTGTTTCACTACTTCTGAAAATAAACGCCGGTGCCAAGATATTTTTTTATTTTATTTTTTTAATTGTGGAATATACATATCGTATTTTTTAAATTACATCTCCATGTCCATCTAAAGGTTGTCTGATAGATTTTGCTGTCAGTATAAGACCGCGTGTGTGCCCGTAAAAATAAGTTTTCTTTTATAATTTACACATCTCGTGTAACTTCTTTTCTGGTGTAATTCTGTTCTATTTGTGTGTTCTGGTTGGTTATTTTTCCCAACGTCTGCAGAGTCATCATCTCTACAGAGAGTCATGCCTAATGAAGGCCAAGGTCATCGATTTTCAAATTTCATTTAAACCCCTTTAGCCGTTAGGGGGTCTTTTATAATATTTGTAGGATGTAAGAAAGGATAGTAAGAAATATGATAGTAGAATCAGCAAGACAGCTTAGTAAACCACCCATGTTCAACAACGAAAAATTAATTTACAAATTCGTTCCCGAAGCACTAAATCTCTATTTAAATTTTGTTTCAGCGCAGTGGTTTGATTTTCTTCTTCGCATCCTTCATCTTCTGCGTAATCTTCACAAAGATATTCTGAAGACTTCTTCGTTGGTAGTTGTGAAGTTGCCCTGGACATCAGCTCGGGTCCTTCCGATAATAGAGGAATATTTGAAGGGTATTTTGTAAGGAAAGTTCTCCAAATGATTTGTAGAACAATTTATAGTTAATAAATTAGTTCATGAAGTGTTATTCGCCCTGAAAAGCAAGATTATACGGAACATACTTTATTATATTCTCTATTTAATAAAGTTATTTATTAGCCTTCCTTATCTATGATCCATCTTTCATACCTTGTCTTCTTTCGATCATAGTTTGATAGTATTCAGAATAAGCACTAATAAAAATACCAACATAATATATTACAGTCCTACTGCGGAGCAAAGACCGCTTTGCTCTGCGTAAGGCACCATGCTTTTACGCGTTCAAGGTGGTAGTTCAGAGGCTGAGGAGGCTTGGCGATTTCAAACATAAGAATTGAATTTTAATCGGATTGAAAAAATTCTGATTAAGAGAAATACTTGGACAGAAGTAAATAGAGACCTACTGACGCTTGTGAACGTGCAACTAGATTCATATTTTGTTTGACAGTTCAAAAGTACCTATGTATGGTTTAGTAGTTTTTTATTTTATTTTGCTCTCCGGAGGAAATGGACGAGACCAATTAAATTTATACTGTTTGGCATACATCATCGACGAATTTTGAAGTTTATGGTTTTGATAGAATATTCTTGATGCTCCATTGGTGTAATTGCTGCAAGGCGTTCTAGTGCGAGGATAATCGAATAAATAAAATAATACAAAATTCACATTTATTGAATTGAGTTGAAGACCACAGTTGAGACGGTAAAATATATTCAGACAGTTTTTTGTTACATGAGACAATATTTACAAACCCTCTTATATGTTTACTCACATTATTTTCAACCATTCTGAAAACCAGCAAAATTAAAAGCTACAATATTTTTTTACGACAGTCAACTTTTACTGTACACAAAACATACAATTTGAAATAAAAAGTCTAACAATGAAAAGAATAAAAAATTTAAAAGACCATTTATTCAAAGGTCTAAGGTGAGTCCATCCTTCTGTCACTCAAGTGATGGGCCACAAAGATTTTTAAGGGGTGTATAAAAATATGTGACAAAGTAACCACGTGCCGTGGTTGCACGATAAACTGAAATCATCTCGGGCCGTTGAACCGGAACTCCTGATAGTGCACAAAACGGCTTCATAAAAATATATAGTTCTATCTTTTCATTACTGGCTTTTCGGACAGATGTTAATCATTTTCATTTAATGCGTTGGAGGTTTTATTTCTTAATTACGGATAAATTAAACGTTGAGCTGTAAGGTTTACCTAATAGTTTTAATAAGGCAAACATAGTTTGTGTAATATATTAAATGCACCACTACAATGTTGCGTGTGAAAAAGATTGATCGCATTTGGATATATACTTGACCACCTAGATGGCCCATTTATTATATTATTAGTGCAAAAAAAGTACATACCTACCTAAAGGACATTACTAATTGGACGTGATCTTGCACGTGCGGCCTAAAGAAAATAATCATCCCACTGAAATCTCAAAATAAATGAACAAATTCTTTTTATTTGCAAAGGTAAATTCACATCTTATTGGAGACTAACTTCTGTCCACGGCTTCATGTTATATTATACCAAGGGTTTTATTAGACCGAGATTTGCAAGTAAAAAAATAACATATGTGTCAGTCCAGGTTATAAACTACCTGTGTGCAAAGATCATTGGGCATTTTGTTCGGTCATTTGACCCACGGCGTACACAAACAAAATAGGGCAGAATGTGCAGACAACTATCTCTGCAACACAGTGGTAAAGGTCGCATTCTTGTAGACAGCGGTCAAGTCTATGAAAAAAATGAAGAAAATTTAAACTTGTGGGAGGATTGGCGTCAGGAAGATAAGCACAGTAGCAGTAATTGCTAGAGCTGAACCCTAAGACAGGCTATATAGAAACCTCTGGAAGGTTTTGAAGGCCAAAAACAGCTATTTAATATAGAAATGAATGCTAGAGATACGAGTATATCGCAAATAACATATAAAAGATGAAGAAAATGCGTGGGATGGAGTTCTTTGGAATTAAACGTCAATAATATCTATATTTTTATAGATATTAGTGACGTTGTTCGACTTTGCTAACTCTGAATTATAACTGAACGATTGAAAACGAAATAAAAATAAAAACCAACTCTACATAATTATATACATTTTTATTCTGCATGATCAAAATCAATTGTGAGGTCATCTAAACAGACCGCAGGTGCGTCAATTACTTCCTGGTGCCTAGCCCATGACAAAAAGTACACTATGCTAGCGACATGCGCGCAACTAACAACGGTGCGGCGCGGCGGCCGTGTATACACGAGCAATAATATTGATGAATGCTTTCTATTCCGACCCGTGTTGGGTTTATTAATATGTACGTATAGTAATGCCTCATTCAGATGTGTCTCGATTGATTCGGCCTCTGATTAAAGGTCTATCCACAGATATCAGGGACGTGCCCGGGACGTGACAGGGCCGGGCCCAGACATTTGACCTTATGAAAAATAGTAAAATAATACCTTTGTTTAAATCAGGTAGTACATCAGACCCTACAAATTATAGAACTATTTCGGTACTACCTACGTTTAGCAAAATATTTGAGAAATTAATTTTAGAGCAATTGCAAAGATTTTTTAATAAACATAAATTATTACATAGCAAACAGTTCGGTTTTACAAGGGGTCGTTCAACTACTGATGCCGGTGTTGAGCTTTTAGGACATATTTATAATGCATGGGAAGATAAGTGCGATGCCTTGGGAATCTTTTGTGATTTGTCCAAGGCATTTGATTGTGTTTTTCATGAAACGCTAATCAGGAAACTCCGCCACTACGGGATCCGGAACAGCGCTCTGGATCTTCTTACTTCATATTTGAGTAATAGGATTCAGACCGTTGACGTTAATGGAAAAAGATCTCCTGGATCTATGGTAACAATGGGAGTCCCGCAGGGCTCGATTCTTGGTCCTTTCTTGTTTCTTATTTATATTAATGACTTGCCTTACCTCATAAAGGATAACCATGATATAGTGTTGTTTGCGGATGATACTTCACTTTTGTTTAAACTTAAACGTCAGCAGCTGGATACTGACGATGTAAATAGCGCGATCTCAAAAGTAGTTCACTGGTTCAATGTTAATAATTTACTTCTTAATGAAAAAAAAACCAAATGCATTAAGTTTACCCTACCTCACGTTAGGCAGGTGAAAACCGATGTGTTGATAAAGGGCGAAGAATTGAATCCTGAAAATAGCACAGTATTCTTAGGCTTAACTTTGGATGCTAAGCTTCAGTGGGGCCCACATATAGATAAATTGTCAAAGAAGTTAAGCTCCGCAGCATATGCTGTTAGAAAAATTCGTAATTTAACTGACATAGAGACAGCCCGTTTAGTATACTTTAGCTATTTTCATAGTGTAATGTCGTACGGTATTCTGTTGTGGGGAAATGCCGCCGACATCCAGACTATCTTTGTTTTGCAGAAAAGAGCTGTTCGATCAATTTATAAATTAAGCCCGAGACACTCTCTCAGAGAGAAATTTAAGGAGATTAATGTAATGACTGTGCCTTCTCAGTATATTTATGAAAATCTTTTATATGCCCATAAAAATATAAAATTGTTTAAAGAATACAGTGATATCCATAACATAAATACTAGGAACAAACACAAATTTGTAGTACCTACAACAAGGCTCAAGAAAATAGGTGGCTCGTTTAGATGTCAATGTGTACGCTTTTATAATAAGCTTCCAAGCCACGTACAAGATCTAAGTCTTAATAAATTCAAGTCTTTCATTAAACGTAAGTTGTGCCAGAAAGCGTTTTATACAACAAAAGATTACATTGAGGACAAAAAGGCTTGGGATTGAGCTGCTCCAATTAATTTTGTTTTTTTATTATATTTTGCACTATGCATTTTGTTATTATAAAAATTATAATATATATTTTTTTTTTTGGTTTTCTTGCAATGACAAGAATATTTACTTTTTAAAGTATTATATTATTTTATTTTAATTATTGTGAATGTGAAGACTATGTGGATATTTTTTTTTTTTTTGCTTTTATTTAGTAGTAGTAGTAGTTTGAGTAGTTTATGCGGCCTACCCGAATGTCCTTTCTTTGGTATTGTTCGTCGAATCGTTGAGCTCCTTAAATTCTGAGTTGAGCTGCTCGGTTATTGACAAATGCGTGCACTGACTGGACAGGTCCACTCAATCTGGCTGGTTCTTTCCTCAAAAGACCATTTCAGACATAGTCTACATGGTCTTCACATGATCTAATCAAGATTTTGTCAGGACTTTAAAAGAGACTGTGACCTCTGAGTTTGTTTCGGCCTTTCTTCTCAGAGTAGTCAGATAGGAAACGCCGACCTCATCTAGTTTTAAAAATATGTTCGACATGTAAAAGTGTTTGTACAAACCAACTTACAGAAATAAAATCATTTATCATTTATCATTGAAGCAACTGGCCCTTGCACGGCCCGTGCACGGACGTAAGTGAACGAGTTCATATAAAATGTACACAAGCGATATTTTTTTGAGCCCCTGACGGGGCACGGTCCGTCACGTACCGGGCACGGCCCTGATATGTGTGGATAGACCTTACTTATACGTTATTCTCGACAAAATGTTGGTGTCGATACATTTCTATGAAGGTCACATCATTTGCATTTGCATTTGCAGGATGGCATAGTATACTGAAACTAAAAACTACAAAGTGAAAAATACCATTGTTTTTGGAAGTCGCTGTCTTTCCAAGGTACCATTTTTTTGCGTTATAGACACCGACTTCTTTGCGTTATTTTCATTTTGTAGTTTATTTATTTGGAAGTCGGTAGTATTTTTTTCAAAATGTGAATTAAAATGTGATCAATTTCGGAATATACTCTATCAAACAAAAAAATATTTTTTGCAATCAGTACATTTCAATCGGCATTATTACCGAAAAACAGCAAACATTATTTTATTATTAAAGTTTAAAATATATATATTTTCTCCCGGCCATTAAAAAAAAACTATCTACACAGAATGAAAAGTGAGACCAAGCTCATTAAATTAAAACACATTTTGTTTTTGTACGCAGCCGTCCATGAACCGGTTCAAATGTGGCAATGACCTTTTTTAACCGACTTCATAAAAAGGAGTAGGTTCTCAATTCGTCGGATTTGTTTTTTTTTGTTTGTTCCCCGATTACTCAAAGACGCCTAAACCGATTTCAAAAAATCTTCTTTTGTTTTGAAGGGTATATACTTCCTAGTTGGTCCCATAGTCATCAAGTCAGGATCTGATGATGGGATCCTAGAGCAATCGAGGGAACTCCTCAAATATTATAGGCAAACATATAGTGATTTTGGTATTTTCATCAACAATGCAATCACATGCACTCAGAAAGTATAATTTGGTGAAGTGGAACTGATGAAGAAGACCATAGATGGCCACTGGAACTCCTTAATGCTAAGTATGTCACGGGTATAAAATATTTCGAATAGTTAACCGACTATGATGAAGCAAATACTTATAAATGAATGGTACTGATGAAAATGGTACCATTGAACTGTTCTGATGATGAAACCGGTAGGTAGGCACTGGAACTCTGAAATAAAACAATGTATCTTAGTCGTGCTTGGGCTTATTGGAATCGTCATGAGATGTACTTTGGCCATAAATGATTATCATGTTAATTGGAGATACCTACAAAACTAAAAAGAGAAAAATAAAAACTTTTTAACAAAAAATTAAACCGACTTTCAGAACAAAAAATTACAAAGCAAAAAATAACTCTTTTCCGAAGTCGGTGTCGAAAAACTGAAAAAAATGGTTACAAAAGACACCGACTTCGGAAAAGAGTTATTTTTTGCTTTGTTGTTTTTTTATCCAAATCAGCAGCTTTTGCATATTTGAAACACAAACTTTCACATTTCTAATATTAGTAAGATTGACTAGATTTCTCAGTTCCTACTGTACTGTTCAGCAACCAAACAAATCAATGCCAACATTAACAACGTTATCTAAGTAATAAGAGCCTCTTTGTTTCTGTTCTAGAATTTTCGTTACGATGTTGGCAACTGCCCCGTTCAAGTAGTGCAACTTGCCAGAATCTGACTGACCATTCAAACTAATGAACTGCTTGTGAACGTCAGATGCTTGCCGAATCTTGTCTGGTTCATGTATTGAATATAACTTTGCTCTATTCAGTGCAAACTTAAAGTTTCGATATGCTAATTGGTGATGTAGTTCAAGCTCATGCTTCACAATATTCATTTAGGAGATTTGGTAGATTATTTAGTTAAAATGTATCTCTTCAATTTTAGTGCCGTAGCACAAAGATCTTTAGTGAAGACTTTATTGTATAAGGCATCTTTAACCATTAGTCTTGGTTCGTATTTTTAATGTAGGTACTTATATTTGTGAGAAACGTAGTAGGTCCACAGACACTACCCTGTGGAACGCCGTTGGACTGAATTTCAGCCTTTTTTTCAACTTTTGCTCAGGTTTTTTAGTGACGTAATAATATTATGTAAAACACTTATATGCCCGAAATTCCTTTATTAATATAAAATCCAATTCACCCAAAAACAAGGTGCTGAATATATATTCTATAGGCAATACTAAGTACATGAACTTTAAAATTTATGCAAAAGTATGATTAGCCAATTTAGTGCCATACCAAGTGTTCATATCAATCTTCTTCAAGGTTTTCCTGACTGTCATGTATGTCTTCACTGAAGCGATCACTTCAACAGGTGGACTCATGAAGATGATGAGGTCAGACCGGGTTCTGACTATCAATGAGGAGTAAGTAAACGGTACCCGAGGCATGTTCTCTATGTGCGTTACTAGGTTTCTAAAGGGGCTCCTTTCCTGGCAAATAGACATTACCATCACACGTTAGAATACAGGTAACTAAAAAAACAAATAATTATAAAAAAACTATAAACCCGACTGCTCAAAAATAATTAACTGAAAAGAGAAAAACCAGTACTAGGTATAACTTTTGCATTAAATATAATGAGGTGCTGCCAGCGATGACAAAAGAAGTTTTGGTCGATTTTTCTATAATTTGTGTTTGTCCCCTCACCTTTTTATAATAATTTGTTTTATTTCAGACTTTTTAGTTTTATTAATGAAAGAGTTCTCCTAATAAGTTATGCGGTAAAAGATTATTTATTTTTGCTATCAAAGTTACGCTTATCTTGAATTTGTGCCAAAATAGGTACATAAGAGTATTAGGATATATATATGTCGGGTTTAGTCAATAGTACGGACGTGAAAACCAATCTCACAAGTTTGGAATGGAATATTCGGTGAGTCACTTCCATTTTATTTCGATAGTAAAGTCGAACGTTCTCTAGTGAAGAGATGCTATTTCGAGTTTTAAGAGTGATCACTGAATTGGTAATGGTTATGTCTAGTTCTACGAGTATTACTAGGTAATTAAGACACACTTGTAAGCAAGTAGTTAATGAGTATCCTATTGGCGGTATAGTTTCATGATTTGGTTCAGTACGAACTTTCGGATGAGATATCCCATAAGAAAATGAGTTATCCAAAATGATTGAATAACCAGTCGTTTTCAGTGGCAAAGTGAGTTAGTAATGTCGTTCGGCTATCTCAATTGTATCTAGTTAGTAACGGTACCAGTACCGTACCGACCACTCATTTATGTGTATTCAGAACAGATCTTGTTGCGTAATGATTTACTACCACCGTATTCAGATCTGAATTCACTTGCTTATTTTCAAAGTAATATTATGATAGCAGTAGATCTCGCGATCGTTTTCCTTACATGAAAACTGAGTAAGTGAGCGATAGTAAATGGTTACTGTTGGTATTTGATTTTAAAGATTTTGATCAGAGTTAATTCGTGAAGCTCCTTCACACGAGGCATTAAGGTACCCCTAGTCAACGGCACGAACTATTTTGTGCGCGGGGTTAAAATGCATGCTGTATCATCCGACAACACGTGAGAAAGAGATTGATGCTGTGATGAGCAGTAAGAAACTAGTTCTCGTACGAATAAGCACTTTTGCAAATTTGTAGCGAAATTTATGATGATTTAGGAAGAAAAAGAGCCCGCGAAATTTTATGAACAGACCTTTGGGAGTCTAGATATGGTGAAAACACTACATGGAGGCCGTTTTGCAATTTTCCTTATTTTTATGGTATTTTTTTTCCGCCCAAAGTTGCGTTAAAATTAGTGTTGAAATATGGAACTTTCGACGCTCACCTAACACAACTTTCAAATATTGTATTTTTTTACTTTTCTGTTTCCATACAGGGCTAGATAATGATGAGACAAATTGATGATTATTATTTAATAAATTATAAGAAAAAATATTTTAAACGTACACCGTCAAACAGTGGAGTAATCGCCAGACTACGTTTGTATGGAAGAATTTTCGACTATTGTAACCTTAAGAAGCAAATATTATTAGGATTAATTGTTCCCCTCATATTAACAGTCGGCATGTTCCAAGATCATTGAGTAAAAGGCGTGAATCTTGTGAGAAGGATCCCCGATCACAAAGTTCCTTGAGAATTAGACGTCATAGTTGATGACAGTGGTAGTGAGACCAAATCTGATTAAGAATGGTTTGTACACTCATACTCGAAACTTTAGATCGCACATAGAATAATATGTGGCGATGGGTCTACAAGGAATCCTTGGTGCGATTTCTGTCGGTGTTGGTGCACAGAGCGCTTCGTGTGTTGTAGCACATATTACGCTAGAATTTTAGAATCGTTTGAACGATTTCTGTCTGTGTTGGTTCACAGAGCGCTTCATATGTTGTAGCACATATTGCGCTAGATTTTTGAGAATCGTAGGTGCGATTCTTGTCTGTGTTGGTGCACAGAGCCCCTCATGTGTTGTATGTTTTATGTAGAATCGTTGGTAGATACGATTCTAGCTTGTGCTGGTGTACAAATCAAAATGAAAGTTTCATGAGTTGAGTATGCATTGCCTTTGAATTATAACAAACCGTAACAGTTAAGTTCAACAACTAAACAAAGTAATAGTAACAATGGTTACTATTACTTTGTTTAGTTGTTGAACTTGTTAATCATCTGACCTTTTTTTCTAATGAAGTGTTGTGTGGAAAACTCTAGTACGCAAACTAAATAGGTCCTGTATTAAGTCCGCGATAGGTTATTATGACAGGACGGTGATCGTTATACACCGAAAGCTTTAAATAGGTACGCTTAAAACCTATTACGTACGGTAGGTTAAGTAAGATGCCAGCGGGTCACGTACCAGTCGATGTTGCTGTAAAAAGGGATTTTGGTGATGATGTGCAAGCTTAAGTTGTCGAGCAATTCAGTCTATCAGTCTTATTATGTTCGACCGTTGCCTGTGGATACCTGATGGAGGCCGGGCTCTAGAGATACCGTTGTATGAGAGCAATGCGATTGCTGGTTGGCTAGAGAGCCGTGGTATTAAAGGTTTTACTCGAGTGTTTCTTTAATCTTGGCAGTTGTTGCTGCAGCAGAAGTCTTAAAGTTTGTTTGGAATGATTGTGGTACATGGCCCAGGGTAATAATTAAGTTAAAGGGTAGAGTTCTAAAATTTAACTATTTTCACGAACCCAATGATATACTTTGGTCAGGAGTAGCAGAGCGTTGTGTGGCAACTGTTGACCTGTGTGGAAACTGTGAGCCTGTGTGTCAACTGAAGGCCTGTATGGCACCTGTAAGTCTGAGTGACACTATTTGGTGTGAAAATTCATGTTTGTGTTAGGTTAGGTTACAGAAAGTTCCTATTGAGTTATGAGGTTAAAAGAAGGTAAACTCACAAAGTCGAGCGAGAGATGAGGTCACCATGTTAATGTTGATGACGTTAGAATCGTCAAGCCCTCATTATGAAAATTTTGGTTTAATAATTTTGATTACTAAGCGTAGATCGTGTTAGTAAGACACACAAAGATCAAGTACCAATTGATATTGTAGATGAAGCAGATAATGAATTGACGTAACAAAGGACAGAGTAAATCACTGTCTGAACAGGTTTTGAGTTAAGAGAATTGAGTTGACTCGACATCGTGGGATAGTGCGAATAGAGCAATTGTGATCGCTAAAAGAGCTATGAGATTACTAAGAGAGCTATAAGATAGCTAAGAGAGTTATGAGTTAGCTAAAGATCGTGAATAAGGTGTCTTGTTTCTTTTAATGTGACTTTAATGACTATTAGTGATATTTGGACTTTGTAATCACGAAGATTAGGTGCTTTTTGGTAACAAATTGATGATTAAGTTGCTATTTTCTTTAAATTGTATTTAGTATTACTAGTTCCTTGTAATAGTGAACAGAGAGATTTAAAAGCCTAAGAATACTGTGCTATTTTCAGGATTCAATTCTTCGCCCTTTATCAACACATCGGTTTTCACCTGCCTAACGTGAGGTAGGGTAAACTCAATGCATTTGGTTTTTTTTTCATTAAGAAGTAAATTATTAACATTGAACCAGTGAACTACTTTTGAGATCGCGCTATTTACATCGTCAGTAACCAGCTGCTGACGTTTAAGTTTAAACAAAAGTGAAGTATCATCCGCAAACAACACTATATCATGGTTATCCTTTATGAGGTAAGGCAAGTCATTAATATAAATAAGAAACAAGAAAGGACCAAGAATCGAGCCCTGTGGGACTCCCATTGTTACCATAGATCCAGGAGATCTTTTTCCATTAACGTCAACGGTCTGAATCCTATTACTCAAATATGAAGTAAGAAGATCCAGAGCGCTGTTCCGGATCCCGTAGTGGCGAAGTTTCCTGATTAGCGTTTCATGAAAAACACAATTAAATGCTTTGGACAAATCACAAAAGATTCCCAAGGCATCGCACTTATCTTCCCATGCATTATAAATATGTCCTAAAAGTTCAACACCGGCATCAGTAGTTGAACGACCCCTTGTAAAACCGAACTGCTTGGTATGTAATAATTTATGTTTATTAAAAAATCTTTGCAATTGCTCTAAAATTAATTTCTCAAATATTTTGCTAAACGTAGGTAGTACTGAAATAGGTCTATAATTTGTAGGGTCTGATGTACTACCTGATTTAAACAAAGGTATTATTTTACTATTTTTCATAAGGTCGGGAAACTCCCCACAGTCGATACAATTATTAAAGATAATAGCTAAACTAGGTGCGACAATGTCAATAATAGACTTAGCAACTTCTACAGAATGACCCCACAGATCTGCAGTCTTTTTAACATTTAAAGTGTGAAAGGTTTTAATTATGTCTTTACAAGTAATATGTTCAAAAAGAAATTCCGAATCGCAAACGTTAATATTTTCTTTTAGCAAAGACTCAGCAACAGAGGGTGATGAGTTTAAGGATTTAGTCGTTGAAACAGGAATATCTGAAAAGAAATTTTCAAAGGCCACTGCGACTTGTGAGTCTGATTTTATGATGTTGCCTTTAACAGACAGGCCGTAGTCAATATTTCGGTTACCAGATCTTCCCGTTTCACTATTAATAATATTCCAAGTCGTTTTAATAACATTACTACTGTTTTTAATCTTTGAGCTCAAATAACGCGACTTGGCCAAACAACAAACTATTTTAAATAATTTTGAATAATTTCTAACATATAAATTAAATTCAGCAGTGTTTATATAAGTCCTTTCACTGTACAGCTCATAAAGCCGTGTTCTACTTTTATGAATACCAATGGTAGCCCAATCACTGAATGATGCGTTACTATTAACGGAGATAATCTTGGAAATAAAGGTCGAATTAAATTGTTTACGGTATATAC
Source organism: Orthosia cruda (assembly GCA_964057195.1). Classification (NCBI taxonomy): domain Eukaryota; kingdom Metazoa; phylum Arthropoda; class Insecta; order Lepidoptera; family Noctuidae; genus Orthosia; species Orthosia cruda. Next base: position 24,237,444 of record OZ059840.1, read on the forward strand.
TAAAAAAATCATCATATAGATGATTAGGATCAGCATCAATTGACAAAATTGGTAATTTATTAATGAGTTTAACTTTAAAAGCTGCCAAGCGACTTGCAGTTTTGGGGTTAACAGTGGTATCCTTTTTAGCCACTTTGTTGCTTTGGTTTGGTATAGTAATCCTCTGCCCGCAATGATCAGAATCTAGTAAATTTATAATTTCTTTGTGGACTGGTATAACATTAGTATAAATATTATCTAAGCATGTAGCACTAGAAGGGGTTATTCTTGTGGGCTCCAAAAATAGGTTTACAAGATTGTAGGACTGAAACAGACTTATTATTTTACTACAAGAACCTGAGTTTTCTAATAAATTAACATTAAAATCACCACAAGTGATAATGGATTTATTCGAGTTACAAATCTTGTGTAACACTTCATCCATTACCTTTTCGAAGCAGTCATACAATCCTGAAGGGGGTCTGTTCACGCTTAATACAATAAACTGCTCCAATTCTATACAAGTCAAAATCAAAATCAAAATTTCTTTATTCAATTAGGCCATTAAGCGGCACTTTCGAACGTCAAAAATAAAAATTAAATGTAATAATAATTGATTCTACCGTCCATTCGGAAATGTAGCTTGTTATGGAGAAGAACGGACAAGAAACTCCAAACTTACTCTTTTAAAAAAACAAAAATGTGTTTTACAAGTGTTTGGTTACAATAATCTTGTAGGAAAAATACATATATGTGAGAACGATGAAAAAAAAAAAAAAACCCGCACTTAAAAGCGTCTAGAGTAAAACAAACAATTAAAAATACAATAAATAGATAATTAAAAACATGCGGAGGCAGCTAAGATATGACCAATCCCAACTGACGGCGCCCACATGACACATGGATCGGCACCACTCAGCTCAACCATCATGAAGGGAACCGAATGATCCAACACATGTGCCACCATCAGAGAGACATTAGAGAGAGCATGACACACTCAACTACCGGGGCACACTGAAGTCAACGAACGACACATAGGTACAGTAAATGGTAGATTTACAGTTGGTACATAGTACTCACATATGTGCTGTGCAGTTATATAATCCAAAAAATAAATTGAGTTTATACAACACAAATATACATTATAATTATTCGTACAGTCTTCAGCAGGTCCAACAATACTTCAGAACTTTTCTGCTTATCACTTGTTTTTGTGCCCTAGTGGCTTTGGAGCTGGAATAGCGTTGGGCCAAGCATTTTTATCAGCGATGTAATCCCCCAACCTATAATATGCCTGCCTGCATAGTGTGCGTTTTATACAAGTTTTAAATTTCGTCTCATTCAATTCTAGAATGTGTGGCGGTATTTAATTGTAACATTTTATACAGTACCCCCTAAAAGATGACGCTACTTTAGCCAGCCTGAAACCTGGTTGAATTAATTGGTCCCTATTTCTAGTAACATAACTATGTCTATCGCTGTTTTTACTAAAAAGATGTAAATTCTTTCTAACGTACATGATGTTTTCGTAAATATATTGACAAGGTTGTTACGTATGCCTAGGAATCTGCTGACATTGCGGACAAAATACATACATAGACCTTGATGACAGTGCAGTTACCGCAAGTCAACGCACGTAGCTAGACTTTCGCTGACACAGAAACGTACGGAGCATAAACATAGGAAGTTGCTGACTGTGCAATTACCTTGGAACCGATCCAGCCATGACGTCAAGGAATCGATCAATGCCGAACTAATATTTAAGAGCATCTCTCGTAAGAAAGAACCATTCCATATTCCTACATCGTGTAGGATGGATTCTCGTAGGCTAGTTAGTTTTAGTTAGTCTATTTAATTATTGTAACCATTCCATGTCCTAACATCGGCTTGGAATGGACATTCGTAGGTTAACTAGTTGTAGTTAGTAGTTGTAACCATTCCATGATCCAACCTCGACTTGGAATGGACACTTCTAGGATAATTAATTATAATTAACTTTAATAATTAAAAGTTTAGAATCATTTCGGGTTTCTTTCCACTCTCCCGGCTGTGGTAAACTTAATTGGCGCAGTCGGTAGGGTATCCGCGGGAGACGTCGGGACACATCACACATCGATAATCACGTCTCGTGTCACCCGGGTGGCTATCAAGCACCGTTCCGGATATCCTGAACATACGGACCTGCTGCAGACCGAGAGGAGAATCTGGAAATCGATTCGCAGAGAGGAACCGGCAATGAAATAGCTGTAAGTACATTTGAATTATTCTCGTGTTGCTCCCTCCTAAATCCTAACCTTCAGGGTTTACCATCCCAGGAACTCGAGTGCGCGGGGACCTGCATCACGTCAGGCCCACCGACGAACTGTAGTTATTAGTAGAAATATATTTTTAGATAAGCTAGAGTTAGGCAACTTGGTTAGTTTAGATATGGATCAGCACAGCCAAATACCATTTCTAAGGCACTTCGCCTTGGCCTTGCTTTTCATAGTAACTCTAACGTGTTTGCGCGGTTTATTAAAATCCTTGATTCATCATCCAAGTGTTGCACGCGAAAGCGAATTTTCTAACTTGTGACCATTAAACAGAATTCTTAATAAGATTTCTGGAACCACTTTGTGTACCAGTAACTCTAATGGGGTACCAGAGAGTTGGTTGGGCAGTCGAACCACCCTGATTAACAACTTTTCAGACCAGCACCATAATTTCAAGGAGCCGGTATCTAATTGACAGCTCCCGTAGGTCCAAATCCTTCGTTTTTAAATTTTCATTTTATTTCTGCTCCCAAGAATAGTTACGACCTATAAAGATTATCATCATCAGCTTCTTTTAATGTTCCCTCTGTGATAGGCAATGGACCGTAATTCATCACACGAGCCCAGCGTGGGTTGGTAAAGATTATCTGTAGTACCTAAAAACACGCATAGGCCCTTATCCTATCCTTCCCAGTCCTAGCAACCAACGAGTTGACATTCACTTACATGGAGGCTGAATGCCCGAAGTCAAACTGGTGCGAGAAGGAAGTTACCCACCAGATCCGCACCAAATCTGATTGCATCCAGAAGTCGATCACCAATCAAGTTCTGCGGGACTCCTGCCATCCCACTACAGTTATCCTGATGAAGAAAACTATGAAGAAACTCGATGACCAACACCACGTCCTGTAATTCCCTCAGCAAACGAAAGTACAAATTATCTGTCACCAACAAGACTACACACCGCTCCAAGGAAGTTATTTCGCTACAACTCCCGATGGATGTCGACTGAAATCTGAAGAGTTCACCATAGCAGATGCCGACGATGAAATCAAAGGCCAACCTCGCAAAATCATGAGGGTACCCTTCGATTCTGGACAACGAGCTACGTCAACTACTCACATCAATTTGTACTCCGTGGATCTTAAGGGACTAGTGCAAATGGGCAACGCGCAAAAGGACACCTGTCATACCACAAGAACCAGCAGTCTCCTACCGTAATCCTGAAAAAAAACTCGGATCCCGAGAAGACTCCGGCAACTTTTTCACTCAATGTGCTAAAATAGTTGCCGTTCTAAGGGTGGAGGTGTTACGTATGCCTAGGAATCTGCTGACATTGCGGACAAAATACATACATAGACCTTGATGACAGTGCAGTTACCGCAAGTCAACGCACGTAGCTAGACTTTCGCTGACACAGAAACGTACGGAGCATAAACATAGGAAGTTGCTGACTGTGCAATTACCTTGGAACCGATCCAGCCATGACGTCAAGGAATCGATCAATGCCGAACTAATATTTAAGAGCATCTCTCGTAAGAAAGAACCATTCCATATTCCTACATCGTGTAGGATGGATTCTCGTAGGCTAGTTAGTTTTAGTTAGTCTATTTAATTATTGTAACCATTCCATGTCCTAACATCGGCTTGGAATGGACATTCGTAGGTTAACTAGTTGTAGTTAGTAGTTGTAACCATTCCATGATCCAACCTCGACTTGGAATGGACACTTCTAGGATAATTAATTATAATTAACTTTAATAATTAAAAGTTTAGAATCATTTCGGGTTTCTTTCCACTCTCCCGGCTGTGGTAAACGTAATTAGGTACCGTCATGATGTTAATGTCCTTAAACAGTTCCCTTAGAGAATCGCGCCGGCGAAGATTGTATATCGCTCTGATGGCTCGTTTTTGTAGAACAAAAATTGACTGAATGTCTGCAGCCCTTCCCCATAGTAATATGCCGTAAGACATTATACTATGAAAGTAACTAAAATAGACCAGCCTCGCGGTATCTACATCAGTAAATTGACGAATTTTTCTAACAGCATAAGCCGCCGAACTTAACCGCCCCGCAAGTGATATTAAATGAGGACCCCATTGTAACCTTGAGTCTAGCGTGATACCCAGGAAAGCGGTTTTGTTGACGAATTCTAGCTTCTCGTTGTTTAATATAATGTCACAATCATAACTTTTGACATTCGGTAAGGCAAATTTTACACACTTAGTTTTTTTAGCATTCAAAACTAAATTATTAGCAGTGAACCAAATTAGAACTTGCCGCAATGCATTATTTACGTCGGCAACGTTACTCGTACGTCTATTTATGTTAAAAATCAAAGAATAATCATCAGCAAATAACACCATGTTCAGTTTGTTTTTCAATAGATGGGGTAAATCGTTAATGTATACTAAAAATAAGAAAGGACCTAAAATTGAGCCCTGGGGTACCACCATTTTCACGTTCAACCCCGACGAATTGACACCGTTTATTTGAACTAATTGCTGTCTATCATTCAAATAGGATTTTACTAAATTTAATGCTGATTGGCCTAGCCCGTAATGCTCAAGTTTCAAAAGCAATGTTTCATGATCAACGCAATCAAACGCCTTCGACAAGTCGCAGAAGATACCTATGGCATCTTGTCCCTCCTCCCACGCATCAAAGATGTGTTTTATTAAGGTGACACCAGCGTCGGTTGTACAACGTCCTTTGGTGAAACCATATTGTTTCTCGTGCAGGATGTTTTTCGTATTAAAATAAATGAGCATTTGATTTAGCATTATCTTTTCAAATATCTTGCTGAAAACCGGCAACACGGATACTGGTCTATAATTATTTGTGTCTTTACTGTCCCCGGATTTAAAAAGTGGTATAACCTTACTATATTTCATTAGATCCGGAAAGACTCCTTGATCTATACACAAATAAAAAATTAAAGCTAAGTACGGCGCTATAGTCTGAATAATGGAGGTACAAACTTTGATGGACATTCCCCATAGATCTTCTGTCAGTTTTATCTTTATTTGCTTAAAAGCTTTTATCACTGTTATTGGGTTTATATGTGAAAAGTTAAATTCAGTCGGGCATGCTGAAACGTTAGGGTGTAATAAACCATAAGCGAGCGACGGCGAAGAATTTAAGGTTTCAGTAGTTTTAATTGGGATGCTGGTAAAGAAATTTACAAATTCTTGAGCAACTTCTTTGTTATCTCTAATAAGTCCATGTGTAGTCTCAAGCGTGTAATCAGTATTATTTCTTTTGTTCCTGTTTGTTTCATTGTTAATAATTTTCCAAACCGTCCTTATTTTATTTTCTGCGAATTTAACCTTATTGCTAATGTATAAAGCCTTAGCTAGTTTACATGAATTTTTAAAAATTCTTGAGTAAGTAGCAACATACTTATTAAAAGTTTCAGTGTTTATATAAGGCTTAAGGCCATACAGCTCGTAAAGTCTTTCCCTACTTTTCCTGATTCCTTTAGTCGCCCAGTCACTGAATAAAAACTTAGGGCATATAGTTTTAGTTTTCTTCTTAAAAGTGTTATTGAATTCTGTTTGAACAACTGAGAAAACTTTTTTGTATAAAATATTACCATCGTTCACCGTGAGGTCCTGACAACTTAACTTACCAATTAAAGCGCTGTTAAATTTATTTAATTTGCCGGATGTTATTGGTCTGGATTGAATCTGCACTTGCTGTATTGGTATGCTGGACTCAAATGTTACCAGTAGCCCACTATGATCTGAAGGCAGACAATTCATAATGGCTTTGTTTAAGTAGTTGCAGCAACAAAAAACATTATCAATACATGTAGCAGTAGTCACAGTTGTTCGGGTTGGTTCCTCAAACACATGCGACAAATTAAATGATTTGAAGAGATTCAATAGTCTACTGCTATCTGAATTATTTTCTAAAATATTTATATTAAAGTCACCACAGATTATGACTAGTTTATTACCAGTTGTAAGTTTTGCCAAAACATCTTCCATCACTGACTCAAATATACAGTAGTTTTTATAATTGGGGGGTCTGTAAACGCACACTATAATATGCTTATCCAGCTCAACACAGGACAGTTCAACACTATGTTCAACTGATAGATCTACAATATCTTTACGAGACTTTGATTTAATACCATTTTTGATTAAAATAAGTGAACCTCCACGTAACATAACATTTCTGTTAAAACAGCTGCCCACAGTATAATTTTCATAATTAATAAGCATTGATTGTTCTTTCAGCCAATGCTCAGTAAAACAAATAATTTCAAACATTGTCTTTTCTAAAAACAGTTCTATTTCCAATTGCTTTTTTGCCAAGGTATTTCAACTGTCCGCTCAACAGATAGGCTCATAATATCCTTACGGTCTTTAAATTTAAGCTGGTTACTTACTAAAATCAATGAGCCACCATGTATAGCATTAACTCTGCTGAATGAACTACCAACCTGGTGATTATTAAAATTGAACAATAACTGGTGGCTTTTAAGCCAATGTTCTGTTATACAAAGAATATCAATACTTTTAAAGTTCATAAATAATTCTACTTCTAAATATTTGTTCATAAATCCTTGAATATTTTGATGCACCAGGTTAATACTATTTACCGAATTTAAACTTTTATTTGATTTTACTTTGTAATTTTTATGCTGTATGCTTTTGCAAGAGGTTGTCCCTATTGTCCTAATTTCTAATTTAAATTACTATTAATATCAATTTCTGATACCAAATTATTGGCTGAATTAAATAACATTCCTTGGCATTGCTCAATAGAAGCAAGTTGTTTAGCCAAATTCTTGGCTGTAGTAGAAAAATAATATGATAGCGACACAGCTATCTGTCTTTTATAATACTTTGAAAGAAAGTACCTATCCATGAAAAATTTATCTTTTGTCAAATAAAAGTGATTACCAACATAATTGTTAGTGTCAATTAAATGGAATAAATTACTACTGTATGTTAAATTATGTAATGTCCTATTCAATTCATACCTAAGTATGTTTTCTTCCTGTGGCAAACTTTGGCTGTATGGGAATGTGAACATCACAATTTTTTTAAACTAAGGTTGCACAAAGAGTTATAATGTTGGAGTAATTCTCCTTTGTTCACATTGCCCATATTACCAATAAATATTAATAATGTTGTATCCTGGTTAAAATTGCATTTTATAACTTTTTTAATTATGTCAAATAAAGAACAACCAGGCATACAGTAGTTCATTATTGAGTGTCCTGGATATCTATTTGTCAACAAGTGGCCTAGATCCTTTCCAATTTCATCACAAAATAATACTATTTCTGTATTTACATTATTTTTAGGCAAACGGTTAGTAATTTCTAATGGCAAACTTGCACTAGACTGCGGTATGGTGGCATCACATATTGTCAATGAATGGTCCGGTGTGGGTTCAACAGATGGTGGTTGACAATGATCACATTTGTTAGTTTGTGAGCTTACCAGCTCATTCATTGCCAATACATATTCCCTCATTTGGTTTTCAGAGGCTGTATATTTGATGGTCATAGAAGTAAGTTTCTCCTGTAGACGGTCAAGTTCATACCGCAAGTCTTCTGTGTCAGTTTGGTATTTCCTAGTACTTTTTTCTAAATTAAACGAATACATATCTAATTCTAATATTAACATTTTAAGCGGGATATTTACCATGTTTACTGTTTGTAGCGAGTTTCCGATATTTCGGTGCTGTTGCAAGCACCATGATCACGGATAAACTGAAGTCATTGCGGGTGGGTGTTTATGAGGAGAGAAAACGGTCTACCCTCTTTCTTGTTCGTTTTTTGCACTCGGTACCGCTACCATTGTCACTCACAACTCGATTCTGTTCCCGACACACGAAACTTACTGTGTCCGCTCGCGAACTTTTTACGGCACTTTTTCGGGGTTTACACAGCTGGACCACTGGATTCCAAGCTATCGACAGTTGAAACCCATCCTCCCGGTTGAAATTTTTATATTTGGCAATTTCGATAGCCTCCCTCACCAGTCTAGGGATATAGTGGCGTTCTGTCGAAATGACCTGAGGGTTATGTAACTCAATCCAGTGGCTTAATACTGATTCCAAGAGATGTTGAGCTATGGCTGATTTTTGTGTGTCATTGTTCTTTACTGCCCTGATATGCTCTGAAATTCGACAAGCAACCGTACGCTTCGTCTGACCGATGTATGACTTGCCACAACTACAATCTACTTTATAAACACCGGGCTTTTCCAGCGGAAAGTTGTCCTTCGGCGAACGCAGCATCTGTGACACTTTTCTGAAAGGAGTGAAGACAGTCTTTACGGCGTATTTCCGAAGAATGTTAGCAACCTTATCTGTCACTCCCCTCACGTACGGAAAAAATGCTGGCTGCCTCTCAACCTCGCACTTCCGTTGTTTACAACCAGTTTTTTGGTTAGGTTGTGCATATCCGTTATGTGCCTGTATATCCGTTTCTCTGTAGGACCTTCTGCACGTGTGTTAGCTCAGCACGTAAATGTTCCTCGTCGCATAGATCATATGCGCGGTTGGTAAGTGAAGTCACTACAGAGTTCAGTTGTCGGGGATGGTGGTGAGAATCAGCGTGTAGATATCGATCCGTGTGAGTCTTTAATTAGACTTTTTAAAATGGTTTTCAATCATCTTTAAAGCCCTTTGCTAAGAATAGTTACAGCACTGATAACAAAATTTGTGCAACATGTTAAATTTAGTCTTGTTATACTTATTTTTATTGTTTTTTACCTTTGTATAGATTCTTTTACCGATTGTTTTGTGAATGTGTGAACATTGTAGGCCTTCTAGATGCTAGTTAACATTTGTTAACTTTTTTATATAATCTTCTTCTTTTTTTTTAGTTTCTTACGACTTATTGTCATAATTCGGGCCTACGTTGTCCCCCCATATCTAAGTACTAATGCTGTAACATGTAAATATTGTAAAACCAAACCATTTTTAAAAGAGTAACCATGGAGTTTCTTGCCGGTTCTTCTCCATAGGAAACGACCAACCCGAACCGTGCTCATTTTGTCGACGTTTTATAAGTGCCCATGTAGGCCTATGTGAAATAAAAAAAAATTGATTTTGATTTTTTTTGAGTCAACTTCCTATACACTATGTGACTCAAAGAACCGTCAGCACGGGCCCCTATTTTCACGTCCAAGAATGGAATTTCCCTCTCTTTTTCCATCTCGTAGGTAAATTTGATTTTATAATGTATGCTATTAAGGTGTGTTAATGTTAATATTAGTGTTAGTGACCATGACAGTTTAAAAACTTATACATATCTAATTGTTTAAGTAGATTCAAGCTTTCTCTATTAAGTTTTACATTTTTGATGAAAAACCTTTGTTTTTTGATCATTTTCTTAGTTTTAACTATGTATTTGTTAATTTTAATGTACAAAAAGTACATTAAAATTAACAAATACATAGTTAATACTAACACTAGTAAATATATTTTATTTTTACTAGTGACTACCCTCAATGATTTAATTGATTTTGAATCATCATGACCTGTTAAATCTATTGTGTAAGAGGGATTTATTGCAGTATCTTATCTTATCTTGTGGAGGGGCCGAGAATTAACTCGGACACTTCGACCCATTGGGATCTATTGTGGTCCCCTAGATACCTTACTCCTCCCCAATCTCGTTGAAAACTCTTTTCATGAATTTTACAACGAAACTGGGAGATATGAGCCTATAGTCTTCTGGTCTTGGATATCCAACCCCTAAGAGACTCATTCGCTTACCAGCCAGTGCATCGCATGGCTGGTAAGCTACTGCTTATTGCAGTAACCATTGACGGGGCAACAGGCACCAATTCATTGAATAGACTTTGATTCAACGAGGCAGTGATGTTATGATTTGTAGTTTCAAGATATTCAATCTGACTTTGAGCCTCATGTAGCTGCTGTTGTAGTAAATAATTGTGACTAGGAGCTTGTTCATACTCATTGCTACACTGGCTGAACCCGTCCACAACAACTTGGAGCCTGTCCCGGGCTGCTATGGCATCAGTGTGTTGAGTATATAACTGAGCCATTTCTGTTTTCAGTTTGCTATTCCTGTCAAGGACACTAAGGAACTCTATTTCGTTTTCATCTTTTTCCCTTATCAGTTGGTCACAGAACTCCTGAGACGCCTTTAATTCGCTCAAAGCCTGACTGAGTTTGGTCTCTTCTAGGCGAGCCCGCGCGCTGCGAGTCATAATCATGATTAAAGAGAAGAAAGAAGAGGTCGGAAAAGAGAAGTAGAATGAGTAACAGATGATTAGTTGAACGGAAAAATGAAATTTAGATCTTTAAGAAAGAAGTTCTGTCACCAAACTAATTAAGGTTATGTTTACGTTTTATAGGTCATTGGCATCAACTTGTAACCGTAATAAAAGTGATCCAATTAATTGTTAACAAAATATTAAAACGCAAACAATCCAAATTCAAGTAAAATATGTAGTATTGTACCTGATACCGAGGCGAAAAAATAACATTCGCTTGAGCCGGTAACTGTCAACGAAACACAATCAAATTTTAACACTTATTTTGCACTAGTAGTGTCTGTATTTAACACAAAACACTTAATTACGCTTTAAAACTAGTTAATAAATTGGAAATAGGCCTTATTATGAATGAAAACTAATATTTAAAATTAAAATTATTAGGACAAATTCAAATCAGCTGTTAGCTGTAGTGTTGCCACAGGAGGCCTAGAAGACAGACTTATGGACGCGGATCCGTCGCCTTCCGCGGATAACCACAGGTAGCGGATGGCACGGTGCAGGTATGGTGTGAAGACGAGAACGCCCTGACCTGGCTGACCCAAAACGTGCCCCTTATAAAACGCCCCGACAATAACCAGACGCTGACGGTACTGAGACAGACCGACCTGCCCACCCGTGTCCGAGCCTCGCTCTTCGTCCCTCGCTACAGAGGTGATGTGGGCAAGCTCCACGGTATTCTGATCCGTCAGAATACCTGGTACAACATCGCCAGGTGGTCACTATACAGGGCGACAACCATCGGTGGTGACCGCTACGGGACGTACCTGACCCTGGGGCTGCCACCGGAGGAAGCCAAAAGGGTCCTGGGGTGGGAGCGACGGGTATCATAGGTATGATACCCGACGCTCCCACCCCAGGATCGATATACGTGCGCTTCTGTCCCACGATAACCAGACCGTCAGCACTGACACAAAACCGACAGAACCGACGATGACACAGACGAGCGACACGGACATTGTCCAACTCGAGGAGGAGATGGCCCGAGCAGCAATGGCCGATGACGCCGAACCCACAATGCCCGCATCACCCGGCTGGAATGTGCAACTTCTTGCCTCGTCGCCGGGGGATACGCACGACGACGAACTTTACCGGGAGGTGGAGATGAAGAGATTATCTGATGGATCCGTCTCCAACTAAATCTACTCCACCTCCACCAGCACCCCTCAACGTCATCCAAACAAACCTCCAGCATAGCCAGACTGCCACGGCTAGCTTACGCAGGGCACTGGAGGTAAAACACCGAACCATCACACTGATCCAAGAGCCGCTGATCAGGAACAACAGAATATGTGGCCTCGGTAACATCGGAGGTAAGATAATTCTCGACACACATGGCTCTGATAAGCCAAGAACCTGCATCTACATACCCAAAGAAATTCCCTTTACGCCACTGACCCAATTCTGTTCCAGAGACCTGACAGCTGTCAGGCTCCAAACCGAAGGTAGCGTTCCAGATGTTGTACTGGCCTCGGCATACATGCCAGGCTAGGACACAGGCTGCCCGCCAAAGGAGTTGGCCGACCTGGTGCAGCACTGCAAGCGCGCCAGTTTAGACCTGATCATCTGCACCGACTCAAACGCCCACCACCCGCTCTGGGGCAGCAACACACCGAACTCCAGAGGAGAGTTAGTATCCACCTTTTTATTCTCTACTAATCTTAACATCGTTAATCGCGGCTCAGAACCCACTTGGGTCACGGTCCAGAAACACTCGCTACAGAAAACGCGACAAACCTTATCACAAACTGGCACGTATTGGACGAGCCTTCTAGCTCAGACCACAGAAGAATCCGCTTTACACTAACTACAAACACTAAAAAACCCGCACCGAGGCGAAACCCAAGGCGTACCAATGTGCCCGGGTAAAAAAACCTTCTGGCCTCGCTCCTAGCTGGGCATCTAGCACAGGTAACCATAAGGGACCAAGCACAATTAGAATAAACCGTAACAAAATTATCCGAATATCTAACCGAAGCTTACCACGCATGCTGCAAATCAAGAGCGCCACAAAGCAGGAACGAGAGGAACCCCTGGTGGAACGCTGAACTTGGTAAACTCAGAGAAGCGCTGTGTAAGCAATTTAACAGAGCAAAAAACACAAGACTCCCGGAAGACTGGGAGTTATACAAAGAGACCCAATATGTATACAAAAAACAGATAAGAACCGCCAGGAGATTGGCATGGCAGAAATTCTGTGAATCCATTGAGACAAATAATGAAGCCGCCAGGGTACGGAAGATACTATCAACCGATCAGGACCGAACCCTCGGCACACTAAAAAAACCCGACTACTCATACACACAAACTGATCACGAGACCAGCAAGGTCCTCCTCGAAACTCACTTTCCGGACTGTCAAATCCTGGTGGACAAGACGTGGGAAACTGATATCGAATAGAACCCAACGGAACAAGATTGGTCAAGAGCCCACAATATAGTAACAGTAGACCGGATAAAATGGGCTATCAACACCTTTCAACCTTTCAAGTCGGCGGGGCTGGATGGCATCTTCCCAGCCCTGCTGCAGTGGGGGGTAGATTATCTAACACCATAGCTGCTGGAGATCTATCGAGCCAGGATAGCACTTAGATACATACCTCTAGCATGGCGAGAGGTGAAAGTCATCTTCATATCCAAACCTGGAAAAACCGATTACACACAACCCAAGGCCTATAGACCCATAAGCCTCACATTTCAAAAGTGTTCAAAACCCTCGAAAGACTCTGCGATAGGCACATCCGTGATGGGCCTCTCCGGGTAAAACCACTTCACAAACTACAGCATGCGTACGCCACAGGCAAATCAACAGAATCCGCGTTGCACAACGTGGTTTCTAAAATTGAATGCGCAGTGGACCATAAATGCTCAGCACTGGCTGCCTTCATTGATATCGAGGGCGCTTTCGATAAAACCACGTTCAACAGCATAAACACGGCCCTCGACAGACATAGCATAGACCCGACCCTAGGAGGCTGGATCACCAACATGCTCAAACTGCGAGCGGTTCAAGTCACGGTTAACAACACCACAAGAGCCGTCGTCGCGAAGGGCTGCCCACAGGGAGGCGTCCTTTCGACACTCCTGTGGAACCTAGTTGCAGACAGCCTCATTAAAACACTCAACGACAAAGGTTATTTCACTGTTGGATTCGCAGATGATATAACAATAATAATAAACGGGACCCACGAAAATTCTCTATGCAATCTCATGCGTCAAGCCCTAAAACTAGTAGAGGAATGCTGCAGCGAGCACCAACTATCAGTGAACCCCACAAAAACGGAACTAATTCTCTTCACGAAAAAGAGGAAACCAATGACAATGCAATTACCAAGATTCTTTGGAACAACCTGGGAATTTACTTGGACAAACAATTGAATTGGGCGAAACACATGAACTATATCACAACAAAAGCCAGTATATCCCTGTTGCAGTGCAAGAAACTGCTGGGCAGGAATTGGGGAATCAGCCCCATGGTCACCCACTGGCTATATACTACAGTTATACGACCAATCATTACATACGAAAAACTGCAGCGGTTTGCTTGCATTGCAATAACTAGCAGTATGAGAACTACATCCACGGCCGCCCTACAGGCAATGTTGGGACTGCCACCTCTGCATCTTATCGTGCAGGGAGGAGGCCGCCCTGGGCGCTTTTAGACTCCATCTATCAGGTACATAATGGAGGACGCGATCAAGCGAAAACCCATGTTAGCGTCACCATGCGACAAAGCCCCAAAAACACACCACTTTCATAGACACTACAACATAATACTTACAGAAGAACGATGTGACTACTCGGGCTCGAAAGAGATGAGAGTATACACTGACGGATCGAAGACGGACTCCGGTACCGGAGTCGGGTTTTCTCACACGACCTAAACATAAATATATCCAGACCGTTAGGAGAGTTCAACACCGTCTATCAGGCGGAGTGTGTGGGCATCATACTGGCGGTCCACTCCCTAGAAGCCAGGAGGGTTACGGACACTCACATACGTTTACTCTCCAACAGCGCCTCAGTCCTCCAATCCTTACGGAAAAAATATATCACATCAAAATTAATACTAGAATGCCACAACGCACTAGAACAAATAACCGTATCTAGTCGTAACACGGTGACACTGCAATGGATAAAGGAACACAGCGGATCGTTTGGTAACGACGCGGCTGACGAGCTTGCGAGACGCGGATCCAGCACGACGGTCTATGGACCCGAACCTGTCGTACCCATCCCCTTCAACCAAATACGCAGGTGGCTACAGGAATTCGCCCAGGCACAAGCGGAAACCTGGTGGACCTCGGCACCAGGCTGTAGGCAGTCCGAAAAGGCTTTGCCATCTTTGGACTACTGTAGGCTTACCAGAAGTTTGCTACGCCCGGACAGGAATGGCCTGCGCCTGATGACGGGGACCATCACGGGACACTGCTCACTTAACAAACACTTCCACACCATAGGCATAACGGACAGTCCTCTATGCAGGGCATGCATGGAGACTGAGGAAACCGTTGCGCACGTTCTCTTTGAATGCACAGAGGTCACCCAGATAAGAACACAAACCCTCGGGTCGCCCAGATCATACACAGACGTTCTAAGTAAACCAGGAGCCCTAATTAGCTTCTGGAGGGAGGTGGGCTGGTTGGAATAATCCACCCAACGGCCGCCATGGCCCACGCACAATGGTCCACCTGAAGGACTTAGTGCGGAATCCAAACCCCATAACATAGAACATAGAACATTTAACCGATTTGATACGATATACATGTACAGAAAAAAAAAAAATCCTCTACTCAATATTATTATTCAAAATAATTGTTTTGGTCTACGAGTTAGCCTGAAAATGAGTTGAGTGATTACGAGTCTGATTATTGTTTGAACCTAAAGAATAAACAGAAAAAATAACAAGAGACTAACGAATGGCCATTGCCCAGCAATTGTGCTTCTTCAAAGTTGAAAGCGCTTTCTTGCATCATTATATTGCCTATATTAACGGTACGAAACCGGGAAGTTTGGCAGAAGAAAGCATACATCCCAGTAGTAGATAATGATTTCATCCCAGGATGAAATGACGATGATATTGTAATAAGAACTATACCGTCAAATTATTCTCGTATCCAGAGGTGGCCATGAAATCAAAATCTATATAGTAAGGGCTTTTACGACTATGCCTTCTGAACGTAAACTTGATGTTGTGGAGATGCTTGTCACTCTTGATTGTCGTCTCCAGTTTCTCGGAATATATTTCTGTGGACTAAAATAATTATAGAATATAAAAAAAAAAACAAAATAAGAATTAAATAAAACAACATTATTATTAAACTTACCGAAATAAATTGGATAGTGCAAACGATCAAAAATAATAGCTTCATCTTTCTAGGACCAGTTAAGTTCCAAAATGCAGTGTAACAGGCAAACTGGTAGTGATTTATGATTCAAAAACATACACAAATTCTATTTTATTGGCAGTTCATGCCATAATGAAGTCATCATACTCATAAGGCTGCAATTGACTATTATAATTTATAAATGCCAAAAAAAGGCAGTGCAGTCTTTTTACATCGTATCAATAGGAAATCTAAAACGAATTAATATATAGAGTTGATAGAGTGCTTCAAAAACCAATGACACAGGTGCAGGTATATAATTTAACTCTTATACTTGCTATTTGAACTCTGGACACCCCTAAGAACTCATTTATTTTGCTTAGCCCGTTTTCAAGTACATAATTTTGGAGTTGGCGTCCAGTCTCCATCAGCGGAATACCAGTATTAAGCATAGACCTGCCTAGCCTTCTAACCCAGTTACAGTTCAACATGATATCCATTGAAAAAACTGATTCCCAGACTTATCAACATCCCTAGAAAATATAGACAGAAATATTTTTATTAATACGAGTATATATATATGTCGCATCAAGGGTGGCCGATAGATGCAAACCATCGGGAAGTCAGGATGTATTTATTTCCTTAGGTTAAGACATGACCACAATAGATCTCAATGGGTCGAAGTGTCCGAGTTGTTTCTCGGCCCCTCCACAAGATAAGATAGGTTAAGACATCGTGTGAGGTAGGTGGGTATAATCGTGTAATTTTTTTTTTGCCTTGCTTGCTTACCGTACTAATATCTATACGGATCGACACTGATTCTACGATGTAGCTCTAAGACGGTCAATACTCAACTGCCAAATTCTGCTGTCACCACCAATCAGGTGGTTAGAAAAAGCACGCCAAAGCGTAGTTGTTCTTGATTTGCTGCCAGTGGGCGTGCTTGTAATTTGTTTTGACGTCCGTACTATTCACTAAACCCGACATATATAATTTTTTTTTTTGCGTCATGAACCATCCATTAATACATGCAATTTATTCAGCAATCATCATTACATAAAACTTTACTTTGATGTAAAAGCTTTTAAATCATTATTTCAGTCGAATGACGTCCATATCTGTCACTCCCCGCAAGTGTCACCACTGTATCGATCCTGCGCCCTGCGTCTCTCAACCGTGGATTTCCGGTCATCGGTCCACCTAGTAGCAGGCATTGCAACGCATCGTCTTCCGATACCCGGTCGCCACTCCAGAGCTTTTCGGCCCCATCGATCATCCGTTATGCGAGCAATGTGTTCTGCCCATTGCCACTTAAGCTTGGAAATTCTACGGGATATGTAAGAAACCTTGGTCTGCATGCGGATATCTTCTTTCAGTTCACTTAAACTAAAAAGCATATTTGTCTTGAGATACTCGTATAACCTTCACAGGCCCAAAAGCAGTGTACTGTAAACTGCTGCGGCTGCCTACTATGACGCATCATTGCAATCATGAAGGTAAGGTATGTTGCTTTTCGTCCTGTCTGGTTCCGAATCTCTCTAACGATACTATTGGCAAGTCATACTAGGGGGCAAGCCGCTAACGCACCTTTTCGTAGACATCAAAGACGAGGTATCGATAACATCGAACGGTTCCTTCTCGTTGGGTCGTTCTAGACTGCCATCATCTAGCTGTTCACCGAAGAAGACATAGACTGAACCGGTAAAGTGACAAAATTCTGGCGTTATTGTATATGGCTTGGACTGCAAGTGGATAAACCCACTTCGCAGGCGGCCAGGTGCCTCACTACATTTAGTTTCATAGGTGAATACAAATTATCTCCAAACAACCAAAGCTATAGTTAATCGTTTATTTCATTTTTCATCATGCTTACAAAAAGTACAAAAAAATGCATATGGGTAATAGTTCAAAAATGTCATTAAGGATACCTAGGTAAAAGTTATTGAATATGTAGTATGTATTGAAGCACTGCACACGCGAAGACAATTTGAGGTCTTTCGAAACAATTTTATTATTATAATACTCGTATGTCTAAACCTAGTTAAGTTGAAATTTCAAAAGCCAAACAAAGAAAGAGAAATCATAGACAAATATTCCAATCGAAATACGTAGCTGATATGGGGATCGAAATATGAAAGCAAATAATTCGATCAATACTGTAATATCTTGGAAACGGCTGAACTCATTGCCAGCAAACGAGACTAGAAGCGGTTTCGAAAATTCCTGCGAAAATAGATATTTTTAATGTTCACAGAAAATTTAATTTCCTTAGGGCTTGATATTATTTATTTATATATACTTTATTGTAGGTACACCAAGTTAAAACATAGAAAAGGAAGCTTAAAACTAAACTACATACAACTGGCGACAGTCATCCTATCAGCGAAAACAATTTGTCAAAAAATTCACGACTGGGATTGACATACGTTATCTAAATATCACGAGCTGTAGGGCGCGGTCCTTTTGAGAGAAACTCCCGACTTCAGAATTCAGCATTTTAAGTTGAGTATTTGTCAAACTCTACTTTAGCTTGAAAACCTGTCAAACTCGATTCAGAAACCCACCTTTACTCACTAGAAATTTTGTAAATAGATAAAAAATATCGACACGGCAATTAGTTTGGCAAGGTTAGACAGGAATGGCAATATAATATTTTCTAAATATGAGAAAATAGTTAATACCTCTCTCGCACTTGCGATCTCATCGAGAGTCGAGAGTGAATGTGATTAAATGCTTATTTTCTTAAGCGTAAGGCGGCTCCTTACGCTTAAGCATTTTAATAACCACTTTGCTGCCAGTTACAGACTAGTAGACAAACCAGAATCACATGATCGTGCGTTGCCGAATACAAAAGGCAATGATTTTTTCTTAATAATAAGATTTCTTTATCTGTTGCCTCCCTGTCATGTAAACTTTTACTACTAATAAGATCAATTGGGATTCTGACTATTAGCGATGTATATGTGAACGGTATCATAGGCATGTTGTCTAAATGGGTTATTAAATTCTTGAAGATGCTTCTTCTCTGGTATATAAAAAAATACATAAAAAAGCCTGTATTCCTTCCCTGGTATACAGAAACAAAAATATTATGATACACTTACAGAAGATACATAGTTTTTTTAACAAACTTTAGAACAAACAGATAAATCTGATCAAATATGTGTATTTTTATTTGAAAATTGTTGTACACTGGAAATTCTCCTGTATCGTGAGTGCATTAACAAACATATAAAGTCACATAAACAAACAACCAGACCCGGGACAAATATCCGTAGGTGTAGGCCATAAAAATATTTATTCTTTGCGGGAATCGAACCCACGTCACGCAGCGCAGCAACCGATCACTCAACCACTGCACCAATCGTGTCATCGCAATAAAATTAATATGGCTAAGAGTGCGAGGAATACAAAAGAATAAATAATTGAGTAAAGCAATGATAATTATGAATGGAAAGGAAATGGGAAGGTTAGATGACGGATGACGATAAGCAAGTAAGCTGTGACAAAAACAAGTAGCAGAAGGCGAACAATTAAACAACAATGTATTTTAAGTGAGTACTCATGGGTGAGAATGGGCATGACCAGTTTCCACGCAATTGCTTGGCGTACATCTGTCCAAGATAATAAGAATATATTCAAATTGTAAAGCACCCACTTATATTTTCGTTTAACTTCCATTTGATCTGAAATCACAGTAAAAATAACTATATTCATAGGACCGATTAAACGCCAAAGAAATTGACTTGTGCTTGAGACCTGGTTTGGTTAAAATAAATATTGAAAAACCCAAAAGTGATTGTGGTGGGAGACTAAGTAAAAATTATACCTACCGTTAAGTTATTCCCAAATGCACAAGTTGCGTTGAAATCAAAATCTATAATAATAAGGACTATTGCTACTCCGCTTTCTGAAAGTGAAATGAATGGTATGCAGGCAACTATCACCAGATTCCGTGTCTACTCTCTCAGGAAATATTTCTTTAATAAATTCTTAACTACTATTAATTTGAGTTTGATTCATCGTGGTAAAAGGATCAGTCGGCTAGACCCTGCGTTACCGGGTGCTAGCCGTCCAGAGTGCGCCGGGCGTTTGGAATTGAAATACGATATATTTTACGCCGCTCGGGGAAGACAGTCGGCATCCCCTATATGAGCATCAACTCCAACCTGCGCGCCTGAAGAGTCATAAGAGCTTCTTGAGACATACGACCTCCTCGAAAGCCAGCGCAACCGACGAGAGGTGTAAATTATGGAAACATACACACTTACCCTACTTCTCCAAACTTCATCACTCCGGGAGAGCATCTGCCCCCTGGAAACGAACTGCAGTGGCTAATCTGGAAATCTCTAAACCAATTGTGGACCCTGCAGGTTAGCCGCTGTAGAAACAACCTGGCCAAATGGAGTATCATAGACCCATCCAAAACACAGTGCCAGTGTGGGGCCCCTTTGCAGGGTATGAGCCACCACCTTGTCTGCCCTTTATTATTATTAATTATTATTAATCCATTTATTTCAGGTTACAGGGCCCATATAAAATAACTTAAACCTAAACATACATAAGAATGGTGTTAGTAACAATACAAACTTATACCTATGTTAGTAGCAATTTCAACAACTATTACAATTTCACAAGGATTAAATGATCATCAATGATCATTGCTTCAGCATTCCAGCTGCAATACTGGAGCAACGATTCATTTGAACACAGTCCAGCCTGTCAGCAATCATGGCCAGGATGCCGTTGGAGCTGGCCCGCACCCTGCGCACCAAGGATGCACATCTTTTACGCATCAATGCATAAAAGCAATCAACGCGCATTTCCGCAAACATCCCTGATGCGCTACAGAAGCGAGGCAGCCCCATCAGCACCCTGAAGGCATTATTATACTGAACGCGAAGGGCGCTGTACGATTTTTGCGTGAAATGAACCCACAGGCTACAGGTGTAAAACGAGGTACAGAAGGCCCTAAACAGAGTCTTCTTAACCCCCGCAGAAGCACGTGAAAACCTGCGGGCAATCATATTCGCTCTGACCGACAGCGCCCTCCGCTCTCTCTCAATATCGTCATCGTCCCTGAGGCCAGCGGTCAATACGTGCCCAAGGTACTTAAAGGTCTGTACCCTCGACAAAGGTACACCATTAATTTTAACATCAGGTACCGTTTCTGGATATTTTCCAGCAGCCCCAAACACCATAACGACACTCTTCCGCACATTATACAAAAGGCCGTGGGCACTGGCGTAACTTTCACACAGACTCACCAACTTTCTAAGGCCACAGACTGAGGCACTGAGCAGCACCATGTCATCTGCGTAGCTAATGTTGTTGACGCATATGCCATCAATATAACATCCGACTCTGGTGCTGCTCAGCTCCACAATCAACTGGTCCATGTACAGGTTAAAGAGAGTGGGAGAACTTAGACCCCCCTGTCTCACACCACACTCCAAACCATATGAACTCGAATACGCCCCGTCCCACCTAACACTGTTGACCTGGTTCCCGTACCAAAATTTAAAAATATTAATTACTTCAGGTGGTAAGTTAGCATCATTTAGCTTTTTCCAAAGAGTGTCGTAGGAAACCAAATCAAAAGCACTCGATAGGTCGAGGAAACAGGCATACACTGCCGTGCTACGGCTTGTATAGTACTCCACAGCGTGCTTAAATCCCAAAATCGCACTTTCAGTGGACAACCCAGGTCGAAAGCCAAACTGGTTGTCATGCAATTGTATATGTTTACTCAATTGCGAATTAAGCACGCTGTCCAATACCTTAGACACAACCGTAGCCAGCGAGATAGGTCGGTAGTTATTCCTATCCGTCAATAACCCAGTTTTATTTTTAACTACGGGTACAACTATCGTTCTTAACATCTCCGGGGGTAGATACGCATGACTCAAACAAAGATTGTACAACAAAGCTATATAATACACGTGGCAAGTGAGCACCCGCATAACGAAGATGCTCGATGCTGAGCCCATCGTGGCCAGGAGACTTTCCCCTTGACATAGACTGTATGACAGAAGCAATGTCTTTAGCACTAACCCTAACTCCCAACTCCCCCATGGGCTCAACATCGTTCACCGCCCGCGATGGACCTAATGACGATTTCACTTCAAATTTATTTTTGAACAGTTCGGCTATTCGCTGTGGATCGCTCACACCGTCGACGCACACAGGCACGCTCGGCTTATGACTAAGTTTTTTCGTGTTTTTCCAGAATCCACGAAAATCCTTATTCACATGATTGGACGCCAGAATATCCATTTTAATCTTATCTTCTTGGCCCTGGCACCATTTAAGCTGAGATTTAAATTTCCTCCTGGATTCACACATCTCCTCATAGAAACGCCCAGAAGTAGGCCTACCGTACCAGGACCACACAACAAATTTATCTCTAGCATGCCTGTGTGCCTCGGCAACATGTCTATTCCACCCAATAACAACCGTCCTTTTGCGTTTAGTACTATGGCAGCCCACCACCGAAGATTCGCATAAAGCCCCAATAATCTGGCCATACAATTTATCAATTAGATATCTATGATTTATATCAGTACACATATGATCACAACAATATTGGAACTGCATTGGAAAATCTATCAATCTCAGACGTTTATGACACTCAGTATTATACAATCGAATCTGATCAAAGTCCCTCTCGCCCCATGTAATCCTGTTATTAACATGTTCACTAGAAGCACGTCTCTTAGGTACAACAGTATCTAAATAACATTCGACAATCATAGGAAAGTGGTCAGACCACACAACATCATACTTCACATATACCCTACTAACAGTTTGAGCCGCCGCTTTGGTAACCAAACAATGGTCAAGCCATCTCGACGACCCGTGAGCCTGACTTATAAATGTATACGTATTTGATGCTAGACCCAAACGCTCAATGTCAATACACAACCAGTCTTGTTCACTACAAAACCCCACTAGCTCAGCATAAAAACTTTCCGTAGGGTGAGCGTTAAAATCCCCCAGTATATAAACGCACTCAGTATTGCAAGAATCAACAATGGCACTCACCGCGCTGAGGACGTCCGTGAAGTCCGCTAAATTACGCACCACATCAGTCGGCATGTAAATGCTAAACACTAACATTGACCCTTCTTGCATCACTATTTTAATAGCACTTATACGCGGGTTATCACTCGGAATCACAGTTACGTTTGTGTAGACGCTCCTCCTCCACAATAGTGCCACACCACCATGGGGTCTTCCTCGTAGCATCCCAGCAGTGGAGTCCACTGCTGACGTTCCCGTACAATTGAAATCATCACTAATGGTGTCCAAGTACGATATTTCATGCGACAGTAGCCAAGTCTCTTGCAAGGCTATAATGTCAACATGTTTACACAAATCCTGGATACTGTCAACTGAACGCTTGACGTTCTTACAATTGAACGTTGCAAACTTGTGCAGCTTACTTTCCATTAATTAATGCGGAAGAACCGTCTCCAGAGCCAGTATTAGGAGTATACATTGGCTGAGGTCGAAAATGCACGAACCGTCTGAAAATAATTCCCTGCGGCCACATTTCGTTATTCAAGAACATTATGTACGTTATGATGCAGTACAAAGAACTTAAAAGCATTGTAATCACTTTGTTTTTTCAAATTTATTTTCTCCAATTTCACATTTATAGAAGTTTTTCTATGTATATAATCTCTAATGTCCTCCTCTGATGTATCTTTGTGAACATTGGTAATGAAGATAGGCACTTTTCGATCTGCTGCTCTAAACCTTTCATCGGTATCCACAGCACTTTTACCCATTTTCCCCATAAAACGTTCCTTGAACCTTTGTTTACGGTTCTGTACTAAGGTCCACTCGTTATTCCGCCTTGTCTCCTCATTCACTAAGGTAGATTGTTGTCTAACTGCATTCGCAAACGATTGTTTACTTCGCGTTCGTATCGACTCGCCCAGCTGATTAGTGGCCAGCTGCGATGACTCAGTCGCCGCGACACACCGCGGCGAGCTTAGCAACGGATTTTTATTTAAAGCGTCAACAAAACATCCACTACCCGCAACTTGATTTTTGTTATGACAAGAACTGTTTTTATTATTATCCCTTATCATGAACAATGAATCATCAATATTTTCACAGTTTTCCGCTGCCGAACCAATCATGTTAGGTGACGGTAATGAAGGTTCACTGTCTCGGCGCGATCCACTTCTCATGTTGACATTCTGGGGTAAAGCAGTAAATGACAGGGCCTTGAAATCCTTCTTCAGATCTTCTAACTGCATCACAGTGGCATAGGATGCTTTGATATCTTTTATTTCAGTTTGCACCAATAAGATATCTTTTAGCAGCTTTGAAACATCCAAGTGATCAAACGTTATGGGAGGTAGCTTATTTAAATCACGGGCCACGAATACAGGCATCACATCAGGCTCAGTCACTTTGAAT
Source organism: Orthosia cruda (assembly GCA_964057195.1). Taxonomy (NCBI): domain Eukaryota; kingdom Metazoa; phylum Arthropoda; class Insecta; order Lepidoptera; family Noctuidae; genus Orthosia; species Orthosia cruda. The sequence goes on from OZ059840.1 coordinate 24,261,705, forward strand.
ATGCTTATAATGTCACTTAACACTCTATTGTCCTTTCCCTGACCCTTTCTAGCAGGTTTACGTTGATCCAACGGTAGTGATTCAAATAGCAACGTTTTCGATTTTTCAATTTGCGCACTCGTGAACGTTGACAAGCATACTTTTGTAAGAGTTTCTTCATCACTAACCGACAACTTGTTTTGCAAATACGTCAACATTTCGTCAACGACAAGATTACAATTATTACACTTAAGTGTAGACGTCATTGCGTAAGAATGAATATCTTCAGCGCAACCAAGAAACACACGACACGTATGGATGCGCGCGCGCGACTGATTTATGCCCGACCACCTGCACATTACAGGATTTGAACACACTGGTCGGACGAAATCTGAATGGTTGAGACTATAGTTTGAGTTAATCGACACGAAATACGAAGATTATTAATTTTGTCGGGCCCCCAGCACGAGTACGAGGCTTATTACACTTAAGAGAGTTTTTTGTCAGGGATTTTAAATTTTGTTTTTGTAGGATTTATTTATTTATTTATTATATTCTTTATTGTACACCACACAAAGGATTAGGATAGGATAGTAGAAAGTATGATAATAGAATTAGTAATATAGCGTTATAAATTAAAGCATGTATTTAATTTATAAAATCTCTATAAAAAATTCTGTACCAACGACTTCGTCTTCTTCTTCGCATCCTTCATCTTTTGCGTAATCTTAACGAAAGTCTTCCATCTGAAGACTTCTTCGTTGGTATTCGTAAAGATGCCCTGGACATCAGCTCGGGTTCTCACGATCAGGGACGAATATGTGAAGGGTATGTTGTAGGGGAAGTTCTCCAGATGAATTGTAAGATTCATGAAGTGATATTCGCCCTGAAAACTAAAGTTTGTATATTTTTGGTCATCCTAACATACAAGACACATTATTATCAATACTCTAAATTTCAGTCGACAATTTTTTTTAAATTAGTTTGACTTTATTCAGATAAAAACTATCAATATTTGTTTAAATTATATCTGCTATATTAAATAATTTTTCAAACCATCTGATCGACAATGTCCAATAACATATCATGCAACCTCAACGTAAAGTTAAGCATTACCTCTGAAGGGATATAAAGTTGTATGAAACTCCCAAGGGAATTAAGTGATTTGAATTTGGAACGTCAAATTCGTGTAGAAACTCATGGAAAACACTAAGTAAAAAAGCAAATACGGCATTGTAAAGATGCTTGTTCAAAAATCAAACTCGTTACTATAAGAAGAATGCAAAAAAAGGTGCGATTTAAAAAAAAAATTAACAATAGACGGGTGTTTGGTGCTGTCACCAATGTTCACGATTTAAAATGACACCCAAACACAAGTTTCTACATCTTTGAGTACTGAAATAAACTCCACCACAACTTCCATAAATGTACCGAACAGAAATGTTACTCTGTCCTTCCTTATCTGTACTAATAATATGTGTCCAACATCAATATGAACTTTTGATTTAAATTAATTATAAAATAAATACTTAATTTATGGAGCCGTCTTTTTATTGTCTCGCAGAAGTTGTGAAAAGTAGAGGATGCTCCTCTGGAATAAAGCCCGTCTTCGTCTTGGGCAGCTTGAACTCCTCGCTTTATTCAAGACTCTACATAACTCCCTAGCACGCTCAGGGTTCAATATTCCGCCCGTGACGTGTAAGACACTGATTTATCCCCTTAATGCATAATCTACTATTGCTATTTGGGTTGTGAGTCTGGCTTCTTTCGTATTGTATGACAATGTTTAATTAGTTCTTTGAATCAGAATCAAACGAAACTTTAATCGCATTAAAGTTATTCTAATTGAAAAACTACTTGGAAAAGAAGACTTACAATTAATTATACAATTATCTCACCGGAGGGAAAGGACACGTCCAATTAAATTTAAATTGTTTGGCATACATCATGCCAAAAAATGGCTCTTTGTATAGAAAATCACAAAACTTGTATTCTCCTACTACACCTGTTGGTATATAATGACCGCCCAGGAATTCAAATAATTCCATTTTAATCTGAAAAATTTAAGTCCATCAGTATTTTAACAGGGAACACAAAAATTATGGTTCAATCTCTTTTAGAACGCTTCCGGCTATCATTTATATATATTTTAAAGACAAAAGTTTGAGAGCTGTATCGTTAGCTAGAAGCTGGCTGGAAGGATGTTTGGGAAAAGGCAACCTTGCGTTTTTGAAAAATATATGTTACAATTCTTTTTTTTCTTGAAGTTGCAAATCTTGTACTATAGATAAACAACACAGTTTCTTAGAACGTTTAGTAGCAATTTGAGAAACCTTAAGTAAGCGTTATTTTAATTAAGAACAATACGATAAGATTTGATTCCCGTTTGTTTTTCTTTATTTTTGTTACAATATTTACCATTTAAAGCTGCATTATCAGCTTATAACTTTACAACGTCTCCACAATCGAAAAACAGGCTTCTCTTTAAGGGGGAAAAGGCCTTAACTGACTGCCTGAGCTCTGTATTCGATGCTTTGGCTCCATTTGCTTAAACTGTTGTTTGGATCTTGGCAAATATAGCTTAACCTCCGCTTGACCACAAGTCCCTAAAACGTTGATAAAAAAAAAAAAAAAAAAAAATATTACACGTACCGTCAGATTATTGCCAGCTCCTATGGTTGAAGCTATTTCCATGTTGACATAATGTGGACTGTTACGGCTGAGCTTCCTGAATGCTATCGACATGTTCCTGAGATATTTGTGGTTGATATACTCCATCTCATGACGCTCGGGGACTATTTGCATAGCCTGGAAAAAATAATCTCCTTGTAAAAAATCCTGCATAAAACAATTTATTCACGAAAAACAATTTACTCATGAATAAAATTCTTCTAGAAAATTCAATGAGGCACTTTATAATATTATGTCAAGCATACGAGTATTGTTTTGTAATGCAAAGTTCGATTGCAATAGTTTTGTTTTGAATATGTAAACAGTAACAATTTAAGTAAACCCAATGTAATGTAATAATAAAAAGATTTTTAAAATATATTTTTTCTTCAAAATCTTCTATGTCAAAACTTATGAATAAATTGTTTTTTCGCACATGATTTTCTAAATCGCCTTTTGACACGGAGTTGGAAAAACATAGGTAATTCTTAATGTGACAATTGAAATAAGCATGATTCCGGTGAGAAACCTTCACTACAATTAATATCACTTACAAAAGGCCTGAAATTGTTAGGCATTTTTTTTTAATTGTTATGTCAAAGTTAATCATCGCAAATTTACTTTTCGAATTTAGCACTCATGTTTAGAGATTAGCACTACAATCATCAATATAAAATAGTACATTATAGTTTATAGTAGTCCCCAATATTGCCTATAAAATAGTATTGTAAATAAAACTTTATAAGGGCGGCTAGGTGTCGTAATAAAACGATTACAGTTCATGCCACGATAAAACACTTTTAATACACAACACTTTGTACACAAATGTTCTTACGAGCTAACCACAGAACAACACACTACTTCGTACAACTAAACTTAAAGTTACGACAATAGTTATGACGGGAACGAGCTAGGACCGTGGAATACTCGATCTATCTAGCATGCGCGACTCGAATCGAATCTCTACTGGTACTGGTCAGCGGGTGTGCGGGCCCGGGGCCCGGAGCCCGCGTGGGCGCTAGGCAGGGTGCGTTTTACACATCTGGCGACCATCTGCCAGCGTGGTCCCTCTACCTGCGGCTAACCTGACCGTAGCCGTGCACACTGAGCGTTACAACTTTTAATATTAAATAATTTACCGATATCAATCCCAGGGCGTACAGCAAAGTCAATAATTTCATTGTTACTTACACTTTTGCTAGCAGTTGAAAGGATTTATTTTAATATGATCTATGCCTATGATTGAAAGAACGTTCTATGATTGAGAGCCATTAAAATACAGTTAGGTTAAATATTTTCAAATAAAATGCGTGATTGTGCGTGTCACTAATATTAAAATTTTATTTTAATAGTTTGAAATGACTTGCACTTTGCCAGGTTTTTTTAGGATTCCGTACAGCCAATTGACAAAACGAAAACGTTATAGCCTTACTCCTGTGTCTATTTGTCTGTCTATCACGTCTTTGCTCCGAATCAACTGGAAGAATTCATTTGTAATTTGACAGTACACATATTATGAACTTCAGTTACTCAAACATGGATATGCAACGTAAATAAATATAATGAGTCTACGGTACGCTTGCAATACTTTTGTATTGTTTTAGTAAAGGTTAAGTAGGTCGAAAGAGTCGAATATGAAGAGACCCGTCTTTTGGTGAATACATATCAAATGGTAGTGTTTTTTTTTGATGAAAGTAGTGTACAACAAATAGTTTTAACATAAACATTACAGAAAAACCTAAATAAGTCTTTGATTTTAAAATAAAATACAAAAAAAATATGATTCCTTTGGAACGTTGTGCGTGCGAGTCGCATTTGGCCGTTTTTATTGTTATTACATTTTTAAACAAGATAAAGTCATTGATTTTTTTTCTTCTGGTATTACCAATTGACACATGATTTTTTTTTCATTCGTTTTCCTTCTTCGTAATTTTCTTCTTATAACACTCCAATAATATTAATTAATTTCCTAATTAATGAATGCATCCCTCGGGACCTTTCAGTACAGAATGTTCTCGACATCCGTGTGAAGTTTGACAATATTTATGTCAAAACCTCAGATCAAATAAAAAATCATGGTCAAACTTCATTTGGATGTCGAATTTAGATCACCTCCGTTCATACGTATGAGCGTGATTAATTAACAATACATCCATACATACGATAGTATGTATGAATGTTTGTAAATTGAATCATATTATAATATTGATATTATTTGAATTTCTATATCTGAATTTCTAAAAAAATCTCCGTGTTAATCATATGATTAGAGGAATGCATTGTAGATTTTCTTGTAAGTAGGCACCTTCTAATTTAATTTTATGACTTGTGTTTAATTTGTGATCTTATTTTATGTTAACTTTATCTCATAGTCTATTTAGTACTTAATTAAAATGTTGGCTTTTTTTAATAAACTTATGACGTTTTTTTATGTACTAAACATAAAAAAAACGTCATAAGTTTATTAAAAAAAAAGAATTGTTAAATTGTAAAGAGATTTTCTTATTGTAAGCACCTTATCTTATAGATTAAGGTGTTAATAATTTATTTTACTATCTTTTGTACCTTTAATTGTGTGTATTTAATACAAATAAATGACTTTGACTTTGTAGTATGTAAGATAGTAGAATTAATAAGATAGGATAATAAAACATCCTCAACTATAAATAGTATAGAAAATATTTAATGTATAAATTAATTTACTAAATATCTATTGAAATTTAGTATCAATGGCTTTGTCTTCTTCTTCGCATCCTTAATCCTCTGTGTGATCTTCACGAAGGTCTTACACCTAAAGAGTTCTTCGTTGTTAGCCGTTAAGATGCCCTGGACATCAGCTCGGGTTCTTACAATCATGGACGAGTATGTGAAAGGTATGTGGTGAGGAAAGTTCTCCAGATGAATCGTAAGGTTCATAAAATGATATTCGCCCTAGAAGTAAGTATAGCTAAGTTATCATTGGTCTTTTTAGCATACATTCATCATCACCATCATCATCAGCCTTTTAATTTTCCCGCTTATGGGTCACAGGCCTCCTCTCTGTGAGAGAGGAATGGGCATTAATCCACTACATGGGCCCAATGCGGGTTCATGGATGTCATATATCTTCGAATTTATAATTCTAGGACATGCTGGTTTCCTTACGATTTTTTCTTAAGAAGTTGATTATGCAAAATTTATAACTGCTATATTAAATGATTTTGCTGTTGGGGTTGTGAGTCTGGCTTCATTATTACTACAGGACTATGTTCAAGTAGTTATTGCTATCATAATCGAACGAAACATAATTGAACTTTGATCAAATTAAAGTTTTTCTGGTTGAGAGCAATACCTGAATAAAAGAATAAGCTTGTATTTCACATATAACTGAAGAGTTACAGGGGATACTCACTGGAGGGAACGGACACGACCGTTTTCCAGTCAATTGCTTGGCATAAATCATGCCAAGAAATGGCTATTTGTATAGAAAATCACACAGCCTGTACGTGCCTAGTATACCTGTAGGTATATAATGACCACCCAGGAATTCAAATAATTCCATCTTCAATTGATTTTTTTTTATTACAATACTCATTCTAAAAATTAGCGTTTTTACAAACAAATCATGCACAATAGGTAAACAACATAATATCTTAGAACATATTACAATAAATAATTTTGCTTCACAAACTAGTTATTGGCAATTTGGGAAGCCATCAGAATATATTCGCGAAGGTATAAGCTTAAGTGCCTACACCTTATTTTCAGGGAATGTCGTCATTTGAAGTAACCCTTTTACCTACAAAGCCTACGTCATTTATCACAGTTAGCGCTATTTTAGGAACAATACGATAAGATTTATGATTAAAGATTCTGTATATTACAAATGCCGTATTTGTTTTGTTAGTTTTTGTAACGAGATTTGCCACTTATAACAGCATAATCAGGTTATAATGTTCGTACTGCTGAGAAACAGCCTTCTCTCTGAGAAAGAATGGGACCATTAACCACTACGTGGTACCGTGCACATCTCGATATGTCAATGGACGGTCACCCATCCGTGTACGGCTCTTGGTAAACAAACATATATATAACCTTATTATTTATCCGTGATCCATTATTTCTTTCTTTTTATTTTCATTCGCATTACTCAGTATAACATTTAGAAAAGGAACCGTACCGTCACATTGTTGCCAGCTCCTACGTTTGAATCAAGTTCCATGTTGACATAATGAGGACAGTTACGACCGAGCTTTCTAAATGTTATCGACATGTTCCTGAGATATTTATGGTTGATATAGAGATATGAGGCAGGAGATAGAGTCGCCTGCCTCTCTGGGACTATTTCCAAAACCTGAAAAATTACATATTTTTAATCAAACACAACATGAAAAATCTCTTCCACAAAGGTGTCTTACAAACTATACATGAAAATGAAAATTATTTTTAAGTATACACACGTCAAGTCCTGTGTGCCCTAGCAGTTGAGAGTATTTCATGCTATCTCAAATTTTATATTACATATGATGGATCATTCGGTTCCCTTCATGATGCTTGAGCTGATTGTTGCCAATCAATGCGTCATGTTCGTAAACGGGCGCCGTGAATCGGTATTAGTCTTAATTGCCTCCGCCTGTTTTAATAACTTGTTGTATTTTTGAGTTGTTTGATTTATCCTAGACGTTTTTACGTGCTCGTCAGTTTTTACATCGTTCTTACTATATATATTATTATATATTCATACCATTATGTAATTTTCCACTAGAATAAGATAACCAAATCCTTTGTAATTTAATTATACTAATTGAAGAGAATTTCTTGCAAACCTTATTCTCCATAGAGACCTACTGACGCTTGCGAATTTGCAACTAGCTTCATCTTTTGCTTTACAATTCAGAAACTTAGTGCCTTTAAATGGATTCATTTAAATAAATGATGTGAGTTTGAGTTTATTGCCTACCAAGTTAGTATTGTGAAATATAAGTTTTAATTTAAAATAATAATATATTATCGAAATCAATCCCAAGGCGTAGAGCAAAGTCAATAATATCATTGTTACATCACTTCTGCTAGTATTCAAAAGGATTTTATTATAACCTATGCCTATGATATATGATTGATAGAGTCATTCAAATACAGTTAGGTTACATATTGGCAAATAAAAAGGCGTGATTGTGCGTGTCGCTAATATCAACATTTTATATCAATAGATATAATATAATAAAATATATTTTTTTGTACTGCAAAATAGTTGCCACGGATAAATCTATACCAATATTATAATAATAATAATAATTCATTTATTTTCAGACACCTTAGTCCATAATATTACATTCATAAACATTACATAAAAATTGATCCATTAGAAATTAAAATAAAATGTCATTCATTAGCATTAGACTACATCACTAAAATAAGAAACATCCAAAATTTAAATGTCAGCTATACTATCATAATATTAATAAACATGTCAGAAAAAAATTTCATTAAATTATGAAAATAAAAATATACAAAATTGTCAGAAAGTTATAAAAATTGATATAATAAAATTGTAAGACATTAAAAAGATATATTAAAAAGTTTACCTGCCCCACGCGCGATACACGGGTGCATGTAAGGACTGCCAGTGCTGCATAAAAGGCCCGTCCAACCTGTTGGCAACCACGGCAAGGAGACTGTTGCCGCTGCCCCGCACTCTACTCACTATCGAGGTCGCCCTCTTGCGCATGCTGGCATAAAAACAGTCAACGCGGACACTTGCGAACATACCCGAAGCGCTGCAGAAGCGTGGCAGCCGCAGCAGCGCCCTCAGCGCGTTATTATATTGAACGCGGAGAGCGCTGTAAGACTTCTGCAAATATGAAACCCACAGACTACTCGTATAAAAAGATGTGCAGTACGCTCGAAACAAGGTGATCTTTACTTCCTTGGAGCTACGAGCAAACCTGCGGGAAATCATATTCGCCCTAATCGACAGCGCCCTCCTTTCTCGCTCGATATCAGCGTCGTCCTTCAGGTCGGACGTCACAATATGGCCCAGATACTTAAAACTATGTACCCGCTCCAAGGGCACCCCGCACAGTCTTACTGGTGGAGCCTCCGACGGACACTTGGAACCCGAATTGAAGACCATAAGCTCGCTCTTTTTTACATTATATTTTAGGCCATGTCTATGAGCGTACGTTTCGCAAATGCTTATGAGCTCCCTGAGTCCCCCAATTGACGCGCTCAGCAGCACCATGTCATCAGCGTAGCTAATGTTGTTAAAGCAAACATCATCAACATGGCATCCAACATGGCGGCTGCTGAGCTCGGCAACAAGCCCATCGATGTACAGATTAAAGAGCGTTGGTGAGCTCAATCCCCCCTGCCTCACCCCGCACTCCAACCTATACGAGTCCGACAGAGCTCCCGACCATTTGACGTTATTGACCTGGTTCCCGTACCAGTGCCGGAAGATTTTTACAATTTCAGGCGCAACTTGCCTATCGAATAATTTTTTCCACAGCACCTTGTACGAAACCAGGTCAAATGCCCTGGACAGATCAAGAAAGCAGGCGTAAACAGAAAAAATCCGAAAGTTACTCTGTCTGTTTGATACGTTTCACGTCTAAACATCTGAACCAATTTCGATTGTTTTTTTTTTCTGTCTAGATAGAGTTAGATTGGGCTGTGGAGAAGGACATATAGGAATATATAATAAAAAATAATATTAGACTTTTTATACCGGGAGTACAGTTCCTTGGGATAATTTGCGACATTCACGTGGAAGCCGTGGAAGCTACTTTATACTAAAATACTAGTTCCATAAGTGCTTACTGGTTCTAGAAAAGAAATAGAATGCAATTTAAATATCTGTAAGATATGAAAAAATAAGCTTCAAAGAGCAATACGAGTAATAGGCATAATCCTTTTTAATTTTATTTAAATATGTTTACAAAAGCTTTAATTAATGCGCACCTACCTATAGTAATTTTCCCCTTATAACGTTTATCCGAGGCAAACCCGAGTAAACCCATAGTTAGTTATTAAATCATGGACACTACCAATCCATTTAATTTCTACTTTATTGCTTTATAATAACTTTATTATGTTTAAACTTCCTGTTTTCAAAAACAGTTTTATTAAAAGTCAATTAAACTGATTATATGTATGTAATACAATACAAATTGTTTAGTTAATGGGATTTTGAATACCGACTTATTTGTCTAGATGCCAAATAGAGGGATTCCCAGTTGAAGATATCAACTCAAATTAAACCAAAATATATATTTTATGAAATTTCAAGGTCAAAATAAGAGCTTTTATTATCAATAGGCTCGCGCTTGACCACTATCTTACCTAATGGTAAGCGATGATGTGGTCGACGGTGAAGTACGCTTGCCTAGAAAACACTCATTCACGCTTGACTTAAAAACCCCTATATTGTAGCTATCGGGAAACACAGACTCCGGCAGGGAATTCCACTCCTTAGCTGTACGCATAATAAAAGTGTCCCCAAAACATTTTGTGTGTATGGGTGGGATGTCCACCATGTACCGATGACGCATCGCCGTGCGTCTGGCTGTCCGATGATGGAACGGGCTGGGCGGAATTAAATCATGCAATTCCATCGCACACTCCCCGAAATGTAAACGATATTTTTTGATTGTGCATACTCTCTCTCATTATATATCAATCCCAGAGTAGACTTTAATCGAATTTATACACACCGGCAACGTCGGGTCATCACTTTGTTAGTTTGAAAAACAACCGGTCAATGAGACGTCAACGCAGCGTCTACGCGTCAACGTTGGATTCAAAAACAACCCTTAAGGGCCATGCCATCTATACTTAACAACAACGTTTTCATTACCGTGACCTCAGGCCAAAATAAATCAATGTAATAAAATACGGCCAGTCTTTTTAAACTAGCTCGGTCAGTGGTTCATTCGAATACAGAACATGCATATTTCTTTCATAGCTCGCGCCTTTCATCATATTGGCGAGGGTTTAATCGATTTTATACGTAGCGCTAATGTTGCGTAATCGCTATATTAGTTTTAAAAACCAACCTACCTACGCGATGTTAGTGCAGCAACTATGCGGCATCAACACGTCATCAACGAAGCGTCTACGTGATGTCTACGCAGCGTCTACGCAAAGTCAACACGACGACGATCACTCTTACAGCCAACTATTAATGCTTCTACACTTAACTACAACGTTTTCATTACCGTGATCTCAGGCCTCAGGTCAACATAAATCAATGTGTAATAAAATACGGCCAGTCCTTTTAAACTAAGCTCGGTCAGTGGTTCATTCGAACACAGAACGTGCGTATTTCTTTCACAGCTCGCGCCTTTCACAATAACTCATGCGTAAACGCCAAGGGAAAATATAAAAATGGAATGGAGCTAGAAAAAATATTCTAGATTATCTTTTCTGTTTTGTCGTATATTTTGTTTTGTTGCTAGTGTGGATTTATTTTGGTGAGTTATTCGCAGTCTGAAAGTACGTAAGCATTGAAGATTTCTTGCCTGAAGGTTTCAAATCTTATTGAACCGAGGTGTAAGTTTTCTAGACATTTTCAATCGTATCCATTAATTTGAGATGTTTTTTTTTTTATTTTTATTTTTATCCTTCACCTCATCATCATCATCATATCAACTGAAAGACGTCCACTGCTGGACATAGGCCTCCAATGCAAAGTCTTCCGGTTAGCGGTCGCCGGTCTGCCCCATCGGCCATCCGTTCTGCGAGCAATGTGCCCTGCCCACTGCCACTTAAGTTTAGCAATTCTTCGGGCTATGTCGGTAACCCTGGTTGTCTTGCCGATCCTTCTCCTATTATTATTATTATAAACGTTCAAGCCTTATTTGTAGATGTTTGTAAATCAATTACACCGCATTTGAATATATAACCGGGATTAGGATTGATTACTTTAATTCCAGTAGTAGATTTCAAATATAAGAATGTGTTTTTTATGCCAACTATTACTAAAACACAACCGTATATTTTCGTTGAATCAACGCCTTAAATAATTCAAAATTCAAGTTTCAACCAAATGAACGAGACACCAGAAATCTGTACCTATTTTTCACGACAGCAGTTATTGTTGGACCGTTAATCATATTTTGGAATTGCTTTGTGCTCTACCCTTTAAAGGAAGCCCGTCTATTAGGCTATTGACATTGTGGCTTCCTTAGAGTCGGTTACGGATTCGGGCAATAGCTATTGTACTTAAAATAATAATATCTTTGGTAGGTACTGCCATTTTGCTGTTAGTTTCACATCAACAAAATAATTAAAGTTATTTTTTGTAGAATCCTGGTGAAAAACGTTACTATGTAACAAGTCTGAACCTTTTTGAACAGTTTGTAATGACAAGTGAAAAATATGCCGGTTTTATTTTATCTCCTCCTGCCCTCCATTTCAGCAGAAAGGCCTTCACTGCTGTTCATAGGGCTCTGCTAAGTGTCACCACATGGTGTGGTATTCTGTAGAACAGATCCACATCTTTTAGTCTATTTACGTTTTATAATACTATACAAACCACCCCTTTTGAAATTGTATCAACTCATGTGACTCACTTTTATGTATTCTTTGATACTGTTAGCACCTGAAAAACATTAGTTGAGTTATCTCTGATTGTTTTAACATCCCCAACTTATTTTCACCGCTAATTTGTAAAATCTTAGAACATTTTATACTCTGACATTTTCATTTGATCTGACAACTGTCTGACCAATTTATTTTCTTAAGCCATAGACATAACATACCATAGACACCTTCTACTATAAAGCTGGTTGTACATTATAATTTTCATAATAAGGGCAGTGGCAGACTGCCCCCTCTGTAAACCGTTTTTTATTCGTTCTCGTAATGATTTCTTATAATTGAGATTGGAATTTAAATTTCAAAAGATATGACAGAACGAGGAAAAACGGGTGTCAGATTTTTAGTTTGGATTTGGTTTCGAAATTTGAAGGACATATTTTAGCCTTCAATTACAAAGTATATTCTTATCCACAAAGTTCTAATAAAATTGTAATTAATTCAGTTTGTGAATGAGTGTTATAAATCCCTGAAGACTATAAATAAATAACAATTATACTCTCAAGTGAACTTTTTACTGTTATAATAACAAGATGTGCCAGTCTGGTATGAACTGCAGCAGACAGGCCGCACGCACCCTCCAGCAGTACGCGCAGGTTGCGCATGCTGAACACGAGGGCCCACATCTTGCGGTAGCGCTCCACCAGCCGTCCCATCGCACCGTACCACGCCGCCCTGGTCTGCGGTTGCCCCTTCGCCAACTTGGAAGAGGCGGGTGGCAACGGCCGTAGCTGATCCCTCAGTCAGTCATTTTGCGCGGGTGGCACGTCGTACGAAGCCAGCTCTTATTTTTATCTTTTTAGTAACGTGGCTTACGTTTAGCTCCTCTGAGTTAAACATAACGTTACAATGGATGATTCCAGTGTTTCTCGCCTGCACTTATTCCAATTTATAATATTATGTGGTCGCATATTATCTTCATGGACACACTATTTGTCGTCATTTCAACAATAACAAATTCCACTTTTGTTTGTCATTCTATTCCTGTACCTTTAAAAAAATAATTATACTGAGTTGTTGTCCTTATTTTAGTTCTAATCCAGCGTTTATTTTTATTGGCTCTGCTTCACCTGTTTTCTTGTTTAGCAGATTTTACAATCTACAACATCTCAAAATATGTTACAGCGTTTTAAGCGCTTTAGGATTAACAAAAGTGTAGACTAATCGAATACTTTGCCAAGACTAAATTGAGCGGCTCCTTTCCAAATCCTACACTAAGAAGATTTAGGGCTTTTAAACATTTTCTATTAGACATTACTCCAAGTTATTCATGGGCCGTATTCATGCGGATAGCATCTAAATACATGTTCTAACACGGCAATTTCCAGTTCAATTTGAATGTTTGGCGTCAGGCCAGGTTGGGCTCACTAACTAGCTAAATAGTCCGCTGACAGCGGTACTTAGTGGTTTAGCGGTCAATATTGACGGCTGCATATGAGAATTTTGGCCGAACGTCTTTTTGTTGTGGTAATTTTTTGATATTAGTGCAGATTTACTTGAACACAAAATTTACTTAATTTAAATAACATGGTGACGTTCAAGGCTTACCAAAACTCTGACATTTTCATTTCTTTGCCACAGTCATTTTCTTGAGTCTCTGCCCATCAGTATTTGTTAATTCCCTTATTCTCGTTAGGTGTCTGAATAATAGAATCAGTGTCGTTATTCAAAAAAGAAACAAAATTAAAATTAAGAAAAGTGTTTGTTTTATACGTGGTTAAAATGATGAACTAAATATTATTTCATAAAATAAACAGAGCACCAAGTTAAAAGCCGGTTAAAAAGAGGTTACTAGAACAAAGAGAAAGTAGATTTTTCATACCGGAAAATTATAAACTTTTCATGCGAGTGGTACCGTCGAACAGCTTACTTTTAAGTCTAGTTTTATAACTACAGGATTCATAATATAGTGCAATTACCTGCGTATGCTTATATAAACACTGATTAAAATTATGATGGCAGGAATAATACGAGTATTAGTTTAACCATACCTCTTTGTAGAAATACCTATTGGCTTGTGAAAATTATTATAAAGGGTTTTAGCGCCTATAGATATTTATCACCACTCTGCCCACCCTGGGTCACTAGACTGACTCATATTCCAAGACAGTTTGATTGTTTTAAAAGAATAAACTAGTTTTCTTTCATTCTTTATGAAACTTCACTCGCCTTATGGCCGATTTCACTAATGAAACTAATCGCGATGAGTTCAACTAAACTCAGTTTAAGCAAATACAGCGTTCTGATTGGTTCAAACCACTGAGAAACTACCTATAGTTTCATTTGTAAAATTGGCCCTTAGCCGCCATGATAACGAAAAAAAAAAGTTCAATTCATGTCAATAAAAAACAATTTTTTTTTTTTTTTTTTTTTTTTTATGGCAATTTGCCGAAGACAATTCCTGCCAATGTCATGTAGTGGAGACTCATGTGTATTATAGAATTTGCAAATAAATTTTTAATTATCTAGAAGTTTTTGTGGCGGTCCTTTTGGGACAAATGTAAGATTGGACACACAAACACTAAAAAATATACAAAACGATCACAAACGCTTACAAGGTACACAAAAACCGCTTAAAAAGCCAAAACGCTGTGTTAGGAACGAAACCACATGTGTACGCCACCAACAAATTTTTGACAGTCAAAAAACAAGTTATAACTGCCAATTTGATAATGTCAGAGACCATAGACAAGTGACATTCTATCATCGAAAGTGTGGCGATAGCGATTTTCAAAAAGGCAAAACTGTAAGACAAACGATATCGAAAAATCACGTGAACAATCCCTTGCATTTTGACATTTCAAGTACCTATCGCCTTTGCTGACATCTCACTATCAACACCTGGTTGAGGCGTGGTCTTGGCTTGGAACATAGGGATATGTCTTTTAATACTGACCAAATGACATTTCGGTAGAGCATGTCAATCCCATGTGCGTACACCGTGGCATTTTAGTCATCTTACAAAAGCAGACCACTCCTTCTACCCATTTATATAAACTACTTTCTCCACGGAAGTTGCCAAATGTCTCACTGTCAATTCCCAAACCAATTTTTACAAAGTTATCGTCAGCTGATCAAAATTTATATGGGAATGCAATTTTTTTTTTTGAGAATTGACTACGACTTTCATGGAAAAAGTTGTTCATATATGGGCAGAAGAAGTGGGCTACTTTTGTAAGGCGACTAAAATGTACGGTTTTTGGCCTCTCGGCTATCGCTAGCGCTGATAGGGTCTAGGGTCTGAACCTCTAGACAGAGTTTAAATTCTAAAGGGATGGTCATGGTTGAAATGCCAAAATTTTAGCGATTGATCACGTGACATTTCAATAACGCTTGGCATTCCCTCACATTTAAAACATTGTACCAATCGCTATGGCAAGCTTTAACGTATGGCACTTTGTCTACGCCCTTTTCTCAAACACTAAAATCTCCTTTCGCGATTCCCAAAAATACTAGGCCATGTCAGTACGGAACTATTGACAATAGAGAAGGTTTTCCGAGATCGGTTTCACCCCAAATTGGTTTTGTGTCACGTCTATCACATATTCGAATTGGTTTTAACCTCACTATGAAATAACTTTCCATATTGCGTGTTTTTCAGCAACTGGCACATCGCTGTTGGCATTCTATTCAAAAGTTTTTGCTTGTATGGGAGCTGTGAATTGTACTGATGGAGAATTTTATTATATTTTATATTGGCTTGTTTGTTTTTTAAATTGGTTTTTAAAATCCAATCTTTATACTGGAACTTGTATGACAGAAAATTGTTTGCTGTTTTGGCTGGCTATGTCGTATTTTTTTGTTAAAAATGTTTTTAATATCGGGCAACAGGCTATTTTGTAATAATTAACTATTCTGATATATTAGTATTTTCTGTAAAGCCACTGCTTTTTACATCAACAGATCATGCAAAATTTAGGGGGAATTATTATAAACTCTAACCACAAAGTACATAAGCGGCGGCGCTCCGCAGACAGAGAGTCCACTACGAACAAAGCGCCATTTTGAACGCACACATTGACATTTCGATTTTACAGGGAATAATGGGCAATATTGGACCGAGCTCAGTCGCGGGTGTCACGAGTGCTTTGTGCGGGTGGTTTGTCACGTCATTCATACATAAATAAGGTACTGTAAAGAGGTTGCGTTGGCTGGGTTACCAATATTAATTGTTACAGACCGAATATATTTTAAATTAATTCAATATAATTTAAATTCGTTATTTAATTAATTTTAAGTTATAAAGGTCATTAAATTAAAGGTTGTCTGTAAGAGATTGCTTAGTGCGATAAGACCGCCCATTGTACACTTGTATATTTGAACAATTGTCCTGTATGTTTTTTGTGGTGTACAATAAAGTATAAATAAATAAATAAATAAATTTTCAAGATGATTAGTTAGAAATTAAATATCTAGGAAAATAATAAATTATTTAAGTCCATAGACGAAATTGGAAAGGGTATGAAACTTGTCATATTAATATGGTTTAAGTTTAAGTCATCTAGCTCATAAATATGTTTCCTCCGATTGCAGAGCATAATTTTCTTCTTGTTTAAGTACCTACATCTTTTTAGTTCGCTTCTTAAGCAGTCGGGTTTTTTGATTTAATTAAAAAAACACATTTATATTTTTGTCTAGCTTGGTGCTTTTCACATTTTTATGTTTTTGATGGGATCATTATTACACCATTGTTACGTCTTTTTACCATCCAATCTTCGTCGTATGTGGAGTCGTGATCTTTAATGGATATTTGATGCTCTGTCTACCCTCTAAATCATGTAAGCATGATATGAAGTATGTTTGAACGAATCGATGTATTTATGTTTGTAACTTATACAACCTACTCTTTTTTATAAATTCGGTATCAATATAGTAGCAACCTTAGTGAGTCTGTCAAGTTTAGCTGTCAATTTTCGAAAACGCGGGAGTGGCCCTTCTGTATACTTTCTATTATGTGCTCTAACTGTCAATGAATGTAAAAGTAATGAGCACAAAAATAACATAATATAAAAAGAAAACCTTGTCTCTGTTAACGCGCAGTCATGTAAAAACGTCAACACGCTCACTACATCCAATTACTACCCATTGTACTCCAAAAATTAAATCCCTAAAATAAATCTAGACAAATTCTCTATTAAAATAATAACGAGAACATTATATGTCTCACTATTGTGTTATATTAAGTGATTACGTGAAGTTTTTCCAAAGGATTATAAAGGTAGTCACTCACCAAACGCATTTGTGCAGCTGAGATTCGAGAATGATTTCAGATAAAGCGTCCAGCGCGTATCACGCCCGCGTCCCTGTAATTATACCATTCGTGAAATTGCAGTAAAGAATGCGGGAAACCAAGCATTACAATGTGAGCTACTTGTAATATGACCCAGCAACACGTTGACGTTCTCAAAACAACAGAATCTGTGTTGCACGTTCTAATGCTCCTCTCACATACAGTGTTACAGCTTGTAACATTCACAATGCGAACGCATAAAATAACGAATAAGTGTGTTCAGATGGCACAGTATTGTAACATACTGTACAAAATTGAGTCATGCAAGATGCTTTTCCATCAAACTTATTAACCCGCAGCCTAATTGCACAAGTGAATTCGGCAAGGCATAGGGTTTGACCGCCATCAATCGATCAATCACATGCGATATGAATGACACGATGTGGATTTCCGTCTATGTGATTGGTTTTAAATGTTGGCAGTTAAATCCTTTGCTTTGTCGAATTCACTTGCGCAATTACGCTGCATACTTCATCCTATCGTTAATTAAAAATGTATGTTAAAGTCCCAAGGCTGATTACGCAGGTTAATCGAGGCCGATCAAGTTGAAAGCCTCCACGTGGCGCACCCTGGGCAACGTCGGCTCCAGCTGCCCACCCACGTTGGGTGGACAGTTGGGGTGGGCGGCTAATTTCAACACAAGAGGAAGGGTCACGGTTCCAATCACAGATCATCCTGGATGGTTTGTGAAGGGAACCGGGCTAGAGATGGGTCAGCAGGTCCATCTCTTGGATGGGCCTGGTGGCTTCTAACGCCTACTTCCCCCTCTGCTTACAGAGGGTAGGAGAGTGGGCGTAGAGTGGGAAGGAAGGAGTAAAGGGACCTCACCCTTTAAAAGGAAAAACAACAAAAAAATGAATAAAGGCACTTGCAAAAAACGTCCCCAGGTGGGTCCCGACTGCTCAGCGGTCGGGGAGTCCCACCCCGCTTCGGCGGGCTGCCCTCCGTATTCTGGGGTGGGCAACAACTGTCTTCCTTCAATGTCTTCGGACAACAATGACGACCACACGCATGCTCAACGGAAAACGACGATGATTAACTTACACGACGACCAAGATCCACTTGCCGTCACCGACGGCAACAAAAGCCGAGGAGGCTCAGGTCCTGCAGACAATTTGTCCGACCAGGACTCACGCGGTTGCAGCTCCAAAGGTTGGAGGAAGCGTCCGCGCAGCAAAGCCTCGGGGTTGTTGGGTCTCTCCTCGAGTGAGGAGAACCTGTCGGCCCCGAAAGTGTCAACGGGGAGGAGAGGGCGGGGTCGCGCGGTGGCAAGTGGTGCTACCGCTCGGGTGACGGAACGCGACGTGCGGGGTCGCTTCGTGCCTCGGGCCGACACGCCTGCCCCTGCAGAGTGCGTGCACAGTGACCCCGGGCACATGAGTGCGGACCAGAGTGGTGGCTCCACCACGTCCCTGCTGGAGGCAAACAAGGCGGAGGTGAATGCCGCAAAGCGGGCTCAGCAACGGGCTGTCGCGGTAGAAGAGGTTAGTGAGTTGGCCCGACAGGTCCGAGAGCGGCGCTCTGCTCGGAAGGCGGATGCATCGGCGGTGGCGCTCAGTCGCCAAGTGTCGGACGGCCTGGATGTCGTCCTGAAGGTTGCCACTAAATCGGGCAACCTGAAGGGCACGTTCACGCGTGCCCTAAAGGACGCGGTGGACAGCATCCAGGAGGCGGTTGAGGTCCTCAGTAGCCGCACAACTACGGAGGAGACGGCGAAGTTGTGGGAGGAGAACGGCCGTCTCCGATCCGAGTTGGAGGACCTCAAGCAGCAGTTTGCCGCTCAGAGGGCAGCTGTCGGTTCGCCCGTCACGGCCCCTTCGCTGGCCCCGTCGTTGGCTCAATCTCCAGCCCCGTCGTCGGCCCCTGCACTTGCGGATGCGGAGATCGAGAAGATTGCGCGCATCTGCATGATGCAATGCGGTCAAATGGTAGGTGCCCGGTTGGAGGCCATAGAGGCGAGACTACCAGCCGAAACCCTCCGCCCACCGCTCGCTGGGGATAAGCGGAGACAGGAGGGGCCCGCTAAGCCGGCAGTGGCTCAGCAGAGAAGAGCCGGGAAGGGGGCCACAAAGCCCACGGAGGGGCCAAGTAAGCCCGCTGAGGGTAGGGCCGCACCCACTTCCCAGGCAGCGGCTGCGACCGTGCTGACACCTCCTGGCCCCCTCACGGAAGCCTGGACGACGGTGGTCAAGAGGGGCCGCCGTCGAAAGAAGAAGACAGCGCCGCAGGCACCCAATGGAGCACCGAAACCGGCACCAAATAAGGCTGCGGGACCGCCTAGGGTCAGAACCCCACGCTCCGCGGCTGTAGTAATTACGCTGCAGCCCGGAGCCGTCGAAAGGGGCGTCTCCTACAAGGCGGTCCTGACAGAGGCGAGGGCCAAAGTCGCGTTCCCCGACCTTGGAACACCGTCCGGCTTCAAAATGAGGCCGGCGATAACGGGGGCGCGGCTGCTCGAGGTGTCGGGTGCCTCAAGCGCCGAAAAGGCGGACATTTTGGCCGCCAAGCTGCGGGAGGTCCTGAACCCAGAGGACGTCCGAGTGTCCAGGCCGATGAAGACGGCTGAGCTACGTGTCGACGGTCTGGATGACTCGACGACCCCAGCTGAGGTCGCAGCGGCCATCGCCCGTGCCGGCGGATGTCCGGCTGAAGACGTGCGGACGGGTGAGATTCGCGCCGACGCTACCGGGCTCGGCATGATTTGGGTGCGGTGCCCGGTGGCGGCGGCGAACAAGGTTGCTAACGGTGGGCGACTGTTGGTGGGGTGGGTTTCAGCACGTGTGAAGCTGCTGCAACCCAGGGCATTGCGGTGCTATCGTTGCCTGGACATTGGGCATGTCAGGGCACGATGCACCGCCGAAACAGACCGCAGCGAGCAGTGCTATCGCTGCGGTCAGCCCGGCCACAAAGCGGCCCAGTGCTCCGCGGCGCCAAACTGCAGCCTCTGTACAGCTGCAGGGAGGCCCGCTGGGCACAGAGCGGGCGGAAAGGCTTGTGGCGCACCCGCGCAGCAGCAGAAGAGGAGAAGGAGGGCCAAGGTTGCCGGGGGCTCTTTACCCCCTCGTCAGTCTGGCTGCTCTTCGGCCGACTCCCGGCCTAGGAATGGAGAGGAGGGAATGGATTGCGCATAATGGCGCTCTACCATTTCCTCCAGGGCAATATCAACCACTGTGCCAGAGCTCAGGATCTCTTGCTCCAGAGCATGGCAGAGTGGTCGATTCACGTGGCTGTGGTCGCCGAGCCGTATTTCGTCCCACCCAGGGATAACTGGGTTGGAGACCTCGACGGTTTGGTGGCCATCATTGGCGGGGCTCTAGTCAGCCCGTCCCGAGGTCACGGCTGGGTGGCCGCCCTCGCGGACGGCGTTGGCATAGTTGGTGCGTATTTTTCGCCCAACAAGAGTCTCGCCGACTTCGAGAGTTTCCTTGTCGAGTTGGGCGCCGTCGTAGGCCAACTCCACCCTCGCCCTGTGCTGTTGCTAGGGGATCTCAACGCCAAGTCTTCGGCGTGGGGATCTCCGGTAACCGATGCTAGGGGTGAGGTGCTGGAAGAGTGGGTAGTCACCACTGGCCTGGTCGTCCTAAACCGGGGCTCGGTCTACACGTGCGTGCGACAGCGGGGCGGTTCAATAGTGGACGTATCGTTCGCAAGCCCTGCTGTTGCAAGCCGTGTCCATGACTGGCGTGTCGCCGTGGAGGTGGAGACGTTATCGGATCACAGATATATCCGTTTCGACGTCTCCACCCAAACTGCAGGCGGCCGCGATTCGCCGGCCCCGCGGACGGTCGGTCCACGCTGGGCGCGCAAGCGCATCGACAGGGAACTTCTCGAGGAGGCCACCATTGTCCAGGCCTGGATCCGGGAGTCGGCAACAACCGGGCCCGTCGACGTCGAACAGGAGGCGCTGTGGTTCCGCGGGGCGATGACGCAAATCAGCGACGCGTCCATGCCCCGGGTCCACGCACAGTCAGCGAGGCGCCAGGTGTACTGGTGGTCCGCCGAGATCGCACAGTTCCGTGTCGCGTGCGTAGCGGCCAGACGCCAGTACACCCGATACCGGAGGAGACGTCGTCGGGTCCCTGACGAAGAAGCCGCGCTGTATGAGGTGTACCGCGCGGCGACGGAGACTCTGCGGCTGGCTATCGGCGATGCGAAGAAGCGAGCCAGGGAGGAGATGTTGGAGACTCTAGACGGGGATCCTTGGGGGCGCCCTTATCGAGCGGTTCGAGGAAAACTTCGAGCCGCCGCGCCTCCACTTACGATGAGTCTCCAACCCGAGCTGCTGGAGGAGGTAGTCGCAGCCCTCTTCCCGGCGAGAGCGGAGCATATCCCGCCGCCGATGGCTTTGCCCACGGCCGCAGAGTCTACAGAGGAGGACGCCATCAGCGTCCCAGAGGTGACACAGGCAGAGATGGGGGCGGCCGTGATGCGGCTCCGGGCCAAGAACGTGGCTCCGGGGCCCGACGGAATCCACGGCCATGTGCTAGCCCTCGCACTGAAGGAGCTAGAGCCCTGGCTGAGAGGACTCTTCACAGCGTGCCTTGAGCGGGGCCAGTTTCCTACTCTGTGGAAATCTGGTCGTCTGGTCCTGCTCAGGAAGGCGGGGCGCCCTGCGGACTCGCCATCCGCGTACCGGCCCATAGTGCTGCTAGACGAGGTGGGTAAGCTGTTCGAGCGGATAATCGCTGCCCGCCTCGTCAGCCACTTATACAGAGAGGGGCCGGACCTTGACGAAAGCCAGTTCGGCTTTCGGCATGGGCGCTCCACCATTCACGCGATATCGCAGGTGAGAGTCCTGGCGGAGGAAGCGGTGTCCCGGGGTGGGGTGATGTTGGCGGTGTCCTTGGACATTTCCAACGCCTTCAACACCCTGCCCTGGAGTTGTGTTCGGGAGGCACTGCGGTATCATCGAGTGCCTCCCTACCTCCGCCGCATCGTCGGGGCTTATTTGGCGGAGAGGTGTGTCACCTACGTGGGACGTGATGGCGTCGAAAACCAGCACCGCATGTCGTGCGGTGTTCCACAGGGCTCGGTCTTGGGCCCGCCCCTGTGGAACATCGGGTACGACTGGGTGCTGAGGGGCGAACTCCAACCGGGCGTAGACCTGACGTGTTACGCGGACGATACGCTGGTCACCGCCCGGGGGAGTTCGTACAGGGAGGCAGCGTTGCTGGCGACGGCTGCGGTCTCACAGGTGGTGAGCCGCATACGGCGCCTTGGCCTGGAGGTGGCCCTCAACAAGTCGGAGGCCATTGTCTTTCATGGCCCCCGGCGGGCGCCACCGCCCGATGCCCACATCGTCGTCGGGGGGGCTCGAATCGCTGTCGAGTCAACCATGAAGTACCTGGGATTGGTGCTCGACAGCCGGTGGGATTTCGGCCCCCACTTTCGACGGCTGGCGCCCAAGTTGCTGGGCGCGGCTGGGGCGCTGTCAACGCTGCTTCCCAATCTGGGGGGCCCGAGCGCTGCCTGTAGGCGGCTCTACGTGGGGATCGTGCGATCGATGGCCCTGTATGGGGCCCCGATCTGGGCGGCTGACCTGACGGCCGGCAGCATCGCTGTTTTGCGAAAGCCGCAGAGAGCGATGGCCGTCAGAGTCATCAGGGGGTATCGCACGATCTCGTACGAGGCGGCTTGTGCATTGGCCGGATCCCCGCCCTGGGACCTGGAGGCGAAGGTACTCGCGTCATTGCATCGGTGGCGCGAGGAAGCGCGGGCGCGGGGCGAAGGACTGATGCAGCAACATATGGAGTTGCGTCAGTCTCAGCTTC
Source organism: Orthosia cruda (assembly GCA_964057195.1). Lineage (NCBI taxonomy): Eukaryota > Metazoa > Arthropoda > Insecta > Lepidoptera > Noctuidae > Orthosia > Orthosia cruda. Next base: position 24,284,991 of record OZ059840.1, read on the forward strand.
GCGAGGTCCTGGTGGCGGAATGGCGGGACAGGCTTTCACGACCTACCGCCGGCCTCATTACCATCGAGGCGGTCCGGCCAGTGCTCGAGCGCTGGCTCGGGAGGAGGCACGGTTCCCTGTCGTTTCGGGTGACGCAGGTGCTCTCGGGGCATGGTTGCTTCGGGAAGTACCTGTGTCGCATAAACAGGGAGCCGGACGCCCGGTGTCACCACTGCGTCGACTGCCGGGAGGACACGGCGCGGCATACGCTGGCAGAGTGTGCCGCTTGGGAGGAGCCACGCCGTGCCCTCATCTCTGAAGTAGGCAGTGACCTGTCGCTGCCGGCTGTAGTCGAGTCTATGGTCGGCAGCGAGGAGTCCTGGGACGCGGTGGTATCCTTCTGCGAAACAGTCGTCTCGCAGAAGGAAGCTGCGGAGAGGGAGAGGGAGATTTCATCCGCTAACCCGATCCGCAGAAGACGCGCCGGGCGTCGGCGGAGGGCGGACAACGCCCTCTTCCAGCCCCCCTAAATGGGTCCAGGGGCGACGGACTCGGGGACGTCCGTCGCCCCCCAGATATCAGGACCCGAGGTGGTGGCGCGTAGTGTTCCACGCGCGCCCCTCTTAGACGTCGCGGGGGGAGTCCAACACCTCACTCCCCCCCCAACCCGAGATCGTGGCCCGCAGAGGCGGGCCGGCACTAGCCGGGGGTTGCGGAAGTATCGTTGTTCCCGCGACCCCCGGTGCAGGTGTGAGACGGAACACCGGGGTGGTTTTTAGTCAGTACAAGTCTGACAGACCCCTTCGCCCCCCAGGGCGGAGGACATCCAATGAGGATTTTCCACCCCGAAACAAAAAAAAAAAAAAAGGCCGATCGAGTTGGTACAAAAGCACGTTTACATTACAAACGAATGCGTCCAGTAAATGACCACCTTTACATTAATCCTTTGTTACGGTCCCCACAAAATTTGTGAAAATTAAAGTAATAATAGTCATTCATTATTCTAGGACTATTGTATCACCAACAATAGCTTGTCACATTGACAGGAAATAATTTATACTGCATCACTGTTCATGAATGTACAATTGGAGCCAATAGTTATTATCAATAATTATTCATTGGAAAACGGACGGGATTGTCTAATGGCTTTTGAGTTCTGTTTGAGTGGTGACAGTGGTTTAATACAAAATGCAGATAAATGACTTACTTGTTACTGACAAAACAAAGTTATGACATCTTATGATGACAATGAGGGCGACCGCGTTTGAAATATCCGCTAGAGAGTGTGTAGAGTTTGGTCTTCAAAATGTCAAATTTCATAGTTTTTTGGCGTCAAGCGCGAGTTTATTTACAATTTTATTATTGTTGTAACTATTTTGCAAATATTGTAGATTAAGATAGGTACGGGATTCACCAACCATTGCTTTAAAAGAGTTGTTTGTGTCGGAAATGTTATCCTCCTTATTTCAGGAAAAAGGGCCTGCGAAAAACTGCGGCATACTCGATTTTATATTTTTCATCACACTTGCACGTAAAAAGAATCTAAACATACAGGTTAACTTGGCCATAATGCCCCATATAAAACCCTCGGGCTTTCTTTTTGTCATGAAACCCTAGGGCGGTAAGTATTTTTTTTTTAATTTATGGCACAGCTCACAGGTCATGCAAGTTCAAGCAAATGAAAAATTGACTCAAATGTTATCTAAACAGGAATTTCTTTGCAATCTCGCTACATGTTACTTAAATACTCAACTAATGTTCTTAATAATCGATTTTAATAGTTATATTATGAAAACGTCGAAATTATTTAATTATTTTTACACTCCGTCATGGCTGTATACCTACGTAAGTATTTGCCGTTAAAGTTTCTGAACGAAACACTGTATAATCTGTGGTGTGGGCAAAAATTCGCCAACCGCTTAATAAAAGGTTCATGTATATAAAAAGTACTTGTGTATTAAAGCTATAATTCAAAATTATTACTCGCAAATGTGATGAAAAACATTGTATGTATCACGGGCGGTACGGGAATTACGAACCTCGACTCAGAAAGCCCTCAGTCTTCGACTTCGGGCTTCTACTAGAGCCTCGATCGTAATTACTTACCGCTCTTAATACACAATGTACTATAATTGCACTTCTACGTCTTTAGAAATGATTTCAATTCAAACTTTGCTTCCTTGCGCGTAATAACAACGTTAAACAGCAGTATTTAAGGACATTACTCGCCAGTGGTGCCAACTGGTGAGCACATAAACGTGACTTCATTGAATTTCTTCATAACATATTAACGTTTAACGTATATTAAAGCCTGCCTGTATTCCTCTAAGGGTTAGGCAAAGATGAACCTGTTGTATTTTTTTTGCATTGGGACAATCCCACCGCACTATTCCCAAACCACTGCAACTCCTGAAAACTAGAATCAACAGTGGCGACCACCAGAAAAGCGCCGCGGCAATGAAGCTCGACGAAGTCCCGGAGAATGAATTTAACTGTCTTTGATCCCGCAACGAAATTAATGAGAAAATAATAAAGGAGGAGTAAGAAAAATTGTAATTTCCACTTCCCTCCATATCAAGCAGGGGACAGAACAAAGAAGACCAATAGGCACAAACGGTCGTTTACAACTGGGATAAGCCCAGTTACCTAGCACCACGGATAAAAATTAGCATTAATATTAATGGGTCCTGTGATGTATGAATAAAGGGCAAGCGGTGCATACACGGGCGCGGGACGGCGGGAGAGCTCGCTCAACTGCCGGCCGGTGCGAACGTGTGTGCGCTCCTTGGTGAAATCGGTGTGTGGCTTTTATTTATCAATACAGCAGCAAACGAGGACACCACACGTGGCGACGAGCCCTCAAGTAAGTGGTAAAATTTGTTGCTATTGAAAAAAAAAAGGAGGGAGATAACGAACTCACGTACATACGAAAAATAACACTAATAATAACCTCACGGTATGGTGGTGCTATCGATTGAGTGGTATATGTATCTATTTGTCCAAGAACTATTTTACACAATGACTAGATACCACAAATAACAAACACAGTGTTATTTATGTCTGATCGATTAATGACATGTTATTATTATAATTGTCATGTAGGTAAACCTCTTGCAAAATAAAAAGAATACCCTCTGATATTTTAATAAATTTGCAGTTTGTTTCATTCAACCGTTGAAAGTAGGGTTCCATAGAATGAAAAGGATTTGTCGAGTGTTCTGTACAAGAAACCCCTGTATAATAAACATTTTTATATCTTGTGACGTTAGTGTTAACGTTAATTGAAATCGCGGCTTACTGCGTAAGTCCGCGTAAATATAATCTATCCAGCGGTTTTATTTATTTAAATACCTACGTAATAAGAATGTTCAGTGAAAATTATAATACTTCACTATTGATCGTGTTATAATATAATATGTTAAGTCATTGAGTAAATATCTCTTAACCCACAGTACAATGGGTACATGTACTACCAATTGATATACTACAGTTTATTAGAGCATAATAAGTGTACCAAAGTAAATGTTGCCAAGGTGCAATAACGTGCCAAGGAGCACAAAGTAGTTATTTTTCCAAGGTGAATCAAGGTGCCAAGGAGCACAAAGTAGTTATTTTTTAAGGTGAATCCACGTGCCAAGGAGCACAAAGTAGTTATTTTTCCAAGGTGAATCAACGTGCCAAGGAGCACAAAGCAGTTATTTTTCCAAGGTGAATAAAGGTGCCAAGGAGCAATAAGGTGTAATTTTGCCAAGGGCATAAGCATAAAAATACAAATTACAATACATGAATCAAATTTATTAATATTAAATTTGTTGCTTTATTGTAACTTATTTTTGAAATTTTAGTTAACATAAAATATCACTTAATATAATGTTACCAGCATAGCCCATATCTACTTCAGCCATTTATCACACTACTTGTTGGTGGGTTATATATTTTTGGTGAATGGATTTGCTCAACAATGCAAAACTAATTAACAATAACAATGCATTTAAATATAATTATTGAATTAACACTAAACATTAATGCAATAAATCTATTTAGTTTTACTAACAAACCTAAACTTGAGTTTTATTAAAATTCAAAGTCGGGGACATAAATACAATTGTGTGAATTACACATACATTGTAGTTTATTCGTTATGCAGTCATCATAGTAAAATATCAATCTAGGACTTATTAAGGGTGTTAGTCAAATCATTTATTAATATGATATTGTAGTGTTGTGTGAACATAGTACGCACATTACAATAGTAAGTTAATCAAATAAACATGATTGGGTACAGGTTGCTGGTAACATGGTATTACGAGGAAATTTAAGACCAGTAATTCGTATTTTACTTATAAATAAAAATATAAAACACCTTATCCGTGGCATTACAAAGGCATACTGACATTGTTTCAGGTCGCCCAAAATGTCCAATCTACCACCAGTAGAACCCTTGCAATGCGATGGTGATCCCATGTCACTGGGATTGCGCTGGGAGAAATGGATGAGAGCTCTAGAAATATATCTCCTTGCAACAGGCATAGATAAACCCGTCAAGAAAAGAGCCACTCTCCTCCATATGGGAGGGACAGCCTTACAAGAAATTTATCATAATATACCAGGAGCACACATTTCAGATGATGATATCACAGATACAACTGATGTCTATAAAACGGCAATAGATAAACTCAAAGAGTATTTCCAATCAAAACAAAGTAAAGTGTACGAACGCCACTTATTCAGGCTTCTCAAACAGGAGTCGGATGAAAAATTTGACAAATTTCTTGTAAGACTGCGCCAACAAAGTAAGAAGTGTCGTCTCAAAAATTAAGAGGATGATCTTATCGATCAGATCATAGAAAAATGTAACTCAGTAGAACTCAAGAAGAAAATGTTGACCTTAGGCGATGCTATTACCCTAGATAAGGTTATAACAGAAGCCAACGCAATAGAATCCGTTCAAAGACAATTATCTGATTTTAGCAATAAAGACCAACAAACCACTTCAACAGTAAATAGAATAGAACTGAAACGTGGTGACGTTCAAAAGAAGGTTTGCTCTCGTTGCGGTAGTGGTAAACACAAGGAAGATAGTTTAGCTTGTCCTGCCAGAGAAAAAAAATGTTCAAAATGTGGTTATATCGGTCATTACATGGCACAATGTCGTACACGAGCCAATAAACGGAAATCTACTCATCAAGATGGATCTAAATTACCCACACCCAACAAAAGAAGCAGACACTCATTTAACCCCAAAAATATGCAAAAAACTGACGGACACGAGAAAAAACGTAGCCCTTCGCCGTCTTCTAACATAAACTACATATTCTATCTTGGCGAAGAAGAGAAAATAAAATGTAACCTAGGCGGAGTCAATGATGTTGAATTATTAATCGATTCTGGAAGTAATTCTAACATAGTAACCGACAAGACTTGGAATTATTTGAAAAGTTGCAATATACAAATCTCCAACCAAGTCCCTAATCCTGATAAAATATTTATTGCATATGGTAGTGACGTACCATTAACTGTTCTGGGCTCATTTGAAGCTATGGTTAAAATTGGTTCAGAAGGAAAACAAAGTACATTCTACGTCATTAAAAACGGCACCCGAGACTTGCTAGGAAAAGAAACGGCCGTAGATCTCAAAGTTTTGAAACTAGGACTAAATATTAATATGGTAAGTCAACAACAGATTATTAATGTTTTTCCTAAATTCAAAGGCATAAAACTCGATATCGCTATTGATAGTACGGTTACCCCTGTCAGTCAGCCATGCCGTAGAATACCAGTACCCCTCGAAGAAAAGGTAAATAAACGTATTGAGGAATTGACTAATTTAGACATAATAGAACCCGTCGACAAACCTTCTAAATGGGTTTCTCCAATAGTCCCTGTACTAAAAAGTGACGGAGATGTTCGCCTTTGTATAGATATGAGAGTTGCTAATAAGGCGATACTCCGAGAACATTACCCGCTTCCCACCATGGATCAGCTCCTTCCAAAGTTCAGGAAAGCTCGAATATTTTCGAAGTTGGACATTAAGGATGCATTTCATCAGGTGGAAATAAGCGAGGACAGCCGTCAGATTACAACTTTTATAACGCCTAGAGGTCTTTATCGTTATAAAAGACTAATGTTTGGTATCTCCTGCGCACCTGAACTTTTTCAAAAGACTTTGGAAAAAATGTTACTTCCTTGCGAAGGAACATTGAACTTTATTGACGATATAATCGTTTTTGGCCGGGATGAATCTGAGCACAAAACTCGATTGAATCGCGTCCTTGAAGTTCTAAAGGGTTACAATGTATCACTTAATAAAAATAAATGTATATTTAATGCCAAAATTGTACAATTTTTGGGTCATGAACTATCAGCGGACGGAGTGAAACCACTAGATTCATACATGAAAAGCGTTGATATGTTCAGGGAACCAAAAACAATCGAAGAAGTTCAAAGTTTTCTAGGTCTTTTGAATTACGTAAATAAATGGATCCCTAATCTGTCAACGTTGACAGACCCCATCAGGAAACTCTTAACTCTTAAGGTCGGTCAAAAAACGGATATATCAGGACATTGGAAATCCGAACAAAACATAGCATTCCGCGAACTTAAAGTTAAACTTAAAAACATTTCAACCTTAGGATATTACGACCCCGAAGATAAAACACAAGTTTTAGCTGACGCGAGCCCCGTGGGTCTGGGAGCAGTACTAGTACAAACAGATTCCAGAGGACCCCGGATTATAGCATTTGGAAACAGAAGCCTGTCTGACGTTGAAAAGCGTTACTGCCAGACAGAAAAGGAGGCGCTGGCACTAGTCTGGGCCGTAGAACACTTTCACGTCTATCTTTATGGTAGGAAAACTTTCGACCTTGTGACAGACCATAAACCTCTTGAAGTGATTTTTGGACCACGATCTAAACCCTGTGCCAGGATTGAGCGCTGGGTATTGCGTTTACAATCATATAACTTCAAAGTGGTTTATCGCCCGGGAAAAGCCAATATTGCCGACCCTTTCTCCCGTTTGTGCCAATCTACCAATGTAAAACCCTCTGAAGATGAATGCCATATTAATCAACTGGTCCAATACATAAGACCTCATGCGATAGCTATGCAGACGTTGAGTGAGACTTCTGAATCAGACGAAGAAATACAGTTGGTCAAGGAAGCTTTGAACACAAATGTCTGGAACTCTCAAATCAACAACTATCGTGTCTTTCAAACAGAACTTTGGGTTCATAATGGTATTCTCCTCAGAGGTGACAAAATTGTAATTCCCATAAAACTTAGGAAACAAGTATTGGAGTCAGCTCACGAAGGCCACCCAGGCATCGTAGCTATGAAAGGTCGATTGCGCACAAAAGTCTGGTGGCCTAAGATAGATAAAGATGCAGAGGCCAAAGTGAAGAGTTGCCGGGGATGTACACTCGTATCTGCGGGAAATCCATCCTTACCTTTAAAAAGAAGAAATTTGCCAGAGCAAGCTTGGCAAGATGTGGCGATGGATTTTTTAGGACCCCTCCCCTCGGGTCACTATTTGTTAGTAGTTATTGATTACTACAGTAGGTACAAAGAAATAAAAATCATGAAATCAATAACCACCAACGATACGATAAAAATCTTGAAAGAAATATTCTCAAGACTCGGTATTCCTTTATCCATCACTGCCGATAACGGCAGACAATTTACTAGTCATGAGTTCAAAGACTTTTGCCTAGAACTAGGCATTAAATTACTTAGTACAACACCGTATTCGCCTCAGGAAAATGGTGAAGTTGAACGCCAAAACCGAGATATCCTTAAAAGATTACAGATCAGTCAAAGCATGAAATCTGATTGGCAGTCGGATCTTTTAGACTATCTTACAATGTATAACAGTACGCCGCATAGTACCACGGGTAAAACGCCGGGTGAACTTTTCTTTTGCAGGAAATTTAGGGACAAGATTCCATCGGTTGTTGGAAGCAGAAATGAGGTTGATTGTGAAATCAGGGATAGAGACAGATTAATGAAAGAAAAAGGGAAGACATATGAAGACCGGAAACGGAGAGCGACGGATTACGAAATCGGACCAGGAGAAAAAGTATATGTTAAAAACATGGCAAAAGAAAATAAGCTTACTACGACATTTAACCCAACACCACATACCGTAGTAAGTTCTAGTGGAAATGAATGTAATGTTAGGAACGACGAAACTGGTCATGAATATAGGAGAAACCTGATACATCTAAAAAAAGTAGAAGGGAAATGGCAGATCCAACAACCTGCTAATGAGAAACAAATAGATGATTTGGAGAATGAAATTGATTTGATAGAAGCATAAGAATAAATAAATAACTTGGTTAAATTATATAATAAATATTCAGTGGAAAGTTTGATCTGAAGAATTAATTAATTAATTGTAAATTAAGTATAATTAAAATGAGTAATCAGTATCATATTTGATTGTTTAAATTCTTATGTAAAGGAAGAGGTGTGATGTATGAATAAAGGGCAAGCGGTGCATACACGGGCGCGGGACGGCGGGAGAGCTCGCTCAACTGCCGGCCGGTGCGAACGTGTGTGCGCTCCTTGGTGAAATCGGTGTGTGGCTTTTATTTATCAATACAGCAGCAAACGAGGACACCACAGGTCCTAACATTGTGAGCTGTTATATTTGATTCCAATAATAGGTATGGCAAAAACGCTTGAACGCACGGAAATTTGTTCGAGTTTCCACAAGGTCCGTATAGTAAACAGCTCCTGATACAGGCTGTACATTATTCGGTTTACGGTTTAAGACATTTATTTCTCAAAAAGAATACAATTCACTTAATATGAGAAATACAAGATAATCATAAAACTAAATATAAGAATTACTTAAGAAGAAGGTAGGTTCTCGTAAATAAGTTAGTAGATACACAATTTTTTAGTGTTGTGGGTAAAAGGAAAAAGTGAGTGTACCATTACATATCGATTCTTGAAGGCAAGTCAATAGCAATTACACATTCTACCATTTATATGTATTGTGATGTTTTGGAAATACAGAGTAGATATCCTAGTTATGTTTTTTTTATATTTAGCAAATTGGTAAATAATGACAATTGTTACAGATGTAAATTAAATTGGTGTGGTAATAAATATAACCTGTATTTAAAACCTAGAAAAATCTTTTAAAATGTGGTGCTTTATGGTTTTTTTCTATAAAGTAAAGGACTGTATAGCTTTAATGTTATTGGGTAATTTATTATACAACTCTGCTCCTTCGTATAGTGTGAAGATATTGTCATTGTTTATTTACATGTGTACATTATTATTTACAAACTAATATTAAAACTTAAATAAGAATAAAAATACGTACAATTACGTAGCGTCTAAAAATTTGCCCACATCGCTGTCAACGGGAAAAGTGCCCAGAAGGCTGGCAGCTTTGCCACGTTGGATGGCAATGCTGATTCTTTAGCTAAAAACAAGGCCAGCCCTCTGGCCTCGTGAAGAGTTGACCAACCGCTTGGCGATATCCCCAAATATTAGGTGTGCACTCGGCACTCGGACCCCATGGCCCTAGTGTTTCAACCCCAAACGGCTCAAACAGATAATTACCAATTAAGTTGTTGTATTTGCGCCGTTTGCGGTTTTCAGTACCTGCAGCAGCGGCCCCAGCGCAGCCCACCGTGCTAGGAAGATGGGATGGTGCAAGGGTGTCGACGCAAGTTGCATCCCACACCAAAGACCTACCCAACTTCCATGGCATTAGATTCATACCATCTGGTCTCTTCCCATCGACGCGTGCCGGGCCATTGGGTTCTAAGACAGCTGGCACCCCGGCGGTGGCAAGAGCACGACGGATGAGATCATTAATGCTAGCGTGCCGCGCAATCCGAGCTGCACTCTTACTACAAGAAATGCCATGGTGTCCGAGGCAGTCGACTGCTTCACCGCATTGACAGCGATGTGCAGCCCCACAGGAAGCTCTCAATTGCACAGTATAGTATATTTTTAATTCCGTAATTAGTTCGTGGCGGTCTTAAGAAAATGTAGTTTTTTCGTCTAGTGCTACGTTTTTGTGATTGCCCTTTTGTTGTAAATGTTATTTTAGAGTGTATATTTTTATTTAAAAGCTTATGTACTAATATACATGTGTTATATTTATATATCTGTGATAGTGACGTCAATTTTGTTTCTTTATAAAATTTTTTCAGTCGGAGTTAGGTAGTGGTAATGGAATAAGCGTTTTATTAATTTGTTTTGACATGTTTCGATTTGTTTTATATGTATTTTAGCTGCAGTATCCAATACCTCTATTAGGTATTCTAGGTGAGGTTTTACCATAGAGTTGTAAATGATATACCTAACAGATGTCGGCAAACAGCGGACAATACCTCGAAACGCGCCTATGACAGAAGATAATCTAGATCTTAATTTATCTAAATGTGTCTGCCACGTCAGATGTTTATCTAGATGGAGTATAAGAAAATTCTCTGAAGAAACTTGGGTTATAGGTTCGTTATTTATGTATAGATTTAAGTTGTTTGCGACGTTTTTGTTCCTAGCACTAAAAATAATATAGTTTATTTTAGAGGTTTTAACCGTAAGCAAATTGTCTTGGAACCATCTAGAGACAGTGTCTAAATCTTGTTAGGCTTGTTCGATGACCTCTTCTATATTGTTTCCAAATAAAAATAGGCTTGTATCATCAGCATAAAGTATTATGTCACCTGCCAAATTTAGGTTATGTATGTCATTCACGTATAATATGAACATCAGGGTACCAAGAATGGATCCCTGCGGTACGCCGTAGGACAAAGCTTTGTAATTACTTTGTGTATCACAAATCCGAACAATTTGTTTTCTATTAGATAGATAAGACCGGAATATGTCGTGGGCAAGTACCCCTGATGCCGATACTATGCAGTTTTTGGAGAAGGAGATTATGGCTAATTGTATCAAATGCCTTTTTCAGGTCAATAAATATACCAAGTGCTGCGCTTTTTTCATCGATATTGTTTTTAAGATTTGTCAAAAGGTCAATTGTTGCAGTTAGAGTGCTGGATTTTGCGCGGAAACCATATTGCTTTTTAGAAAAGAAGTTTATAGTTTTGAGGTAATCATCTAATCGTTTATATAATATCTTTTCAAATAATTTAGAGATTATTGGGAGTACAGAGATAGAGCGATAATTACCTAGGTCCTGACTTAAATATAGGACTAACTTTTGCTATTTTCAAAGAATCCGGGCAGAGACCTTTTTGTACTCTCACTCATTGTCAGTTTAGTTAATATTATGTTTAATACTTTTTATGGTTTTTCAGCTAATCACTCATTATTCAACATAGTATTGCGTTCATTCTGCCAAAGAATACACTCCCATAAGATATGATGTGCAGATTGTACATATTTGCAGTCAGATGTAGAACACTGACATAAAGGCGAGGCAACAAGCTTGACGGAAAATAATTTACTTTTAAAGTTACCATGCCCTGTGAGAAATTAGGCAACACAGTGATCCACCTCCAGCCACGTCCTGGCCAGCCGCACGCGAACGGATGGAATGAATTGGTATAGGTATCGGCCCTTGACGGAATTATCCCACCTACATTGCCATTCGGATAAAAGTTCCTACCAGACGTCAATATGTGGTTTAAATGATCTAGAGATTTTTTCACGGTCACTCCGCGTTAAAAAGTCTGCGTCCATGGCCTCTTTTGCGGAATAGTTCATTACAGCACGTCGCTGCACTTCAAGTTCGACCGGAAGTACGCCAGCAAGTACCGGTAAGGCCTCAGTACTAACCGTCCTGTATGCTTTGCATAATAAAATCGAAGCCAAACGCTGACTTTGAAGTAATTGACGTCGTACCGCCCCTATTGTGGCCCTATCAGCCCAAACAGGCGCCCCATAGCAGATACAACCCAAGTAAGTTGTCCCATATATAGTCTTTAAACACAAAAAAGACAGACCACACGTAGATTTAGACATTCTGGTTAAGGCATAGAAATTATTTTTTGCTTTTTCACCGACGATTTTAATATGATATATAAATGCAAAATTCCTCTCTAACACTAGACCAAGATAGCACACGGACTGCTTCCTTTTTACCGGAACGTTATTAAATTTAATAGTAGGACACGATTTAAGATAACCTTTCAAAATGAGTTGATAAGTTTTGTGCGGAGCAAAGGAGCAAAAGTTTGTGCGGGCCACTGAGATATTAATCGTAGGCAAGTATCAGCCAAGTTTTTGAGTCCAGCTCGAGTACTTGATTGAATGAACAGAAGACGGTCATCCGCGTAACCGGTTAATGAACAGCCGCTTGGAAGTGGAATCGCGAGGAAACCATCAAAGCCTAAATTCCATATGGCGGACCAATAACCGAACCCTGATGTCGTCCCATGGTTAAAGATTTCTACATGGAATGCTGGCCGAGTTTGAGTTTCGCGGAAACTAAATTGTATGTATTTCTATAGCAGCCTCGAGTTTTCATTTTAAGTTATTACTTCCACCATGCGTTATCAAAAGCCCTAGAAATATCTAGAAAAATCCCAATTACATACTTATGTTCAGATGTATCAACTATTTTCCAAACAGTAAGGGCCGCGTCTACGGTAGATTTTCCGATAGTGAAACCGAATTGATTATTATGAAATTTTGGGCCGTCCGGTAGCAAACGTGGAACGATAAGGCGCTCCAGGAGTTTTCCCAAAGATGGAAATAATGTTATGAACCTATTGTATATCCAGATATTATTGAAAGAATACATATATGTGAGAACGATATATAAAGACGTGCACGTAAAAGCGCCTAGAGTAACAAACAATTTATTTAAAAAAATACAATAACAGGCCGAGACCGCTAAGTTATGACCAATCCCAACTGATGGCGCCCGTTCACGAACATGACGCATGGATCGGCACCACTCAGCTCAACCATCATGAAGGAAACCGAATAATCCCATGTGCCACCATCGGAGAGAAATTAGAGAAAACACTCAACTGCCAGGGCACACAGAAGTCAACGAATAACACATATGTACCTATGTGTCGTTCGTTGACTTCTGTGAATGGTAGATTTACAGTCGAAACATAGTACTCACACATGTGCTGTGCAGATATATAATACTTAAAGAAATTGAGTTGCAATAAAGTATACCTGACGTCTTATAAAAGCTACTAACATTGAAAGTAAACAAATACACTTACCTACGTAAGTGATAAAGAAGATATTACCCATAACAGTGACAATGTCGTGGAAAACGATGCAGTGACTACTTTTAGTACTCTTTTAGTATGTCGCAACGTTTTATTCAATGTTTATCTGTGCTATATTAAAGAAGGGTTGTATTTCTGTTCAGTAGAAAGAGAGGTTTGAAGTTTTCTTCTTCTCTATTTTATAGTTAAGATTGATATGATACAAAAGATTATAAGTTGGCTTGTCTGAACAATTCTGGACAGGTACAGAAAGAATAGTATCATTATGATGCCAGACCTGGCAATATAACGTTACTTAACTGCATTATAGAATACATAATACCGAAGCATAAAAACACATTCCCAAGACTTCAATAAAAAGCTTTATAAAGAATTTTCATTTAAAATCTTGACCAAACTTTTAGCTTAAGCAAACTAAGTACCTATTTTAATTTGACCAATTAAATAATAGTTTTATGAAATCACTGGTACCTCTAAATCGCTTTCGTAAGCCGCCAAGTGAACTCTAATAGTTTACCGCACTAACTCGATTTTATACAGCTTCAAATTTAAAAGCTGAATTAAAAGGGTGTTGTGAAAATGCAAATTGAAACATAGCCAAGTTCATTAAAGTTGATTGTCGAAAATAAAATATCTGATTCTGCACCGTGAATGTGACGCGGATTTGCGACACTGAGAGTCAGTTCGGACGTGCCACAGCAACAACCACACAGCAGCAAAATTGTGGACAAGCATATAATTGTAAGAAATTGGTATAGTGCTATTCACGCGTAGTTGTCATTATTACATTTTACTCATCAATACTGAATGGCAAGAGACTGGCTGGAGATGAACTTGATTATTGGGTTTAATCTCGGTAGTTTCTTTTTCATTAGAGATGGATTTTCGAAGTCGGTTGACAAAAAAAAAAATGAAACACAATAACACATCGCATCCATTTTCTATGCCGTGACTCCACAACTCAAGCTCAAGTGGTTGCAGTGACACTATCCACACTAGCAACTCCTCAAAAACATTTTGGTCGCCGCTTTCGTAGCCCATCTGAACGGCCCCTTAAATTATGCACAAAACTATTTAAAATGTATGGCGCTGCAGACTGGACGCCTTCGGACATATAATGTGACATAATGCGATCCTCGAATGCAATTAATCTAATTCTTGACTGTCTCATTCCCGTATTTCAACTTTCGAGTTTAGTTCAAAAGTATTGCTAGAGAGATGGTCCGTTTATTAAATCAGTGACTTTAAATAATTTATTGAAATCAGGGGAATAGTTCTCGTATTTCTAAGAATTCTTGCAATCTCAGATTTTAATACTATACTTGTGCGTACAGATAAGGAGTGGAATTCCCTGCCACAGTTTGTGTTTCCTCGTAGCTACAACCAGAGCGTCTTTAAGTAAATAGTGTACCTTTTAGGCAAGCGTGTTTCATTGTCGACCATATCATTGCTTACCATCAAGTGGTCAATCGTGAGCCTTTCCGAAGAAATCTGTCAAAATCATCCCAATTTTTTTGTAGTCTGTGTATGTTACACTGATTGTTGCGCTGATGAGATTGCAACTTAAATTTGGACGTTTTAAAACTACAATAATTATTGGCCTGCTGACCCCGTTTTGGTAATAGGTAAGTTAAGTTAAGCTGGCAGTCAGCACCAGATTTCATCAAAAGGTTCAATTGGTGCTAGAAGTTTAGTTTTACGATCACTATCCCATTAAAACTACGGACAATCCTCACTTTCAGATAGCTAAATATCTAGCTTTGAAAATGCGATGTACTGTTATGATTGTGCTAACAGGGATATTTAAACAAAAATCTGCTTTGGTATTATAAGGGCAGATAAATGTGAAATTAATCTTCTTCACTAGATAAACGGACAACCTCTACGTGAGTTATTTTGTCATCAGACTCTAAATGCAATAATCCACCATTAGTTACGATTTAGTCCTTAAAATTAAAAGTTTATTCTTTCACATTTATTATATATATATATTTTCACACACCTACAGCGTTATTGCGCGACATTAAAAATAAGCTTAGAAGTACTAATGCTATCCAGGCAAATTCGTGGACAACAGCTAGTATTTGATATTCGTAGTGCTTTGATAGATCTGATGACGAGTGTATCCCTCATTCTAATGTTAATAAAATACCTAAGTGTTAACCACATCTTCTTCATGCCAATTCCTGAAATAGTGTTTCCTGTCTAGTCTAACGCTGTGTTATTTTGATATATTACTAGAATAAGAAGGGATAAAAATAAAATATGGGATGATTGTGAATAAAAATACAATATATTTATTTTTAACTAAAAAAATTAATCATTAAATCACAACAAAAAAAATGTCAATCAAACATAATAATTGTAGTTGCCATGGATACACTCTTAGTCCAACCTTAATCCGACCTTAAACTACCTAGCACCATCAGATTAGTATAATCCTCAAAAGTCAAATTAGTATAATCCCTCCTTATTCCGTGTTTATTAATATGGTAATTTGTTAGTACCAACTTAATGCTTGGAATAAAGTTAATCTTACCTTAGTACACGTTTATTAATAAGACGGTAAGGGATTAATAAGCTATGTTGGTCCATGTTTACGAGGAATAAACTATCTCTTTTTGAATAGATGTCATAAAAAAATGTTTTATAGCATTATTTTGTTAATGAAAAAGTGTTATAATAAGTTCTATTTTTAAATTTCGGTATTATGTTTATAAAGTATGTCATTAAAAACTCGTATTTAAGTTTATAATTCGTATTTTACGACATGAGAGTAAATAAACCACTATTATCATGTTCTTACACCAAATAACTGTATATATATAATATGCAACCATAAAGTTTAACTCATAAATACAACCTTATTTATAAATGATCTTCCCTGAATGACAACACATATTTTCAATATTATTTATTGCCATTACATACAGAAAACGTCTGTTTGGAGCGATAGCGTTAAATTGTTTGCCCCTTGTCAAATACGAGCATTGGGCGTAAATATTTGACAAAGCACTACATCAGGGATGTTCGTTTATGCAAATAAAAACAATAATTTAGTTTGGGAGGTCTGCGTTAGGTTGGGATAAACATGTCAAAAGGTATATTGACTTTTTTTTTTCATTTTGTGAAAAATGTCAAGATATGAAGATAAATTTATTAGGACACATTAAGCACAACAAACAAAATAAGAAATATAGCATAAGTACACAAGAAAATACATATATTAAGCGCATTAGAGTAACCCTAGTTCCCACGATAAGATACCCTGTGTCGTGGGCCCTAATTTTTTCGCCGTTAATGACTCATTATTGTTTGTTTGATAAGTTCGTTATTTGCTATTGAGTGTAGTTTTGATGATAAAACATGTGTCTGTTTAAAAGCCTTATGTGTTATAAAATCACTCACAAGCTTGTTCCGACAATACTCGTAAAATCACTAATAAGAATGTTGGTTATCATATCATCTCTTTTGCTTTTTTAGATAAATGTTGATCATAATAAGCATTTATACCCAAACTACCAGGAGGCCAGAATCATTAAGAAGTCCTGTCGAATGACCCCTAACCCGTGCCTATATCTGAGGCCCTAGACAAGTGACATTCTATTATCAAAATCGTGGCGATAGCGATTGTCAAAAAGGCAAAATTGTATGGGATTGACAAGCGATATCGAAAAAATCCCATGATTAATTCATTACATTTTGACTATCGCCTTCGCCGATATCGGATGCCAGCTTTAAACGCAGCTACGGTAGAGGTAACATTCGGGGGAGTTTAAGTTTTTCTTCTATTTCTTTAACACCATAATAAAAATTAAGAAAAATCACCCCTGAAGGTTTAGCAGAGGTTACGTAAACACTAACATTGAGTCAGTTAGATTTAAGTTCCATGTTTATTTCCCTTTTAAAAACCTTACTCAGGCCTGTGGTTGCTAATGGAAAAACTCAATAAATCAATGTTTTTTTTGGAAGGCGGTTGTACTTTTTTGTAAAAATGTTTTTTTTATTCACTTTTTTGTGTACTTATTGAACAAGTTCTATAGTAAGGTAGGTACCTATAATTCTAACAATATTATTCTTTCTTCTCCTATCGTTCAGTCCATCCAAAGGTTGTCTGGAAGAGATTGCCCAGGTCAATAAGACCGGCCATTATAGACTTGTGTTTGTGAACCTGTACGTGTTTTGTGGTATACAGTCGGTAATAGCTGTTACCTGATCCACCCTATAAACGATCGAATTTGAACACTCCACCTGTAACATTAAGGATTATTTAATTTGTATGATTTTATTAGTTGTTGTTTGTGGGTTTGTCTAATCGATGAACAAATACAATAATTATACAGTTACGCAAATTTAATCTTTAAAACGTTAGCATTATGATATTTATAACTATTTATTAAGCGCTTTTGATTTTTATGCTGTAAGACTAAAAGATTATCAGAGTATTGAAATATAATATGTGTCATTGCTACTAAAAGCTTATTTTAACGATTATATTGAAGTAGATCTGTTCTCGTGGTTCGTGTATAAGAATGAGGCGAACAAGATGCGAGTTAAAATCCTGCGTCGAGAATATTATTGTTTTGCTTTCAATGTATAATCTATTAAATAATAAGTATTTCTTACATTATTGTAAATAATTATAGACGGAAACATTCTTCAAATAGAACATTTCTAAATTGGTAATACATAATAATAGTAATATTTTATTTTATTAACTTGTAATAAGTGGACACTACGCACAACTGGGGAAAACGTCTTTTCCATTTTTTTTATTTAACACTATCATAATAATTATTGTTTATCATTTCTGTTGTTATTTTTATTTAAATTAACAATTTTAATTCAATATATTTTTTTATAAATAAAAAATATATTAACATACAATTATTATTCTATTATACAACGATTATTCTAAAAAAAAACAGAAATAAATAATATTTTGAATTCAAAAAATATCATGGAATATTGTAAAAAGAAGACGAAAGGAGGATGGAGGCTTAGCTTTGTACTCGCAACACATGTTCACTGACCAAATCGACATAACAAATATTATTAAAATGAACAAGTCCAGTAGATGACAAAAAAGTTTTAAAACGCTTACATATACTTTTTTTTTTTTTTTTGGGTGGGAAATCATCAAATTACTTATTCCGCTCTGGGTGAAGCGGAAGGGCGTGTCAGACTTTAACTGACTAAAAACCCACCCGTGTTCCTTCAGCTGCTTGTGCCAGGGCCGCGGTAACTCTCTTTCAAATTTATCCGCGAACCAGACAGGCATCGGTCCTAGCGGGCCCCGTCTTACCTACCCAAACGTTACGTGTTAAAGATTAAATTATTATTATTTTATAATATTTGCCTACCTTGAACAAGTCGTTCTAGTTCGATAAGCTCATGCGTATCGAATAACACTTATCTACTGCTAATTGCAGTAGGTTCAAAATCGTCTAACGGCCGGCTGGCTAACGGCTGGCAGGGTGGTTCAGGTAACAGCTATAACCGACTGTACAATAAAGTATATAACAAAATAAAAAAATATATATAATGCAAAAAGTTATGCCGGAATAGATTACCTGAATAGCTAAAACTTGAACATAACCGTGAAATGAGATTGTACCAGGGTGAACTCTACACCTCTGCGTACCCCTTTAGAGCGTACCGGCGTGATTATATGTTATGAAATTGCATAAACATTAAGCAGACATGCTATTGCAGCAACCCATGCATGCTATTGCCTATGTTTATGTGTGTATATCTCCGAAGTTCTTCACCAAATTTAAATGGGACATTTCAAATAAAAAAGAATCATCAAAATCGTTTCACCTAGTAAAAAGTTTTGACACACATAAACAAAAATACATTCGAAATGCGAACCTCCTCCTTTTTGAAGTCAGTTAAAAATAGTATAAATGTTTCATTATTATTCCATCAAAGCCACCATTATTCTTGATGTATTAAATGCACTCTACGGTAATCATCTTCTATCATTTTGACAACACATAATGATAACGAACTTATTTTAGGGCAGGGACAGATATGCGAGGGATTAGAAAAGATTACTGTCATATTTCCGAACTCCCCCTAATAATTAGGCAAATGTAGCGAAGCATCTTTCAAGAGGAGACTGTCATTTGTTGTATATGTACAATGTCATTGTGAAATATTCGTTTTTTTATAGAATATTATTATGTTTGTTGAGCCATGGTTTGTTGGATGGAAAGAAACAGACAGAAAATACGTGGTGGATATTCAAAGTGAAAAACCACGATAAGATTCATAGATTGCTTGTTCATTTCATACACAAAAATGTCAACTATTGAAACATCGGGCAAAAATATTTCATATTATGTATCAAAGGTAAACCCTAAAAATCCTTGAATTCATACTAATATAGGGTGCTTCAAAACAAACAAAAATGGAACAAATTCGGACGCATTCCTGAAAACATTATTAAAAACAACCTTTTGTGTTCAAACGATTAAAAAAACGAGTAACTCAATGGAGGTTCATCACGGCCCAGCAAAACCGATTAAAAATAAAATCAAAATGAGTTTCATTACTAAAACTTGAGAGCATTCGTCATTCTGTTTTGTGTTTAATTATTGCACACATTTATTTACACATTAGGTTAACGGCAGAAACGGGTCCCTCTTTTGAAATAAATTGTCTATGTTGTAAGCTGGACTTTATGTGCACCTTGTCATTAGAAAAAACGACCCGTTCGCTGCCATCGCTATCCATTGCGATTTTAGTACGTAACTATCATATTTTTAGAAAGAGGACTGATGCAAACAAGCAATGGATTAAAAAAATAGGAGTAGAGAGATTGTGTAGAGTTTTTCATAGTAGATGCCAAGGGACTGCGGGCCCCAACAATTTGTTACATGTATCGTTACTTGCGTTGTGTATTTTTGGAACAAAGAAACTCGGTCTTTTGTCCGAATCCTTATCTATAAGGTAGTAATTTTGTTAGGGAAAGTCAACGGACAAATCATTGAAATAGCTCTGATAAAGAAAATCAAGAAAACAATTCTGCGCTCTTTCTGTTATTTCGGCAAATATTTTATCGTTTTTTTTTTTTTTTTTCTCTTAAATATTTTAAGCACACCTGTAAATTGGAGCCGATTGTCTTTATTGTACGCAATTTTTGTTTTAATGGAATATTTAACACTTTAACGTTGTTTGTGTTTTCATAGTACCTAGACAAAGTGATCCAAAGCAGGAGATACTACGTTTTAGAAATATATTCTCGTTTTTTTTATATACATACTCAGTACCTGGGCGACCGAGTCTGCTCGAGTGAAAATGGAGAAAACGACGTTTTCTAAAAATGAAACCTGGCTAGATCAATTTATCGCCCCCGAAACCACCTGCATACTAAATTTCATGAAAATCGTTGGATCAGTTTCTGAGAGTCAGATTATATACAAGAATTGCTCGTTTAAAGGAATTAGATAGATAAATACGTGGTTGGAATCTGGATCCAAGCTAGAGCAGCCTGGTTTAGTTTTTTTCTTCATATTGTAAAACATCACCTCAATTAACTTAAAAATTATTCGCCACTTTTTACTATTAAAATAAAACGGTCAACAATAGCGAGTGCTTTTATGGAAAACAAGTTCTTGTATATATTTGGCATAATTATATGATTGAGTAATTCCATAATTTCAAATACGATATTTTGACTTTTCAAAATCAATTCAACTAAACTATTTTCCTATTTCAACTGTCCCGTATGGATTTGTTATTTAATATTCATTTACAACGAATCTAACAAATGATTTTGTATCGTTAAATATTTCGTTGTGCCATATTGTTGGGCCAAATTGTTTCGAGGGCTACTAGAGAGGGGATAAAGAAAATTCTCGTGAACTGTGATTGTGCAACAAATTTGATTCGTTTTCGTCAATTATATTAATAAATGTTTGCTGAGGCGCCAATGGAACCCTAGAAATTCGAGTATAACAGTAACTAATTAATTATTCTTGTGAAACTTTTGGTTCAGAAATGTTACAGTGAAATTGTAATTAGCAACTGATATTATTTTAGAGAAAAACAAAATGATATTCTTGGTCCTTAATTTATTTTCTGGGATTATAATAATACTTCGTTGAAATCATTTCTTATTATTTGATATATTATTTGGTAAAAACCATTATATCAAAGTACAAAACCAAGTAGCTAATTCTTCTCACATTCATTGACATTTATAATCCCTAACAGCATAAAACGAGTAAAATAGCTAAAAATACTAAAATTTGGAACAGTTGGCACATGTTTGTCTGTTACATCACTATGAAACCCAGTATTATTAATTGTCCCAGCGTTAGCTCCATATGACCTGCTGTGTTGTCCATTTAGAATTTTAGGCTCGCATTCAGCAAAAATTGTACGTTCATAATAACAATATTGTCCAACAATTCTTTGGGTAGTAAAACGTTCGGTCGATTGATTGATTCGTCTGTGATTGTTTAATTTTCGTAGATATCACAAATCCCTCGTTTTTGACAAAACAAGTGCCAAATAAATAATTCGTCATTTTTATAAAATGGAGTTTTGATTTTTTTATCCTCCTTTATTATCAGAGGTTTAGATCCATATTTGCTTTTGGAATACGTGATAAAAATACGTTTTAGAATAGATTCGATGATGAATTCTAAAATGGAATTTTAACCTCCTTTCAAAATACTGCATGCACTTTCCGATTTCAAGTGCTCTATTGCGCAATGACTCGCAGTCGTGATCAATGTCTTTAATAGTTTAAAACGTGAATATATCTTGTTTTATTTCATGATCATCAGGTTAAAGTATTAAAGTGGCTTTAGAGATTAACATTTCTTATCAATCCATTGATTAAATTATATCACTGCAAGCAATATTCTCAGTAATCGACGTATTACTAGATCCATCTAACTAGCGCCATAATTTCTCGTCTAAATACTTTGACAGACAATTCACAGAGTTCTATACCTGTTCTACCCAACTTGATTAATCCAATAAAGCCAGAAGATCAATACAGTTGCCCCAAAACTATGTGAGGTAAGACATTAAATCGTCCCTTTACATCCCAAGTACAACTTCCAATGAAATTATTGACTCTAATCGATGTAAAGTTTACGTCGTTCCAGAATGGTTGTAACTCTCTGGATTTTAATCAACCCTCTTAGATATCGGGGATTCAATATTAATCACTTTGGTATTCGGTAACTTTGCATGCTTAGTCTTTGACATTTTGGGTTCACACACGTTTGTTATTTTTGCTGAGAAGACTAAGGAGTGAATATATTAAATCTCCGGGCAGAGTGGCATCGCTTTCATCGTTGCTTAGGGCTTCAGTAGTTCCTTTGTGCTAGTCCTTAGATTGGTTTTCGGAAGGCGTAATGGTATTTGCAATTATCGGGCGTTCTCAATCTTCTCTTGTTTCATTATTGCTATTGTTCTTTTCTTTGACCTACATGATATTGGCTTCCCTTTATATCCTGTGTAACTTTTGTTCATATCTAAAAATAAAAACACTATACATTATTATAGGTACTTCCGTGCAACATGAAAAGAATTCACCGTCCCTTAATTTGCGCAATGACTCAAAAAAACATCATTAGGACGGTTCATTTCCCGTCATGATTGCTGTTTTCCACTTCGTGTTGATTCATTAAGATTTTATAATAAGTTTTGCCAAATAATGTGCGCCCTGCAGTTTATTTGGATTCGTTCACACTTGAGGTACCTACCTATTTGTTTTGTGTATTTATTGCATTTTCAGATTGGGTTAAATAAACTTGAAATACAGTTTTTATGGCCTTATCGACTAGTTTTGATGATGGAATGAAAATGAGCGTGTAGATGCTGCTATTCTGCTGGTATTCAAAATGTTAAACATAAGATTTAAAGTTTTGTGGTATTGTTTGGTTTAAGTTAAGAGTGAATAGGTTTGTTCTAGGCAAGCGTGCTTCACCGTAGACCACATCATCATCAGGCAAGATGGTGGTCAAACGCTAGCCTATAGTTTATAAAAATTATTTATATATTATTTTGCAAATTTGGGTACAAAAACATGGTGACATAAAAAATGCAATTAGGAAAGCCATATTTAACCAAAATGCAAGCAATGTTCAAAATACAGTAAAGATGCTAATTAATGAAAGAAAGAAAGAAAAATGTGTTTATTGACATTAAAAACAAAAACAACTTAAAATTAAACAAAATAAATAATTAAAACTATTAGTGCCAAAAGGGCCTCAGCTCAGCATAATGCCAAATGGTAATACAGTACCACCTGACGCTGTCAAGTACATGATAATAAAGATAAACAATGTAAATATAAATATTAATTAACTATAAATACAATTTAATTATAAAGTACTTCAATAGTTATATAAATTATACACAATTCTTCTGCAGTCAACTTATTTAGAATAAAAATTAAATTAAATAAAAAACTCTTATGTCATATTTTTCAAATTTCTAATCATTATAAAAAGTAATCAAGAAATAAAATAATATTGAAACTAGCAATATATTTATTTATTATATAAATTTTATGCACAAGTATAAAAGCGGACTTAATGCCTTGGGAATTTCCTTCCAGTCACCACCTTTTAGCCAAATTTATAGCTATCTAGGTTAACGCTGACACAAGATTAGATTGACAATATTGTATGACAAACTGTTAGTTTAACCTCGTGTTGGCAATTAACTCTGAATTAAGTTTCCCGTTCAAGGTGGGCCTTAGAAAAGTAACCGACTGTGGCGCCAATCTATCGACCAACCAATTAAAACGTTGAACTAAAACAATACGAAGCGTTAAATTTTCAGGAGTTACTTAAACTTTCATATTTAAATCAACACGTGTTCAAATATGAAAGTCTATTATTGAATAAGGACCGATTGTTTAATAACTTTCAAATTATCAAGGAATATAACACAATAGAATAGAAATGCATTTATTCGACACAGACACAACACAACACCAGCAAACATGGAGTAAAATACAATAAAGAAGTTCAAAGACAAATTGCGCTGAACGTGACCATAACGAAACGGTTACCAACTCAGCATTTTACCCATCCAAAGTCAAAAGTTATCACCAGCAGTGATTTAGGGGAATAGGGTAGGTTATTATAATTGTATATTGTAAGGTCTAAATTCGAAATAGGTGGGTACTTAAACGAAAACACTATATCAAAAAATTACAAGTTATAACTGTCAATTTGTGTCCGTTTTGAGTTGAATGACAGAAATTTCTTAGAATTTAGGTAAAAGATATTTTTTAGGTACTCAAATAATGATAATTTAATAATATATATATTAATGATATATTATTTCTCCCAGTTTTGGGTAAGAGTCCCTAAACCAGTCCTGTCTGTTATAGGTGTCAAATGATACAACATAAAAACCGACTGAAATATAGATTTCGAGTTTATGTTCGAAAAAAATCCTTTAAATTGGTCTAATATTGGGGGAGGAAACAGACGAGAGCCAAACCTCGAACTATGACTTTTTACTAAGGAAATTCAGTCGGCGCTCTCTGCCCATATTTCCTCTTAATGCCACAAGATTGAACAAAATGTATGGTGTAACGTCGCGTGTCGACCATTCGGTGTGATAGGCGGAAACAGATCATTTCCCGACACATTGTTTTAAAGGACCATCTGAAAAGCCTTCACTTATATTCCTGATTTATTATTCTATAGACATTAGGAAAGTAGATCTGATTTTTTAAGTAGGTAGATATTTATATATATTTATTTAGTATTTCAATGAAGTAATTAAGTTTAAACGACTTTTAGATCGCAAAAGAGGCAAAGAAAATTATGTTGTGTATTTGAGTAACTGTGATATATAATAAGTGTAGGACGCACGGAAATAAGTCTACAATGCGCTCTCAATTAAGCTCAAAATTCCTTGCCACATTAAACAGTAGCTACCAAAGTACTAACAAATAAATTAAAACAATCGTAACGAGTGTGGCATTCCTAGTGCGAACTATAGTATGTGGAAACATAGAGTAAGAATAAATAGAAGCGAAACTGCCGCTCCGAATGCATAATAAATTGATAATAGTCCCTGTGTGTGAGAAACGTTCAACGCTACGTTCAAAGCGGGTTTGTTGTAACACCAATCTCCTCTAAGGTTCATCTATTGAGTTCTTGAGTCAGTAAAAACAAACTGACAATCGCAGGGTGGGACGCCCTTAGCGAACAAGCTTTGATTTCCACAGGGTACCAGTTATATGAGACATCGCGCTGACAGAAGGCGCCTTTCAGTTTTGCTATATAAATGAATGCGACGATCGCGTATTGCACAATTAAAGCTTTCTATTAGGACAACGCCTGAGAGTCGCTGAAAACCAAGTTAAATGGTATGTATGTATACTGGCCCTATTTCTTGCTGTAGGTTTCTAAAGGACGATGGTGTTGTTACTATAAATATGCTCAAAACAGCTACACTATCATTTCATTTTCTGAGTAGACGGGAATTCAACACTAACAGAGTTGGAAAAGATTAGATGGATCCATCAATCATCGACTTGCCAAAAACAAGTGCGGGCATATTAGTGGGTGGCGGTACCTCTATGATTTTCTTTATTCTATGGTACTAACTACTGAGCTCTAATCATGTAGTCCGGAACCCAGGACATAGTAACTGGCCGGAACCCTCAAATACATTATGTGGACGATATGACCGTCTAGCTTTGCTTGAATTGGAATTTAAATACTTCTTGTTCTTTGTGTAATTATGTGTTTATGTTTTTTGGCTTTTATTGTTTTAAAGTAAAAGTTTGTAGACAGGTTTATTTTTAGATTTGTATACTAATTTGAATTCAACTTCTTAGAGTTTGTATCTTGACAACTTCTTTCAGCTCTGCTTACTCTAGTAGCTATTTAGGGATGTTTTTTTCGCATTTGTAACAATTATGTTGGTTTTCCAAAATAGCCAGTAAAATCACAACGGGTAATCATATGTTTTATTATGTTTTTAAAATAACTATTGTTTGACGTTAGAATGGTCAGGCAAAATTTCTGTAGAAATAGAACAGTTAACATAACACAGAACTTCGAAGTTGTGTTCACTTAATTTCTACACTACAGTCTACAACAACGTCTACAACACCAGACATACTGCATCCATCAAAACAAAGAGACCCAACAAACTCTGCCACTAAAACTCTCAAGTGAAACCGTAATACAAGATAGCAGAATAATATGAATATCTTTACATATAAAATTAATTTACACCTAACCTCATCGAATAAAGATAGCAACTTCTGAGTCTTCCAAGGTTATATTAAATTCCATCCAAAAGAACTTTCCAGAAGATAAGGGCGGTACGTAATTTCATTTGCCGTTAGATATTGTAAATTTTTAACAATATCTTTAATTTATAGACGTGACAGAAGTTTTATTGCAAGAGTTTAGGTGTGCGTTTAATCATTTTGTATATCTTGACTTTTAGATGGATGTACGGATTTAGAGCTCTGTTTTGGCAAATTAAGTTTCCACTAGTCGATCATTCTTCCACACAAACGTAGTCTGGCGAATTATCCACTATTTGATGATGTACGTTCAAAATAAAAAAAATATGTCAATTTGTCTCAACATTATCTAGCCCTGTATGTGAAAAAATTAAAAGTTATGTGCGTCGAAAGTTCCATATTTCAACACTAATTTTATTGCATATTTGGGCGAAAATAAATACCATAAGAAGAAGGAAATTTGCAAAACGGCCACCATACAGGAATATATTAGTAGTTCAACAATGCAAATAATTTTATTTTGAAAATATACATTTAGTCGGTTTTCATGATATCTAGACCCAAATGTCCGTTTTTAAAATTTCGTCACTCTATCTATTAAAAAAAAACACATCAAAATCTGTTGCGTAGTTTTAAAGATCTAAGCATACATAGGGACAGACAGCGAGCAGCGACTTTGTTTTATACTATGTTAGATTAATACCGAAGCATAAAAACACATTCTCAAGACTTCAATAGAAAGCTTTATGTAGAATTTTTATTTAAAATCTTGACCAAACTTTTAGCTTAAGCAAACTAAGTACCTATTTTAATATACCCAATTAAATAATAGCTTTATGAAATCACTGGAACTACTAAATCGCATTAAGCCGCTAAGCGAACTCCAACAGCACTAACTCGATTTTATAAAGCTTAAATATGAAAAGCTGAATGAAAAGTGTTGCGAAAATGCAAATTGAAACATAGCCAAGTTCATTAAAGTTAATTTCCGTGAAATAAAATATCTGCACCGTGAATGTGACGTGGATTTGCGACACTGAGAGTCAGTTCAAACGTGCAACAGCAGCAACCACACACAACAGCAAACATGTGGACAAGCATATAATTGTATGAAATTGGTATAGTTCTATTCATGCGTAGTTGCTATTATTACATTTTACTTATCAATACTGAATGCGTCGTGGCAAGAGATGAACTTGATTATTGGATTTAATCTCGGTAGGTTATTCTTCATTAGAGGATAGATTTTAACCCAGTAATGAGGTACGGATTCGGTGGATTGCTAATCTCTAATCGTAACAAACGACTTAAGGAAAATGAAACACAGTAACTGGCAGCGACCACATCGTGTCCACTTTCTATTTCAAGTGGTTGCAGTCATATTATACACACTAGCAACTCCTCAGCAATATTTTAGTCGCCGCTTTTAAAGCCCATCTGAACGCCCCTTAGATTATGCACAAAACTATTTAAAATGCATGGCACTGCAGCCTGGACGCCTTCGGATGTGTAATGTGACATAATGCAATTAAACTAAATCTTGACTGTCTCATTCCAGTATTTCACCTTTCGAGTTTAGTGCAAAAGTCTTGGCAGTGTGATGGTCCGTTTATTGAATCAGGGAGATTGAATAATTTATTGAAGTCATAGGGATAGTTCCCGTGTTTCAATTAATTCTCGCATTCTGATCTTAGATTTTAATACTATCCTTGTGCGTACAGATAAGGGTTGGCATTACCTGCCAGATTTTTTGTTTCCTCGTAGCTACAACCGAGGGTCTTTAAGTCAAGAGTGAATCAAGAATGTGCCTTTTAGGCAAGCGTGTCATTGTCGACCATAATTACCATCGCTTACCATCAAGTGGTCAAACGCGAGCCTTTCCGAACAAATCCGTCAAAAACACCTACATTGTTTTGTACTCTGTGTTTATTACACTGATAATTGCGGTGAAGAGAATGCAACTTAAATTTGGACATTTTTAACTACAATAATTATTGGCCTTCTGACCCGGTTTTGTTAATAGGTAAGTTAAGTTAAGCTAACCAGCACCAGATTGCATCGAATGGGTCAATCGGTGCTAGAAGTTTAGTTTTACGATCACTATCCTATTAAAACTACGGACAATCCTCACTTTCAGCACAGATAATATGCTTTCAGATAGCTAAATATCCAGCTGTGAAAATGCGATAATATTGAGCAATTAATATATTGTTGTGATTATGCTAACAGGGATTTTTTTGAGGGCACAAAAATGTGAAACTATTCCATTTCACTAGATAAACGGCAGCCTCTACGTGAGTTATTTTGTCACCAGACTCTTAATGCACAATCCACCATGAGTTACGATTTAGTCCTTAAAATGAAAAGTTTATTCTAGTTCTGCGCCATACCAGGCAAGTAGAAGTTAACAATAAGTTGGGCGAGACGTCCAGTAACTGGACTGCATCGGCTTTACTTTAATGAGCAGCTTTGTAATTTCAACACGTAACTCCAGGTGGGAGCACCGATTGAAAGCCACCAGGTCAGCACACATTGAAGTTCTCAGCGCGATAACGTTACTTAAGCTGGTTAATTTATGCTTCGTGCAATTGGTGCATTTACTCGGCATCCTGCGGTATTGTATGTTTGATTTATATTATGCTGTGTGATGTCGCAGGTCAGGATTTGGGACTGCAATATGCTTGCTAGGATCGGAATGCTGGTTGCCTCTTTTTTGTGAGTGCCGACTACGGGGACACATTTATCGCCACTGTCTGCAACGAAGATGTACCTGTATGTGTTGCATTCCAATTCTTTCGATTTTTTTATAATGTTTTGTATTATTTGAATGAAGTAGGTAAAGGGTGTCTCACTAAGAGTGCACTTTTTCATTTTAAAATAAAAACAAGTATTTTATGACAGAGTTGTGATATTTTTATTTTGTATTGTAAAGAAGAATGTTCCGATTAAGTATGGAATAAAATATCCGGTAAATGACCCCCACAGCTCCGATGACAGGCCATTACTATTTTTATGAAATTTTCCATGACTTTTGAACAGAGATGTGGCTGTATCTCATCGATGACGCGTTGGATTTCCGATTTGAGCTCAGGAATTGTTTCGGGTTTATTCGCATAAACCCGAGATTTCACAAAGCCCCAAAGAAAAAAAATCGCATGGCGTTAAATCGCATGATCTTGGTGGCCAGTTGACATCAGAATTTCGTGAGATAATGTGGTCTGGAAATCGTTGCTGCAATAAGTCGACTGTTTCATGCGCGGTGTGGCAGGTTGCGCCGTCCTGCTGAAACCACATGTCCAGATTCACGCCGTCCAGTTGAGGCCACAATAAGTCCGTTATCACATTCCTATAATGAGTCATATTTTTGTAATTTTATGATGTCACATTTTTGTAATGAGTTTTCACAATTATAACGCGTTGTTCTTTCGAAAAGCGCTCCATTTTTAATAATCGGAATAAACAGAGGTCAAATTCAATCAAATTACAGAGTCGCCACATGCATGAAAAAAATAAAACAATTTTAAAAAGTGCGCTCTTACTGAGCCCTTTACATTTAGCAACTTATATATAAATCAGCTATTGAAGAGGACTATTATTTCAATGAAAACTGCATTACCTTCCTTATGCAAATAACAAAAACAAAAAACTAAAACACACAACTCCAACTATTATTTACAACAAACACAACACTTTCTCACCCTAAGGGATCGAATAAAAAAAGATTTCAAGATCTGGCATCGTTAGCACGAAGCTTGAACCCAGTAAACTACTTTAAGCCAGGTGTTTTTACAATTGTGTGAATAGAAAGTAGAACTAGGGCACGCAATATTTCTATGGTACAGTGCGTAGAGGACCCTTACACGCTCTTACCTTGTAGTAACGATCCTCTATTAGGGAGGAAGTGAGGAAGGGATGTCAAGCACTCCTCCAAAGCGAGAATGTTTTGCTGTTTTAAGTAACGTAAGAACTGGGATGTTTTTCCCGAGTACTCGTAGGGTTATTCTTGTTACAATGAACGCGCTGTGAAAGGGTTAATGGGTTAGGAGTACATGAATATAGTGGAGTGTCGTGTTTTGTATGTTGATGTTAGCAAAAATAAGGACTGTTTTATTATTTTTTGGGTGAAATATGTGTCAAGATCATCGTCGTGTAATGATCATGGGTATTTAAAATAACAAAACAAAAAAGGCTTCCGCAAACTCCTCTTCTTCTTGTTCTTCGTAGGAACGCTCTAAGCAGAGCGGTCGTGATCATCATGTTGCAGTGAGATTTGGGCCTAAATGAACGCCTCACAATGCGACGACATCCCTCTCTGTCGGCTGTGACTCGTGTGCAGTCATGCAATGGGCCGCCTATTGCAGCCTTGATCTGCATTCAAGTATTTTTGCTATACCTATTATTGGAATCAAATATAAGAGCTCATAATGTTAGGACCCATTAATATTAATGATAATTTATCCGTGATGCTAGGCAACTGGGCTTAACCCAGCTGTAAACGATCCTTTGTGCCTATTGGCCTTGTTTGTTCTGTCTCCTGCTCGCTATGGAGTGAAGTGGAAATTTGTACTTTTCCTACTATTTCGTTGTGGGATCCAAGACTCGTTTTAGTTCGTCGAGCTTAATTGCGACGGCATTTTTGTGATAGTTGCCACTGTCTTCAATTACCTTTCCTCTTCCAGCACCATGTTTCAAGAGACAGGACTTATATCGTGTCTTTTACACCACATAATTTTCTATTCAACCACATAGTTTTGCTCATAAATATAAACTTATTTATAAATGATCTTCCCTGAATGACAGCACATATTTTAATATTATTTATTGCCATTACACACACAAAACGTCTGTTTGGAGCGATAGCGTTAAATTGTTTGCCCCTTGTCAAATGCGAGCATTGGGCGTAAATATTTGACAACGAACTACATCGGGAATGTTCGTTTATGGAAATAAAAACAATCATTTAGTTTGGAGGCCTGCTTTAGTTTGGGGTAAAAATTTCAAAGGTATATTGTTTTCTTTTTCATAATTATGAAAAATGGTATCAAGATATGAAGATAAATTTATTGGACACCTTTCTTTACATACATTAAGCACAACAAACAAAATAAAAAATATAGCATAAGTACACAAGAAAATACATATATTAAGCATATTAAAATAACCCTGGACCCCACAATAGAATACCGTATTTAATGTTATGTTGTGTATGTATATTTAATTTCGTAGTTAATGACACATTATTATGAGTTGTATTGTTTGAATGTATAGTTCGTTATTTGCTATTTGAGTGTAGTTTGGATGAAAAAACATGTGTGGTTGTTTAAAAGCCTTATTCGACATAAAATCTTTCAAAATCGAGTTCAGATAATAAAATTACTAATAACAATGTAGGTAAACATTTTTTAGCATGGCACAGGTGTAATTTGCGTATGGGTTAGGAGTCATTCGGCTGCCTATGGAACTGGGACCGGGGCCTAGTTGCCCCTTTTATTTTTTTCTATTGGAAATCTGGGCCCACATCTCTTTATGTGCGTTTCGATGGCACGGCCACAGTGATATTAAAAAAAAAACAAGCCTAAGATTTTGTAAAAAAAAATAAAAGTTGATTCCCAAAACCATACATTTGTCAAAGTTATGGTTAAAAGTTTTAAGGGTTGGAACGTGGCCGCGCCATTGAAACGCATAGATCTTTAAAACTGAGCGTTGCAGAAATCAGTAATTTAGGAAATAACAGACTGAAAATGTAAAAAATATAAAAAACCAAGGTTTGAAAAAGTATCGCGTACGTCTGAAGGTTTTTGTAAAAGCCAGATTTGAATTTGACAAAATTTGTGGAAATACAACAAAATTCCTAAGTTTATATTTCAGGAGCTGTAACACTAAAACCCCATTAAAACGATGAAAAACACGTTATCGCCGATATCTCTCTGAAAAAGCATCACAGAGGACTGAATTTTTTTGTTAAACCTTATTTGAATTTATCAAATTATGTAAGAATACACAAAAAAGTCCTAGGTTTATATTTCAGGAGCCGGTTTTACTAACACGATCTACGCATAGTTATCAAAATTAGAAAACCAAAATTATTCCAATTTTCATATTGAGGGCTTGACGATTCGAACGTCATCAACATTACCATGGTGACCTCACCTCTCGCGTGACTATATGAGTTTACTTTTTTTTAATTTTTGACTCAATAGGCATTTTTTGTAAGGTTCCTTACACAAACATGTTTTTAACACCGACTTACAGGTGCCCTACAGGCCCACAGTTGCTACAAAGACCTCAAGTTGCCCCACAGGCCTACAGTTGCCAAAAAGGCCTCCAGTTGCCACACAGGCCTGCAGTTCCCACACAGGCCAACACACAATGCTCGGCTAGTCTTGATCAAACTAGATTATTGGGTTCGAGAAAATAGGGACATTTTAGAACTCTACTCTTGTAATTAAATCATTACCCTGGCCATGTAACACAGTAATTCCAAACAAACTTTAAAACTAATTCTGTAGCTAAAACTGCCAAGCTTATAGAACCTCTCGAGTAAAACCTCTAACGTGTAGACTCATTAAGATTTTATTATAAGTATTGCCAAGTAATGTGGGTTTTCGCCCTGCAGTTTATTTTGATTCGTTCACAGTTGACGTATCTATTCCTTTTGTGTATTTATCGCAATTCTAAAGATATAGGAAATTACCGTCCGATAAGTTTGATGTCTTGCTTGTACATACTCTTTGCATCCTGTTTACTACACAGAATATCCCCACAAATAGACTCATGCCAACCCATGGAACAAGCGGGATTCAGAAGTGGATTTAGCACAACAGATCATATTCACACCGTAGACCAGGTCATCGAAAAGTATGTGGAATTTAGAAAACCGCTCTACATATCTTTTGTTGACTATAAGAAAAGAACTATCTGGGAAGCATTAAACAAACAAAATTTAAACGCAAAGTATAAAAATATTATCAAAAACATCTACGTTAATTGTACTAGTAGAGTCAGGCTGGATAGAGTGGGCACCAGTATCAGCATTAACCGAGGAGTCAGACAAGGCGACCCTATATCACCGAAACTATTTATAGCTGTCCTACAAAATGTAATGGAAGACTTACCGTGGTCAAAGCAAGGAATTAATGTGAATGGGAAATATCTAAGCCACTTACGCTTTGCAGATGATATCGTCGTGTTCTCTGAAAGTCCATATAAGCTCAAAACAATGACTAATGAACTTCAGAATGCTAGTATTCATGCAGGCCTGGAAATGAACTTAGAAAAAACAAAAATCATGACTAACAGCGAGATAACGCCAATACTGGTTAATGAAGCGCCACTGGACTACGTGGAGAGCTACACTTACCTTGGAAATCAAATTTAATTTAGAAAAGACCGGAACATAGAGGAAATAGACAGGAGAGTAGCTATTTTATGGAGAAAGTACTGGGCACAAAAGGAGATTCTCAAATCGCAACTACCGATAAAATTGAAAAGGATAATTTTAGATTCAACAATTTTACCCTGTCTGACCTATGGCTGCCAAACGTGGATTTATGATCACAAGGCAAGAAACAAAATACAGACAACTCAGAGGGCAATGGAAAGAAGCTGTTTAAATATAAAGCTAAAAGATAGAGTAAGAAACATAAAAATTGGGAAAAGAATCAAGGTAAAGTATGCTCTGCTCTTCTCTCAAAATCTCAAATGGAGATGGGCTGGCCATGTTGGGAGATACGGTGACAATAGATGGACAATCAATACCACAAAATGGAAAGGACCGCTTGGCGTGAGAATTAGAGGTCGCCCGAGCGCCCGGTGGCAGGACGAGATTGTATCCAAAGCAGGAAGAGACTGGATGACCACTGCTAAATATAGGAAAAATGGAATTATTTGGAGGAGGCTTTTACCCTGAGGAGGTCCACATTAGAAGTAGATTAAATTGCATGAGAAGAATAGATTTATTAAGGTTACGTAGTAATATAATTATTAAATAAATTAATTATATGTAATTATTGTGGAATCAAATAAAGCTATTTTATTATTATTATAATTTTATTATTTATCGCAATTTCAGATTGGGTTAAACAAACTTGAAATACTGTTTTTAAGGTATTTGTGTTTAACTAATATTTTGTTTTGCATTGTGTTTAAGACAACATAAAAACTGCTTTGATCATGCAGCTTGCAGCCATATCGAATTGTTTTGATGATGAAATGAAAAAAAAAGCAAGTAGGTGCTGCTACTCAGCTGATATTCAACATATCGAAACAAAATAATATAGTAACTAACTATATTTATTAAACTTTATGCACAAGTACAAAAGCGGACTTAATGTCTCGCGAATTTTCTACCAGTCACCACCTCTTAGCTAAATTTATAGTTATCTAGGTTAATGATTTTTACCAAGTAGCTTAGGCCCACTTGCACGAAAAGCTTTACTCAGAATTAGAT
The DNA here is from genome assembly GCA_964057195.1 of Orthosia cruda. NCBI lineage: Eukaryota > Metazoa > Arthropoda > Insecta > Lepidoptera > Noctuidae > Orthosia > Orthosia cruda. The sequence goes on from OZ059840.1 coordinate 24,319,852, forward strand.
GCTGACACGAAGTTAAATTGACAATATGGTATGACAAACTATTAATTTAATCTCGTGATGGCAACTAACTCTAAGTTTTTCGTGCAAGTGGGCCTTAGAAAAGTGCCCGCCTGTGGTAAACGAGAGGTGATATCTAACTATCGACCAATTTCGATTCTTTGTACTTTGTCTAAGGTCTTCGAATCATTAGTGTACCCGATTTTTACAGCCAGGTTAAAAGCTACCTAACCTTAAGTCAGCACGGGTTCATGGTTAAAAAGTCTACGGACACAAATCTTGTCAATTACGTCACTGACTTAATATCCGCAGTTGACAGGGGTCTACAAGTAGATGCAATATACACCGATTTTTCGAGGGCATTTGACAAGGTGAATCATGAACTATTGTTGATTAAACTTCAGTCCTTAGGCATCACCGGTGCCGCATTAGATTGGTGTAAGTCATACCTTAACAATAGGCCATCTTTAGTTGTCATAGAGGGTGATGAGTCGGAGCCTTATTTTGCAACCACAGGTGTTCCACAGGGGTCCAATTTGGGCCCATTGTTCTTCATTATATTTGTGAATGATATCTCGAGCGTATTTAAATATACTACAACATACCTATTTGCGGACGATCTAAAGTTGACACGCATAATTCTGACTGAATCCGATATTCAGTTGCTGCAAGCGGACTTAGATAACTTATCTCAGTGGTGTACGAAGAATAAAATGTATCTAAACTGTACCAAATGTTACCACATCAAATTTACTAGAAAACGTAATAAAATTCAGTCGAGCTACAATATTCAGGGAAACACATTAAATGAAGTGACGGTTATCCGAGATTTGGGAGTGTATTTGGATAGCTGTTTGATGTTTAGCGAACACATTGACAAAATGCTCAACTCAGCTTATCGGGTTCTTGGATTTATATTGCGATCTTCAAAAGAATTCAAAAAACCTTCTACTACACTTCTGTTATACAATAGCTATGTAAGAAGTCAGTTGGAATACTGTAGCACGGTCTGGAATCCAACATACCAGGTTCACACAAACAGAATAGAAAGAGTCCAAAAGAAACTTGTTCGTCACCTAGCTTTTCGGTTTAGAGTTAGGAATTTGAGATCATATGCGGACAAGCTGAATTATTTTAAAATCATTCCTCTCAAGTCTCGCCGTACAGTCTCTGATTTCACATTTCTGTTTAAGTTGCTTAACAGTGGTATTGACTGTCCAGATCTTCTAAGCAGAATAAACCTTAATGTTCCTGCTAGAATCCCGCGTTATCGCCGCCCATTACTCAAAGCCCCACAATACCGAACAAATCTGGGTAAACATTCACCGGTTGCCAGGATGAGCCAGCAGTACAATGCCTTAGCATGTGCATCGGAAGACATAGACATTTTTTCTAATACTCTGGGTAAATATAGGTCATTGATCCGTACACAGTTGCGTATTATGTAGGTGTTGAACTGCCTGCCTAGTTGTGTTTTGTTTACTGCTGTTTTTGTTTGTCTGTAAGCAACTTTTTTTTCCTCTCCTGTTTTTTCTTTGCTGTTTGATCTTTGTTTTTATTTAATTTAAATTCAAATTGGCAACTTTAATGATAATTATTCTAGAGATACTAGCTATAGAATAATTATTATTAAAGTTATACATATACCTATGAAACAATTGTAGTTTGAGTTTGCACTAATCACTGATTATTATTAAATGAAGAAAAGGAAAACTTTAAGTAATGATACTAAATAACTGTAACTTTAACTGCCATTTTCTAAGTTGGGTATCCCATACTGTTTGATTGTTCTCTATTGCATGATGTGGTCTCCTATAATTGAGGAAGCACATTGTTTTTTTTTGTGTTCTGTTATTTTATAATAATATAGCATGTAAGGTGTATTCCTTGTTGGAGATCCTAATAAAATAAAATAAAATAAAAATAAAAAAAATAACAGAACACAAAAAAAAACAATGTGCTTCCTCAATTATAGGAGACCACATCATGCAATAGAGAACAATCAAACAGTATGGGATACCCAACTTAGAATATGGCAGTTAAAGTTACAGTTATTTAGTATCATTACTTAAAGTTTTCCTTTTCTTCCTTTAATAATAATCAGTGATTAGTGCAAACTCAAACTACAATTGTTTCATAGGTATATGTATAACTTTAATAATAATTATTCTATAGCTAGTATCTCTAGAATAATTATCATTAAAGTTGCCAATTTGAATTTAAATTAAATAAAAACAAAGATCAAACAGCAAAGAAAAAACAGGAGAGGAAAATAAAATTGCTTACAGACAAACAAAAACAGCAGTAAACAAAACACAACTAGGCAGGCAGTTCAACACCTACATAATACGCAACTGTGTACGGATCAATGACCTATATTTACCCAGAGTATTAGAAAAAATGTCTATGTCTTCCGATGCACATGCTAAGGCATTGTACTGCTGGCTCAGCCTGGCAACCGGTGAATGTTTACCCAGATTTGTTTGGTATTGTGGGGCTTTGAGTAATGGGCGGCGATAACGCGGGATTCTAGCAGGAACATTAAGGTTTATTCTGCTTAGAAGATCTGGACAGTCAATACCACTGTTAAGCAACTTAAACAGAAATGTGAAATCAGAGACTGTACGGCGAGACTTGAGAGGAATGATTTTAAAATAATTCAGCTTGTCCGCATATGATCTCAAATTCCTAACTCTAAACCGAAAAGCTAGGTGACGAACAAGTTTCTTTTGGACTCTTTCTATTCTGTTTGTGTGAACCTGGTATGTTGGATTCCAGACCGTGCTACAGTATTCCAACTGACTTCTTACATAGCTATTGTATAACAGAAGTGTAGTAGAAGGTTTTTTGAATTCTTTTGAAGATCGCAATATAAATCCAAGAACCCGATAAGCTGAGTTGAGCATTTTGTCAATGTGTTCGCTAAACCTCAAACTGCTATCCAAATACACTCCAAAATCTCGGATAACCGTCACTTCATTTAATGTGTTTCCCTGAATATTGTAGCTCGACTGAATTTTATTACGTTTTCTAGTAAATTTGATGTGGTAACATTTGGTACAGTTTAGATACATTTTATTCTTCGTACACCACTGAGATAAGTTATCTAAGTCCGCTTGCAGCAACTGAATATCGGATTCAGTCAGAATTATGCGTGTCAACTTTAGATCGTCCGCAAATAGATATGTTGTAGTATATTTAAATACGCTCGAGATATCATTCACAAATATAATGAAGAACAATGGGCACAAATTGGACCCCTGTGGAACACCTGTGGTTGCAAAATAAGGCTCCGACTCATCACCCTCTATGACAACTAAAGATAGCCTATTGTTAAGGTATGACTTACACCAATCTAATGCGGCACCGGTGATGCCTAAGGACTGAAGTTTAATCAACAATAGTTCATCATTCACCTTGTCAAATGCCCTCGAAAAATCGGTGTATATTGCATCTACTTGTAGACCCCTGTCAACTGCGGATATTAAGTCAGTGACGTAAGTGACAAGATTTGTGTCCGTAGACTTTTTAACCATGAACCCGTGCTGACTTAAGGTTAGGTAGCTTTTAACCTGGCTGTAAAAATCGGGTACACTAATGATTCGAAGACCTTAGACAAAGTACATAGAATCGAAATTGGTCGATAGTTAGATATCACCTCTCGTTTATCGTTTTTGTGAATAGGCACTATTCTTGCCCGTTTCCATGTATTCGGGAAGACACCTGTTTTAAGAGAAATATTATATACATGTGCTAATGGAGAGGACACATAACGAGCACATCGTGACCAAAATATTGGGGGTATATTATCAGGTCCTGCACCTTTTGACAGGTCAAGGTCAGAAAGTTTTTTAGATACTGCCTCTTGAGATATTGAAAAATCATTAATAGGTGGAATAAGGATTGATGTAACGGGTAGATTATTGACAGAGTTACCATGGTCAAGACTTTGCGAGTCGTATACCGATGCGAATTGATCAGCAAATAAATTCGAGATAGCTTTACTTCCAGATGCTGTTACATTACCTAGGGTCATTTTAGAGGGATATGAAGTGTTACTTTTCCGAAGTTTTTTAATATGTGACCAGAAGAATTTGGGATTGCATTTTATTTTATTTTCTAATTCATCCATGTAATTATTGTAACATGTTTACATGGATTTTTGACAATCCTTTCTTAGATAATTGAATTCAACCACATCTAGTGGATTATTATATTTCTTTATTCTGTTATGGTATTTCAATTTTTGTTTAAGCACTTTTATCAATTGGTTAGAGTACCACGGTGGGTATTTTCCTAGCGTGAAAATAGTTACCGGTACATATTTCTTAATAATGTCCCTAACTATACTGTAGAATTTATCCAGTATTTCATTTACATCATGAAAACATAGTGCAAATTCATTTTCCCAGTTGATGTCCTTAAGTGCATCAGTTATCGCTTCGTAGTCAGCTTTGTAATAATTGGGTTTGTTTAATAGTTTGCAATCATTTTTAATAATTACGGGTAGAATCGGCATGAATACTAAAGCAGGGTGAAACTTATCCAACTCCCTTATGGGGTCAAGGCAATTGCTAATTTTGATTTGGTCGACATCGGAAAGTATTAAGTCTAATTATTTATTTATTTATTTATTTATGTACACACAAAACACTTTACAGAGAAAATAAAGAATACAGATAGAAGAGCACAAAGGTACTGCTTATTTCAATAGAAATTTCTTCCAGCAGACCTGCGACAGGACAGTTGGATGATAGACGAAGACACAGTGTGTAGAAAGAAATACGGAAACCTAAAATAGACTATAATAACTTAACTAATTATATACAAATTACACATATTATACCTTAACTAAATATAAGTATAGAAGATAAAAATAAATACATACAAATAATATACAAAATTACAATATGGTAGCGAGATAATGTTCTTTGACTCGTTTTTTGAAAAGAGATACTTTTTGAGAGTCACGGATTTTAGGTGGAAGTGAGTTCCACAATCGTACTGCATGGACAGAGAAGGAGTGGGAATAGAAATGAGTTTTATGGGATGGGAAATTGAGATGCAGTTTAAGGCGGGATCTAATATTTTATTTTGGAAGTTTTTGATGCAATTGAACTGTTTTAAGTTATTTAGAGCTATAAAATCAAGTAGTAGATTCTTTACATTGCCAGTGCCACGTGCAGAGGGCAAGCACGACTCATTACCAGCATCATGTATCCAATCAACGCAGCTCAAGTTAAAGTCACCAACTATTAATGTGGGACTGTCGCTGTTGGTATTCATGATTGAGTTGCAGTTTTCGGTAAAATGTTCAAAAACTTCCGTGGATACCGGAGGGGGTAAATAGACGCCGCATATCTTAAAAGATTTCACGCCAGAACTCGATTTGGTCTCAATCGTAATCCATAAGTCTTCGCAGTTACTTTCCCACTCAACCATGCGAGAAGAAATCAACTTATTTGAAACTGCTATAAGTACTCCACCACCGGTTTTTTTATGTTTATTGAAAGAAGATGTTTCACGATCCCTTCTATATACCATATAGGAGCCACTAAATAATTCGGCATCAAGAACACTACTGCAAAGCCAGGTTTCGGTTAGGACATAAACATCGTACGCGTTATTATGTATGTGTTGACGTACCTCAGTTTACTACGCAGACCTCTAGTATTTTGGTAGTAAGATTTTAGGGAATTGAATTGTGAAAAATAATGCTATAGAACATTCTTAGAGTTACACTGATACACGAATTTATGTTAACGACATTAGTTTATCATGATCTCCAATAACCACAGTTGGAGAGATTTCATCCTTCCTCAAGAAAATTCTTCCATTGCGGACCCACACGAACTTGTATGCTAATTCTTTAGCACGTACTCGCGTAGCCGCATGAAGAGCCTTATTTTCCGGGGACTGATGTTCGACGACGAATATTGGAACAGGTTTATCAGCAGCTATACCAAGGTGACTAGAGGAAAGTTTGCCCTTTGGATTGGCCCTATTGAACCGCATTGATGCTGCCAGGAAGGCATCTCTTATACGGGAACTCATAAATTTAACTAATACTGATCTCGGTCGCATATTCTGTGAGTCCTTTTTAGCAACCCTCGTACAAAGTTGAATGTCAGTGTCTTTTATGTTGCAGTCAAGCACTTTGCTCAGCTGGAGAACAGTACTTACCAAATTCTCTGATTTGTGTTCGGGTATACATTGCAATTCAATGTTATTCGATCGAGCATGCTGTTCTATAATGTTCATACGCTTAGTGAAGTCTTTCAGAGAATTCTTTAAATTGGAGTTATCTTTTTCGAGTTTTTGTATTCTGTTAGCCCTTTCCTCCAGTGTTACTCTCATTTCCTCGTATTTATCGTTAAAAAATGACAGCGACTCCTTGAATTCTGACACTATGTTATTAATTTGGTTGAGTTGGTCACTTACCAGACCCTTTATTGTGTCCTGCAAAGCTTGATTAATTTCTTGCCTTATCATATCTCTGAGGGAGCCACTTGAAATTTCTGTCAATGGCATGTCGGCCTGATCGTCAGGATGATGAGGCAGTTCACCACGAAAGCTAATTTTATTCTCCCTGGCAGGAGAGGGTTGACCACTGCTTCTATTTGGGCTGCTCTGCTTGGCGAGTTGGATTGGGGTATTAGTATTATCACCTTTAGGTTGCCTGTTGAGGCACCTAGAGCATTTCCAAGTCTTTTTAGATTCAGCATCCATTAATTTAAATCTCCTTTCTGATATATTACAGCATAATAAATCATACCACTGAAGGCAAAAAAAGCATTGTAAACCTTTTCCAGCTTTGAAAGCGTTCATGCAATTAGTGCAACTTAATGTTGTCATTCTTTCGTTATCGATCGTAGAAATTCAATTCGATCTCAGAAGCAGTTTGATACCAAGCATAGACGACTTCCAAAAAGTGGACACAAACAAAGGCCCACGACCAGAAAAAATATTTTACTAGTTGAAGGCGCACACTAACAAATGCCCACAGCGAGTGAGTGACCCGAAGTCCGCGACCAAAAGGTCTTAAGTGCGCGGTATACGGCGTCGCTTACGCGTTCGCGTCAAGGGCTCTGTGATTGATGTGTGGTTGGGTATATTCACAAAAAGTTCACTAATTGTATCTTAAATAATTCTTATTTGTAATTTTTATGTATAATTTCTTCAACTCACGACTACTAAGCATGTCCAAAAACCGAAGTATCACCAACACTGAACCGAAATCTTGCCAAAACTGTATCCAAACTATTTATTATTGTGGAGCGCTATAACAGCAGTACACTTTAGTCCGGTGGGTATTGATGGATGAACTTGTTGCATTTAGTCCAGCTATCTTAAGTGTATAACTTTAAATTAATATTTAGATGAATTGAAACTATGGTACAGTCTATGTTGTAGCGTTACGTATAGTTCAGATGAGATAAACTTAAGCTACGTTAATAAAAATAGATTAAAAATATGGGCCGACTTCGTACGACGTGTCGCCCGCGCAAAACGACTGACGAAAACGTTTAAATGATCGATAAAGTGATTGGTTAAAACAAACCCGATATTGATTTTATTATATAAGCGCGCTTGTGCCACACTGGGTTATCTTACTTACTCCGAGTTGGTATAACTAACCTGGCCAATAATATATGAAATATTTGTTATTTAACATCGTATTAGCAACTTACTCTGAGTTAAGTCTATGACGCAAGTGGGCCTAGAGTTTTTCTGAGGACCCTAGAAGCCAAGTAATAGTCCTTCAAATTATACTCAATGGCTGGAATTCTATTCCAGCCATTGCAGTTCTTCCTTCTACCTATACATTATTAGTAGTACACATCATTTTAATAGACTTTCCAAAAAGGAGGAGGTTCTATGTTTGACTTTGTATTTTTTTTCACATCATGTTATTTCTAACCGTAGGTTCCACTTCCCATCTTTCATAATCGCCAAAAATATGAACCTCTAATTCATAACCCTTTTTCAAATGACCAAAAAATACCAAAGAATAAACAAAACAGTAAAAAAGTTGGACAGTACAAAACGGAACACATCGCGACGCACAGTGGTGCAGGTAGTACGAGCATGCGGAAAATATTATTTTTAAATGAAAAGACGTTGCGTTTCTTCATAATACTTTATTAAAATGATATAATGAATGTACCAGTACCTACACAAAGAGAAAGATATAATACTTGTTTTTTTTTTTCACATGAAATCAATTAAAAATATTATGCAAAATATACAGTCTTTAAGCATTTCTATATAAATAAATATTAATAAACTAAATATTAAATAGAGAAGACATATAGTTTTACAGATGGGTACTATCCACACACTTATTATCCAAACACTTATTAATATAATGCACTTTTTCTTAATTACAGAGCGTCATTAGTTAAGCACCTGATATTTCCAAGATCGCAGGTTATCGCAGTCAAAACTGATGTATTCTTAATCTATAGGGTCTAATTAATCTCCGAAAGTATATTATTACGCATCGGTCGATAACGGAGATTAGTTATGATCTCATGATTTAAAACAAAAGGTTCCAAATGACCTTCTTCACTAAAAATTTAATAGCAAGTAATTATCATTATATCATAACATTATGTTTACGTATTTTATTAATACACACAATAAACTTATGACTAAACTAAAGATAAAACTTGATAATTATAGTTTTTAGGTTCTATTCATACTTGAAATAACAATATTTTTTGCACGAAATTTTTTAATTCTCGATCACCCTACTTTGGCATCATATAATTAAATACTGTATAATTATTTACCCGTATTAATTTTAAGACTTGTTTCAACTAACATTCTAGTATGTGTGTACCAAATTGTAGACATTTTAAACAAGGTCGAAACGAAGGACTTTTTTCCGCCCTTGAACCACTGTGCGACGTAATGTTGTTTACGGAAAGAAACAACTTGCGATCGGGTCGCGGAACGAAACAAAAGTTGTGCGTCTGTGGTCTGCGCAGACAAACAAACAACCAATCTAATTATATGGTGGCCTGGTACTTTGGATGCTTATAAACAGATATAAGATAACAGACAGTAAAGTTGAATCGAATTTTATAAATAGGCTTTATGAGGGAACAGAGGAAAGAAAAAGGAGGTATTGATAGCGCGAGCCAACACTGAAGATAGCGGTAAGATAAAACGTGTTCCACCGACCCCAATTAAATGGGAAGAGGGTAGGAAGATCATGATGACTATAATAGGAAAGGGATAGGGTTTAGAGTTAGGTTACATATACTAGGAGAAAGTGAAGAATGTATCGGATGCATAGGGCAAGAAGTCTCAACAGAAAAGCTGGAAGAGCTTCTTATTTAAAACTTTGACGATACTCAATCTTACTTTGCCCGTAAAGGGGCATATAAACTGATTTGCTTTATTAAATCTCTTGTAATTCTGACGATACCAATACATTTTTAGTTCTATTCAGCATCTTATGTATTACTACGTTTTACATTTTTTTAACATTATTATAGATTTACCAAGGTTTTGCTTCGGCTCCCGTGGCCTATGAAACCTTACATTTCGCAAAGGTTAAAGCAACCCACTCAAAGATAGTGTGACGGAGTGCTCAGGCAAACTCAAGTTCAGTGTGCCAAATGACGACCCGATAGTGGTTACCGCCAAATTTACTAAAAGCATGCCGGGTGATAAGATCCTGGACACTCCATTTCGGGGACCTCAGGTATCCCAGCATCGCAGGATAGTTGGGCGGTAGCTAATATCAGGCGGATTAACGGAGTTCCGGGTTGCGGTAAGACAACCTGGCTGGTAAAGCACTTCGACGAGGACAGGGACGTGATAGCCACCACGACAACAGAAGCTGCCAAAGATCTTACGGAAAAGCTTGCGCGCCGCTTAGGAGACCAAGCAAAGACCAAGGTGCGCACTATGGCCTCAATCCTAGCAAACGGTTTCAAGAGCCAAGACAAATGCTACCGTCTTACGGTAGACGAGGCTCTTATGACCCATTTTGTGGCCATAGTCCCATGACTACTGACTTTACTGCCTTCAGTAAAGTTGTCTGGAGCAAGCGAGCTTGTACTCGTCGGGGACGTTAACCAGCTTCCATTTTTGGACAGAGAGAATCATTTCGAGCTTAGGTATACCCGTCCATACCTGGTCGCTGTACATCACCCAGGAGTTTCCCTGCACACACCGCAATCCAATGGTCGTGGCATTTTCACTGAGTGAGATATATCCCGATATAAACTCCTCAAAGTCGTCGCTGTCGCGGGTCCACTGAAAGTGAAAGGTTTCACACGGGCGCAAATACCGAGCACAGCCCAAAACACCCTGTTCCTGGTTCATACGCAGGGGGAGAAAGCCTCTCTTGCGAGCCAGGGATTTGGCTCCGGCGAGGGGTCGCGCCTACTAACAATACACGAGGCTCAGGGGTCGACCTACGACAGCGTCATCATCATCAATACCAAGTCTAGGAGGCTTCAGGTCCATGACAGCATTTCCCACGCGGTAGTGGCGGTGTCCAGACATACATTCAGTTGCGTCTATTACACCGACGATGCCGATGACGCCGCAGGCCGCATTGCTAAGAGGGCGATGGATGCGCCGACTAAAACGGTCGTCAACTACAATCTTAAGACGGCCATGCAGCATCGAGACGTAGTCGTCATAGAGGCCTTGCTCACGCTAGCGAAGTCCCTGGTCAGCAGACATCCCCAAAACACCATCCATCAAGTCCGATCCAAAAAATCCAACCAAAACACATACCCAAACCATCACCCTGTCTATATGTGAAGCTGCATGGTGGAGCGAGTCATTCATACTCACCTTAACGTCCTAACGACGGGGTTCTATAACCGGAACCGTCGGCCGGGACTGGTCTGCTCGCACAGCCATGCATCTTCCCCGAAAGTTTACCAATAGATATAGCATAAGCAGTGTATCAATAGAAATAAGTAAACAAAATAATTAATAACATAAGGTAAGTAGTAAATAGAAACATAAAATTGTAATGCTAGTGTGTAATATATATATAGTATTTAGTGAGGGATGAAACAAAATATAAACACAATAAAAAGAGCGCGGACTGCCACATGTCCGCGGTAGAATATTGAAAAAAGAAAAACGATAGTGTATCTTCTAGAGATTACCGCTTCCAACAAGCAAAAAAAGACTACTTAAGTTCATCAGAATAATGTGTTAATATTAATGTTTTTAAATACAAAAATCGTGTAACCAGTACAATCTCTTGTGGAATTGGACTTGCCAGCTTATGGTATCTCACGCTTCATTCAGTTGTAATGACGCGGGAGTATGAGTAAATTTCTCATTAGTTTATTGGGATTTGATCTTGCAGAGCAATGTAGGATCTTGGAACCATTTTTATCGTGCTGTGAGTTTTCCGCTCATTGGTTAAAGGTTTTGTGTTTATTATTAAACATCCCACTAGTGATCATTGCTTCTAATTAACTATTATCAGTAAGCATCAAGCCAAGACATTCGTTAGGTTTTTATAATAACTTGCTTAACAAAAGTATACGTAGGAAGGGTACGTGTGTAGGTACTTAGGAAGTTGTGTCGTATTTTTCCAGATTTGATGATTATAAAACTGACGTCTAGCTTACATAAATAGCAATTCGGATAATGTTTCCAAGATATAAAAGTTTTCATTAAAATATCAAACTTATATTTTCACCGGACTGATCAATCAGACTGATAAAAATTTAATAAAGTGGCAAAACAAATTGTTTCCAAAAATTTAAATTAAGTCATAGTCCACGGCTTAACTTATCGCGATACCACGAAGGCAGACTGGACAACTTTTTTCTTTCGATAAAATTAAACGCTTCATAAGAAAATGCGACGACAATTTTATATTCTTCTCGCGTTCTCTTGTGGACATCTTTTTTGTTTACTTCGTATTTTACTTGTTAACTTTTTATGTCTTTGTTGTTGCTTAAGGCCTTTTCCTAAGGTGGTTTAAGAATCTTTTCCAGTATCTAAGACTGAGACTTTCTTTTATACCTGGACCCTGTATTTTATTTATATTTTATTTGTCCCTGCTTTACGTTCGGCAAGAGAAAAACGTTTCTTTATTTTTGTATAAAGTATCTAGTATCAAGAGCAAGGTCTCTCAAGGGTTCTTTAATATGTAGGTTACTTTTGATTTACATTTGAACTTAGGATATGACAATTGCTACTTTTGATAACTAAATGTTGAACCATTGAAATATTGCTTTTATTTGACCATATGCATAGTAGTTACCAGCTGGGAAAATATTCACTCAATGGGTTCTTGAAGACAATAGACGCCAGCCTAGAGTTCCAGAAAGTGGTGGCGAGAACACTAAATGTGCTTCGGTTTGAAACGGTACGAGTGTACTGCCTCGAAGAAGTTATTGAGGGTTGCTCAGCATACAGAAAAAGGAAAGGCAAAAAAAAAATGCTTTATTCCATGATCGGCGATCGATTCTTATATTTGGCGACAAACAAACCGTTCATTTTGCCCTTATAATAAAGTATGACTAAGCACGAAAGTAAATAATTTTTAGGGTAGGTAGGTAGCCAGTTGAAGAGAAGCCGCGGGGGACAGCTAGTACTTAAATAAAATTATGGAAAACCTTTTTTCATGTGCTCGAAAAACACTTTGTTTCCATAAAGTCATCTAATGGATTGTATTTGTCTAACCTACAACTAAGCCTAGCCTACAACTAAGATTAATAGTTCAGTTTAAAAAGTAAACAAACCTATTCAACCTTCAATCTTTTAAACAAAGTGGTGTCCCCGATGCTCTCACATTTATTGCTGTTCGGCCTAATGACACAGCGTCAAGTCTTATAGTTATAAATCTTTCAAATCCTGAGAATGTGAATAGGAATGTATAAAAAAATGTTTACTTTTCTGCCTAGGGGCATGCTGTTACAGATACGGAATATTTTCCCTTAGGATGTGTGAAACTGCGAAGAGAATTTAGACGTGGTTTGACGTTTTTCTAAATAAAACAGAAAAAAAGTGTAAATACCTACTTACTCAATATTAATTTAAACGAGACCACCCTTTCGAGGTCAATACTTCTTCTAGTACATAGTTCAATGAATTTAAACATACAGCTAAAGCGGTACCACCAACGATGCCGTAGAACTGGAAAAGTGTTGGGCAAAAAAGTGTTGGGTAGAGAATGCCTAAGGCATTAAGTCTGCCATTGTACCTTTGTGCATGAAGTTTTAAATAAATAAAAAACAAAAATCGAGTTAGGTACTGTTATGACAGCGAAGAAGAAATAAGCAAGCCTTTAGCAAGCGTGATGATGAATCATGACTTTTCCAAGCGGAAAGAGATCTTTGGCCATTTTACGCCGAAATATATATAATTTCTCATTGATTTCATAGTAATTATAAGACGAATTTGGCGCAGTAATAATAAAATTATCAAAAATGTTCACACTGAACACTGCTAGAGATAGAAAAAAGTTTTTTCATTTCAATCACAGCACTCACAGCCCTACAAATTTATACCAACCAATGATTAAGGCCATAAAAACTCAGTCTCAACAACAAAAGTACCCCAACTACAATTCGCGACATAGGTAACAAAATACTTGTTAACAAACTATGAAAGTGTCAAAACTATCGCGCCAAATTGTTATGCTACATTGTCCCGGTGGAGCGGTGTTTCATAACGTCCCATAAACTTGAACGTAAAAGCTAGGCTGATGCATAACAGGGAAAGAAAAGCGATAGAGGTAGCGGGAAGGAATGAGCTAAAAAATCTAGACGACATAAACAAAATAACAGATTTTGTTAACCTATTAATACCTTATTTTTTTTTGCACGGAGAAGTGCTCATGCATACTGCACTACCACGGGGAGATAGTGAAGTTATGTGGGACTCTAACCCACCAAAACTCCACGGTGTCCTCCTGTGCCGCTTATGGTGGGAATGCGGGCACGCGTTAGCACTCACCGCGAACCCGCCGCGGCTGTCCGTCACCGGACCCTCTTCGGGGGAGTGCCCCCCATCACCAGCGCACCAGAACATACTGTACGCTACAGTGGCCACCCCAGGGACCAAATCAGCACATGGGTGCCAGACGACCCCGTGTGTGGCACCCTGGAGGTTACCTGACCCGCACCCCATATCGTATGGGACCTGGGACGCTCCATAAGACATCGCGGCCGCCTCAGTTGCGATGTCACCTGTTACAAATCGGCACCGCAATCTACTAGTTGGCCGCTGCCCTGACGAGCGACCCTCCTCGGGTTCCGCTTCGATTCACCGTGGGTGACCAAGCCACGGTTACTGAGCCCCCTCGACAATGCGGTAACCCACCGGAGTGGAACCTATTTACACCTGGGTGAGGAATAATATGAAAGAAAAGGGCGTCAGTGAAAGCGTGACAGTTGACAGGACGGTATGGAAGAAGAAAACATGTTGCGTTTACCTCAAGTAACATGGGACAAGGGCAGGAAGATGATGACTTTGTAAACCTTTATATTTCATACTAGCTTCTACCAGCGTCTTCGCCTGCGAGAAAAGTATTTTCTGATCCCAAGGGAACATTATACCGGGATGAAAAGTAGCCTGTGGTGCTATTCCAGACTGTAGTCTATGTGTGTGCCAAATTTCATCTTGATCCGTGCAGCTGTTCTAGCATGATTGAGTAACAAACACACATCCCCATCAAGTTTGCATCTTCATCATTTCCCCACCTTTCACATTTAAAATATTAGTAATATTCCTTGGGTTGTGAAAGGCAATTGGGCTAACCAATGCCAAGCAGTATTTGTTATCCTAAAAGCTGGACTGGACAAATATCAAACTAATATTATAAAAGCAAAAGTTTGTGAGTGTGTGTGTTTGTATGTTTGTTACGTATTCACGCTCAAACGGCGGGACGGATCTGGATGAAATTTGGCACAGACATATAGTGTGGTTATGATAGCACATAGGTTACTTTTTATTCTGGGAATATGTTCCTTCGGGATAATTTTCGGCAATCACGCGGGCTAAGCCTCTGGCAGAAGCAAGTCTAACATAATTTCCAAGTTAAACATAACTAGCCAAATGTTGGTATAGTACACATTTGCCGAACCCTTCAAGAAATATAGGTGTGATATTAGGTTTTTTGTAAAAATAAACTTTTCTTCTTACAAACCCCATTATGTTGTAAAAATGATGTCCATAATATATCATCACGCAATTTTACTGCGGTAACCCTCGGATGTTGACTGTGTTCTTGTAATTGGGCTTTCCAAAAAAATATTACACAAAATTATATTCACTCACATTCATCATGCACCTATAATATTCATCACACCATCCCACCGGTTAAGCCTCCTCATATCACAGACACAACAAATTCAACCCCAAATCTCCATTCACATCATCCGCTGTACCCACCATAACCCGACCCTTATGGGCCCGTCACGTACCCTCTGAAGTGTCGCCAACAGAGCACGCAATTAGGCAACGTTTTGTGCAAATAATTATGCCCAGAGAATTTCGTTCCTCAGTTTGCACCTCTTAATTCACAACAAACAGGTATCGTGTGAACCTACCCTCGTTACCATCAGGACAGATTAAGACGTCTGAGAATGTCGGTTGAACGAACATGTTGAATTCTCGACTTGATTTTCGATTTTCAGTCTACATACATACATAAACTCCCGCCTTTTTCCCATGGGGGTAGGCAGAAACTACAGAACACCACCTGCTACGATCCTTACATACGTCTTTTGCTTCACACACATTCATACATCTAGTCATACACACACGCCGGTTATGAGTGGACCTGGCCTTTTTGAAGAACATCACCCATAAGGTCTGTGTATGTCTTTCTAGGGCGTCCCCTCCCGGCGTTTCCATTCACGTCTGATTTTCAGTCTAATGTAAGAGTCATTTATCAAGTCGAACAAATTAGACCGAAAAATAAAGAGTGATTTATATCTGTCAATTATATTCGAGAGTATTCTCGAAGTTAAAAGACAAAGTCTGTGATGTGACTATTTGATTAAATTTAAAGTTGGAAAGAAAAAATACACTCTTTTGTTTATTGATTAAATTGGGTTGTTGATGAAATGTTAGATTGGATTTCTTTGAGGTTGTTGACCTTTGTAGACAGACAGTGGCGACGATACTAAAAATAATAATGAAAATGAAAGACTGAATTTACTTTTCTAATTGTAATTATATTGAAATGATGTTCTTTCATCATTGTATACCTTCGGGGTGCATGAAAGGAGCCTCCCCGAGTAGCGTTAATCTTAATCGCATCGCGATTCCGAACGCCCGGCGCAACCTGGACAGCTAGCACTCGGTAACGCAGAGTCTAGCTGACTAATCCTTTCACCACGATGGTAAACTCAACTCATTGTACTTATACCTAATTTAGGAGTATTTTCTTTGTATTCCTTTGTTAATTTTATAAATGAAATGAAAAAAGAATACAATTGGCATAACGGTCCGATTTATTCGAAACACGTTACTATTGTTCGAGTATTTAAGCTTATCACCAGCCTCTCATGATTTTTATTTCACAACCAGTTTAAAAAAAGAACACAAAAAATATTTGAAGTTCCACTCTGTAACTGAACTGACGTCATTTCACTTCCATGGTATTTTAACACAGATTGTTTATATCTAACTAGATAACGCAAGCCCCTGTATCTGTATGAAAACCAAGCTAGCCATTTTTGCACAGGCAATTTAAGAACAAATTTATTTACCGATGAAAAAAAATGTTTCCATTGTCTCGACCAACTTTTTTTGTAGATTTTTGCAGCACGGCATAATTACATATTTTCTCGATTTCGGTTGCTGTCTGGTGCCGGTTACGCTAAATGAAATTGCTAAGAGCATTGCTCTCACTTTTACTTTCTTTTTTGACCCGACTGCGCGGTGAAAAGGAGGCTAATGTGTTTATCAGTCTATATATGTGTTTGTATGTTTGTTCTTATGTGGCGTTCTAGAGATCAAACGCGTGGGCCGATTTTGATGATTCTTACGTCAATTGTTGCAAGTGTAACTGGAATTAAAATTAAATGCAATTAAAATTGAAAGAAAGAAAAATGGCGAATTTTGGGAGCGATATTGTGGGGAGCATAATTTTTTTTGGTCAGCCTGCTCACGAATATGTATTCTTCGACTGCACAGCACTATTTTCTTCTTGTGTACGTCTTTCAGTATGCTTCTTAAGCAGTCGGTTTTTTTTTATTTTTTGAATAAACTTTTTATTTGACACGTTAAGTGCACACATTCGCGTCATCTAGTTAGTTTTATGTCTGTCTCCTTTACCATCGACACGGAAGTGACAATAGTAGTTTGCTATAAACTGTTACTGGCATCTTTCCTCGGTTATTTAAACCTTACCTTTGTAAATAACCGATGCCAAAGATTACTTTGTGATGTTGTAGCGCTTCCTCTTTTACTTAAAATAGTTAGCCTGGGGCCAAAGATACTAACTAACCTATTCTAAAATTATTTATTTTGCGCAATTATAATGTATAAATATTTAAAAAGAGGACAAAAGAAAATCAAAGTTCTACTCTGCAACTAAAGTGACGTCACCTCACTTCCATGGACCATTACCATCAACGCGGCAGTGACATAAGGAGTAGCTTGCTATAAACTGTCACTGGCACCTTCCCTTTGTGAATGATCGATGCCAAAGATTACTTTGTGATGGTGTAGCGGTCCTTCTTTTACATAAACTAGTTAGCCTGGGGCTAAAGTGTCGTATTACATGAACATAGGAACACGCGAGCAGGGTTAAGTGGTATGGGAGTGTGTTGTTACTAAGTTTTTATAAGGGGCTAAAAAAAATGATGTTGGAGGTTTTTTTTTTGTTTGTTGGCAAGTTAATTGTTTGTTACTAAGTAAATCCGTGACTCTAAAAATGTATCTTTATTCAAGAAGCAGGTCAAAGAATACCTTTCCACGATCTTGTAATTTTATATATATTTATATTATAAGTTGTATGTATTTTATCTTTTATATATGTAGTTAAGGTATATGTATAATTTATATATAATTAGTTAAGTTATTATTGTCTATTTTAAGTTTCCTTATTTCTTTCTACACACTGTGTCTTCGTCTATCATCCAACTTTCATGTCGCAGGTCTGCTGGAAGAAATTTCTATTGAAATAAGCAGTACCTTTATGCTCTTTTATCTGTATTCCTACTTTTCTCTGTAAGCTTTTTTGTGTGTACATAAATAAATAAATAAATACTCACCTGTAATTACGTAGGTAGGAGTTGTTGGTGTGGTCTTGGTCATCGTGGAAATCTTTACTCCCTTTTTATTGGGATTATTTTTGATGGCATATCATAGGTAGTTCAACAGATCCGTGTCCGTGAAATTGCGAGTACGAAGTACTTTTTCTAGGGAAGCTTACGCACTACATCCGAACACCATCCGTTATTATCTGTCATATTTCAGAACATTTTGAACTCAGAACTTAAATCACTGATACGGACGTGTAGTGCGTAACCGACCTTAGTGTTTCAGGTAACAGCCTAGTGGTTGTTGGGTGTCGTAGCGCACAAAGATTTTTTTATTCTTTATCAATATACCTAGCAAAAATAATTTCAAAACTAAAAAATATTAGACTTTTTATTATTGCTTTACCCAAAAAAATTGAACTATAAAAAAAAATGAAAATGAAATGAAACAATGTTGAAACAAAGCGCGCATTCCGCCGCGATCATTGGCAAAACGGAACGCAGTCTAGACGGATTGTAGACGAAATATGGAGGACTGATTCTAAGGTGCGACGGTAAAACAATATTGCGGAGTGTAGTGTTTGTTTGAGTTCATTTGTTGTTTCTGTTACTGATTTTCTAATTAGGTACTCGTACAATAGTTGCAGAAAAATAAAAAGATTGGTTGATATTATAAATTAAATTGCATAATGTGGGTACCTAATATTCCTGGAAATATGGCTCACACAGTGTCATAAACATTAATATGATGTGCAAATAATTCTCCAAAGTCCGAATTATTACTAAACTTACACTGAAATAACGAGATAACCGAATAAGTTTTGTAACTTTAAATATAAGAAACTTTAGTTAAAACTTAAATAACATAATGCAATACTTATAAACAGCGCAGTGGTGGCCCTGTGGTAACGGTCGAGACTTGGATTCTCTAATGGATTTGAACCCAGGCAGGCTCTTCATTTTGTGTATATTATTTCATCACCACTGCTCTCAAATCTGAGAAGGAAAACATCGTGAGGAAACTGGCATGTCTTAGAACCAAAAATTCAAAGACATGTGACACCCATCATCCCGCACTGGGCCCACAGGTGAATTACGGCCCATTCTCTCTCACAAAGAGGAGGCCTGTGTCCCAGCAGTGGGAACATTAATAGGCTGATGATGATGATACTAATTAGCAAAACTCTGTTTTGTTGCTAGTTAGACGTCGCAAGTCTCAAAGTCAAGTCTCAACATAACTGGAAAGCAACCAATCCTTTGATTACTCTACCAAGACTACTAACAAAAAAAATCTGTGAAATTGTCAACTTATCTCCTAGAAAAGAGAATGGTTTCTGCTGAAAATCAAAATCAAAAATCATTATTTATATTAAAATCTCGTGTCCGCTGAACAGCAAACTTTCATTGGAGTCACAGCATCTTTCCAAGAAACTTTTCGGCCAAAAATACTGCCAAAAAGTCCAGCTCGTAACTCTCCATAACCATCTTGCCTGCAGTCGGGCAGCGGTGGGCGGAGTAGTGATAGCGGGCAACTGTTTACTTTGTAACACCGCGCCCTTAATGCATCACATTCTTATCTATACACTGCAGTGCGCCGTGGAACCACTGGGTGAAATTAACGGATATTTTCTGGTCTGCGGAACAATAGGCTGCTGGGTCGTTAGGGGAAGAATGCATAGTGTTGGTTTTCAACTCAAGGCATATTCATACTACGATCGGGTGTTCGTAGTGTGAATATTCTTTGAGATGAAAGCTGGTTTTAGAAATAAATTCTCGACGCGACGAATGTAATACGCAAGACAAGCGATGCGATTGGTTGTTGAAAATTCATTTAGCCAAACACAGCAGCCAAAACGTGTTTTCTTAATCTTAATTACTACCCGACTGCAAGGAAAGGTTTATGTTTTTCGCGCGTATCTTGTATGTTTTTATGTATGTAATAGTAGTGCGTGTCCTAATTTTTGTTTACTTTCAAACCCATCTAGTGGGGTTTCAAAATGAAGGGTTTTAAGAATTTATTACAAAAATATATACCACTTATATACTTTAATTTAATTAGAAAAAAAAATGATAACAAAAAGTTGATAACAAAAAAAAAAACATATACCTACACTTCAGTGGTAATGTTTGCTACTATTAATACCACAACAAAAAAATAATGTACTTTCAGAATACACTCACACCTAAAATAACTTCACAAATTAATTTAATTAAAAACTGCCAGAAATAAAACAGCAGAAACAGGAACATGCAGCGAACTGATAAAAAGAGGAATCATTGGAAACAAAGATGTCCGACTTGAAAAGAAGTAACACAATGGACGAATTAGTGACAATGACGGTGCGTAAATGTGGAATTTTCTAAAAGAAATAATTGAGGCGTTAATTTTTTCATCACATTGGCTGGTTTCTGATTTGAGTAAAGCAGCAATAATCAGTTGAGTATTGTCAAATCAGTGTCAAATAATTTAGGAACCGTTTGAGTTTTTTACGTTTCACAATTGAGTATCTACCTAGCTCAGTTAAGTAAGTACCTAAGTACCTACATTAGTATGGACCTGTCAAAGATCCGTTCACTTTCTCTTTCACCCTTACGTTCCATTTTACAATAGAAATCCGAGACATCACAAGATTGCATAAAATTTACTAATATTAATATTATAAAGCTTTAAACAGTACGTTAGTATTATATTACTTCATTCAAGATTAAAAAAAAAACAAGTTATTAAATGTGTTATAATCTTTAATTACTTGATTTTTCATAATTAAGCAATTTAATAGATATCTATTTGAAATGTATACAACCTTATTATGAAACTATGAAATGGATCGTAGGCACTAGTCAATTACTTCAAGATTGTCATAGCAACCGTATTTATTTTAGCAAAGATGTCTTATCAAAAGAAAATAATATCTAATATAGTTTGTTATTGCCAAAATCAAGAATTTAAGCTTATAATTACTAAAAGTGAATGTGTTCCGAGCGAGCAGTTGCTGGTTCTTGTGATACCTCATAGAACTACAGAATATTTTACTCAGAATTTCATAAGATCTCTCAAGTGGGAAGAGAACCGACACACACACAGAATTCGTGCATCTGCATTGGAATCTGATTGCAATTGTGATTTACCAACAAATATGGACTTTTGTGATAAAATTTGTAATGAGTGACCTGGGTTTTCAATTCAAGACCAAAGGCTTTTCTAGCCATTGAAGAGCCTCCGAAGGAAAACAATATTAGCCAGGGTCGGTGCCATTAGATATGTGCCGATGAAGGAGGACTGTGTTTTAATATATGTTAACGAACAATTCATTATTTGCCTACTTATTTTGTAAAATAATAAATAAATGAGACTTATTCATGCTGTTTTTATCATCTTTATTGTAGGTACTGATACCAAAATCGTATCATACAAAAGCCAAATTCTGTACACATTTTCAACGCTGTAACCTTTTCTTATCGTAAGGATCCTACTAATATTCTATATAGGTATGAAAGTCTGTATGTTTAGATATTGGTTAATCACACATCAATGGTTGAACGTTTTTGATAATATATCATTTGGAATACAATTACCCAATGACTAATAATAAAATGATTTAATAATAAAAAATAGATATAATAATAAATAAACGGAATAACAAAGCCTTTTATTCTGAAATCAGAGATATAAAACTGTAGTCTATACAATACATCTTTATAGTTTATAAAAAGTTCCTAATCTAAGAGCCTCTTGGCTTAGGCCTCCACTAACAGTTTCCACTGGGGTCTCTCATGAACTACTCGCCAATACCACAGCGCGCCATCGCTTACACTTTGTGCCTTCATCTTGCTCCATTTCCTTTGGTTATCGCGAATCATATGACCGGTCCATCTTCACTTTTCACATAGTTCCTGTAGGATAACTCTCGGTTTTCGCGCAGGTAAAGCCAATGGCAACCACAAACACAAAAACTGGCACTTTCAAATATTTTTGTTGATGATCTCACTCATCATAATAATCATTTCTGCCGAAAGACTGCTGGATACATGCCTTCCCGGCACTCAGCATTCAGCGTCACCACATCAACCGGTGCTGTGCGTCTTTCATACATTGGATGCCCACGACCTCAACCTGGTTATCGGTCTGTAGAGGGAGGCTTTTCAGCCCCATCGACCACCCGTTCTTCGAGCGACTGAGATCTATCAGGCGTGAAATATTTGCATCCAATCTAATGTTTTCGATAATTCAGGTCGAACACTCTTCTGCCACGCATCGGTCTTCGTTGAGGCATCTCTAAGGAAGACAAGGATGTATCTTCATCACTCGTTTTATAAGTTTTTATATATTATTTTGTATTTATTTCTCTTGATTAAAGTTTAAGCAAGGGGTTGTCAACAATCAACTGCCAAATGTAACCAGTGTAGCCAGATTTGACGAGTCCCAAGTCGCCGAAAATTTCGTTTTCCATTTATAAAAACTCAAGACGACCACTATTCATTAAAACCACGAAACATTTTACGAAACGTAAATTTCCATTGTTGCCTTGAACACCCTAGAATCTTATATCAACTTTAATGCGTTTGACACAATAATCATTATTGGTTCCGCATAAAACATTTTTAAGCATTTCTTTATTTTCCCTGTGTTGTCACGACTGAAGTATAATGAAAAAAGAGATGAACTGTAAAAAGCATTTTGATTTCCGGTTATTTTCATCATTCCTGAGGATTACACATTCTTATTTCGAAATCGCCTAAAATAGTCCCATGTTTTTAGGGTTCCGTACCCAAAGGGAAAACGGGACCCTATTACTAAGAATCCACGATCCGTCTGTCTGTCCGTCTGTCACCAAGCTGTATCTCATGAACCGTTATAGCTAAACATTTGAAATTTTCACAGATGATGTATTTCTGTTGCCGCTATAACAACAAATACTAAAAACAGAATAAAATAAATATTTAAGTGAGGTTCCCATACAACAAACGTGATTTTTTTGCCGTTTTTTAAGTAATGGTACGGAACCCTTCGTGCGTGAGTCCGACTCGCACTTGGTCAGTTTTTTTAGGGTAGCCTAATTGGCGATCAGTTGCCGATCGTAAAAATTGGTCGCCTCGGCCACCCTTCAGAGTCTAAGTCTAAATGGCGAAAAGTCGCCCAATCTGGCCACACTGATTATGTAACGTTGACAACGGTTTGAGAATTTGAGAATGATCAAATGTGTTTTTCTCAGTTGTGAAACCCAATTGAACGTCAATGAAGGTTTTTTGTATGACATAAGGTATACTTTGGCATGACTTGACGACGTATACTCAAACCTTGCTCAGCATCGCAGAATACTTAAAGTGGCAGATGATCAAGGGTGACAGATGCTTAAATCGAGATAAGCACATACTTAGTTACTTCAGAAACCGGCCAGTCATTCTATTACAATTATGACGGCAGTAGTACGAGATGCCACCGCCAAAATCTACAGATAAGCTGTTTTTGATAAGACTTAATTTTCATTAATTAATTTTAACGCTCAATCGGCTGAACGGATCTGGATGAACGGTCATTGAGCATAATCTGATCCTCTTTGTGAAGAGTGTTGGACTATAACCAAAATAGCTTTAAACTAAAGAGCTATATTGTGAACATGCATTACATATCTATACCAATATTATAAAGAGGAAAGATTTTTTGTTTGTTTGTTTGTTTGTACCGAATAGGCTCCAAAACTACTGGACCGATTTCAAAAATTCTTTCACCGTTGGGAAGCTACTCTATCCCCGGGTGACATAGGCTACTTTTTATCCCTGTATTCCCACGGGAACGGGAACTACGCGGGTGAGACCGCGAGGCGTCCTCTAGTATATATACAGGGTGTTTGGAAGGGAGCTGTACATACGCCTAGGGTAGAAACTAGGGATAGTCTGCTATCTACCCCCGCCCATTATATTGACCTTGGCCTCAAGGTTTTTTTTTAATTTATTTTTATTTTTTATTTGACTTTTTTGTGATTTTTTGACTAAAACTACCTGTAGCTCAAAATCTATCCATGGGACCGGTCGGCTAATGGTCTTGTTTTAATCGTTAGAGTCTTAGGGTCCTGCAAAAAATTATTTTACACCAGAAAATTGTGGAGAAGAAAAGTTATGGGGCCTGAAGTACCATAGTAAGGTAAAGAAATAATTTTAAGGGCAACTTTCTATGGGGTTTAAAAAAAACTAACAGGGTTGGAGTTCTTCTGATTTTTTTAGTCTTTAGATTACATTTGTCTTACAAATGTCGACTCGTGGTGGTAAAAGTGCCCTAGTTGCGGAAATTAATTAATAACTTTAAAACTAAAAGTGATAATTACACTTTTAGCATATCGTTAGAAAGGGCATGGACTGAGGATGTTTTAAAAAAATCAGAAGAACTCCAACCCTGTTAGTTTTTTTTTAAACCCCATAGAAAGTTGCCCTTAAAATTATTTCTTTACCTTACTACGGTACTTCAGGCCCCATAACTTTTCTTCTCCACAATTTTCTGGTGTAAAATAATTTTTTGCAGGACCCTAAGACTCTAACGATTAAAACAAGACCATTAGCCGACCGGTCCCATGGATAGATTTTGAGCTACAGGTAGTTTTAGTCAAAAAATCATAAAAAAGTCAAATAAAAAATAATAATAAATTAAAAAAAAACCTTGAGGCCAAGGTCAATATAATGGGCGGGGGTAGGTAGCAGACTATCCCTAGTTTCTACCCTAGGCGTATGTACAGCTCCCTTCCAAACACCCTGTATATTATTCAAAATCGATCGAGAAAAACTATTTAACAAAAAAATTTTTTTTTCATTCTTGCCATTTTAGTGGTACGTAGTACGTAGTGGACAAGTTCTATAGTATAGGTAACTATAATGCCCACAGTGATGCCTGAATAGATAATTCGAATAACATGTAACTTGAACATAACCAGTGGAATGAGAGTGTACCAGGGTAAACTTTATACATCTGCGTACCCGTTTGGAGCATACTGGCGTGATGGTATGTTATAAAATGATGTAAACAATAAACAGACATGTGATTGCAGCAATCCCGAGAGATTTGGCGTCATTTATTGAAGAGTTATGTTGTATATCTCCGAAGTTCTTCATCAGATTTTGATGGGATTTAAATGGAACTACAAGACAAGCACCACCTTTCAAATAAAAAAAGAATTATCAAAATCGGTCCAACTAGTAAAAACTTCTGAGGTAACACGCATAAAAAAATACAGTCGAATTGATAACCTCCTCCTTTTTGAGAAGTCGGTTAAAAATGTACCGAACTGTATAAAAAAATGAAGATTTCAGAGGACTTTATTTTTTGTCTGAACAATTTGTTAAAAATTAGGTATTTTCTTAAGTTTGCCTCGTGTAATACTTTTATTGTACGTTGAATTTTATCCTTATTAGCGACACTATCGGATCGTGTAATAATCAGGCAGTTTATTTTTTCCAATCCCATAATGCAGTTTTAGTTTCGATCAAAACGGTCCCGAGACTTCTTCCAGTGTTTGTAGCTTTTCCTCATAGTTTCGGATTTGGTTCACTTGAAAAACTCACCTGTATACGATAATTTTATATTTTTTTCGATCACATGAATTTGATTAATGCCATAGTCTAGATAGTGATTAGAGCCATATATATATATCAATATGTCGCATCAAGGGTAGCCGATAGATGCAAACCATCGGGAAGTCAGGATGTATCCCTTAGGTTAAGACATAGTGTGTGGGCAGGTCGGTGTGTATAGCCCTCGCCAAACTTCTTGGCCGCCCTGAAGTTGTTTTACCAGATGCGCGAGGCGCGAAACATTGCTGTTTTTGTATGAAATTTCCCACTGCGCAGCCATTGTAGCCAACTTCAGGGCGGCCAAGAAGTTTGGCGCGAACTATACAGTCGTGAAAATGTAATCACACAATTTATTCGATACACTAGGTTTGTTCAAATAGTCACAACTTAGTTACACTCTTTCTTATTAATATTACGGATCGCCAGTGACTCTACGACGTCTAAGCTCTAAGGCGGCCAGTACTCAACTGCCATATTCTGCTGTCCCCAACACGCAAGCGGCCTATGCGTAGTTGTTCTTTATTTACCGCCAGGGGGCGTGCTTGTGTTTTGTTTTGACGTCCGTACTATTGAATAAACCCGACAAATACATTTTGCTACATTTCGTTTGTGTACGCCATGGGTATGGTTTCAATACTAAGATGCCCAATGACCTTTGAATGGCCAAATTTTGTGTGTTTGTATGTTTCTTACTTTGACATAGGATACTTTTTATCCCGGGAATATGTTCCGTTAGGATTATTTTCGACATTCACGCAGTTGAAGCCGCTGGCAGAAGCTAGTAGTAGATTAAATTACTGCAGGGTTGCCTGGCAATATCTAGCCATAAGTAGTACTGCTTTTCTTTTTTTAAACTTTACTTTATGCTAAGAATTTCTTCTGTACCGTGGGCGCGTTTTCACCATGAGCCAGCTTTCGGTTAGTCACAGTTTATGGGTTGCCAGGTGTAAAAAGGTAAACTGGAAACCCATAGTTTGAGGCTAACTGATAGCTGGCAACCTTTCTTTTTACTATTTTCTACGTCACTTTATTTCAAACTAGCTTTTGCCCGTAGCGTCGCCCGCGTATAAAGTGTTTTATCAATCCAAGGGAATACAAACTATGCTATGTTCTTCGCAGGGTCTCAAACTATATCCATGGCAAATTTCCATTATCCAGAGATTACCACCTACAATCTCATAAACTCACAAACTTTATCTCTTTTTAATATTTTATAGTAATATAGTATTAAGACGTTCGATTGCCTATAAATATGTATATATCTAGGTTAATTAACAAACATTAATTACAATTTATTTAATTAAGGTAATTGCGGCTGGATATTGTCAAGCTATTTTGCCTAAATATATTCTACTATCAAGTATCATTCATAAAAAATAAACTTTTTGCGGTGGGATCTTAGACTACAGGGAGCTACATACAATACATTGTACGCTTCATTCGTTCATTGTTTCAAAAGGAAACGAAACGAACTGATTTCATTAGTGTTTCTCTTTAGTTAATGAGCTGGAAGTTAGTAAGCCAATGTAGATTAATTATTTGTGGCGATGTTTCTAGCTTACTAATACTTGAACGATAAGTAAGCCTGCTTTTAGCTAAGTCTAGTAAAGGCAAAGGCAAAGGCAAAGGCATTTAAATTTTATAGTGTAAGATGGTTTAGGTATCTTTTTATACATTTTTTTAATTCTATTAGATTATTAAGCTGTTTCTGAATGTTCAATACTTTAGCATATGTAGTGTTTACCTGTAAAAATTGTGACACTCAACTATACTTTCAAGTGAATAATTAGTGTAATATTCTTAGTGTTAACCATTGTGAGTCAGCCTAATAACTAAATAAATATTAACTTGGGAACATTGACATACATTCTACCGATAGACAAGCACATTAATGAAATCCAAAAGTCGTAAGCGCCATAAAATTCATGGCGTTTCGTTCAACTTAATGTAAAGTAAGGTAAATGGATTGCAGTACAGTACAGTAGCACAGAGTAAATATTCGGATCCCCAAATCTATAATGATCAATAAAAATCAATGAAAAAATCTATATATAATATATATATATATTATATATATATATATATATATATCTATAGTTGGAAAGATAATTATGGTAAATATATGTATACATACATACATACATAAACTCACGCCTTTTTCCCATGGGGGTAGGCAGAAACTACAGAACGCCACCTGCTACGATCCTTACATACTTCTTTTGCTTCACTCACATTCATGCATCTAGTCATACACACACGCCGGTTATGAGTACTGCGCACCTGGCCTTTTTGAAGAACATCACCTATAAGGTCTATGTATGTCTTTCTAGGGCGTCCCCTCCCGGCGTTTCCATTCAAGTCTGCCTTGTAAATACATTTCGTTAGTCGCCTTTCATTCATCCTCTCAACATGGCCAAACCATCTTAACATACTCTTTTCAATTTTAGTCACTACATCTTCTTTTAGACCACAACGTTGTCTTATTACCTCATTCCTCAACCTATCATTTAAAGTTACCCCACACATACTTCGCAAGGAGCGCATTTCTACTGCATTAATCCTACTTTCATGTCTTTTTTGCCATACCCACCCTTCACTTCCATACATAAGTGTAGGTACCAGCACGCTGTTGTGAACGGCGAGTCGAGCTTTTGGAGACATCGATTTGCTGGTCACAACCGCATGTATAGCACCATTCACTTTATTCCCTGTACCTTAATTCCTTTCCACATCCTCTTCAATCTTTCCATCCCTTGTGAACATACTTCCCAGATATACAAACTCGTTCACTTGCTCCATAATCTTATCATTTATTTTCACTTCACACTCCGATACATCGTCATCTCTTTTTAAATATATGTATAATATTGTATATATACATGATAAATATGGGCAAAGCAGCAGCTAAACATAAAATTTAGAGGTTTACATAAATAACTGACCCAGGGCTTTTGGAATAGATTGTTGTGTTGCTAGCTATGCGGTCTTGTCCGGTTGTAGCATACTGGGAGGGTAGTCGATTGTCCTTTCATTTGAAACGCATAATACAGTGCTATAACACACTCAAACAAAACTCCTCTTGTACACTTCACACGAGTTTTCTCTTATTAGGTATATTTTGTTGTTCTATTCTAAGTTTCTGTTGTAATATTTTTTTGTAATGTTACGATACGATAAGATTTATTTCTGAGTATATGGTACATAAAGATCTTAATATTAAACAGTTTCACATACACTACCGTTGCCGGTGTAGAAATATTAAAATTAACCCACAAAATCAGTGTCCAAGTTATAGGCCAAGGTCCAAGTTATAAATTGTAAATCCGTTATTGGCTGTAATAGTAGTACAATAAGTATGTTAAAGTATTTTTGATAGCTGTGAATTTAGTGGTTAATAAATAAATAAATCTGCCTAGCCTTCTCCCAAACATTTTGGGGTCGGCTTCCAGTCTAACCGTACAAAGCTGAGTACAAGTATTTTTCATGGAATGACTAAAAGCAGCAACCTATTCTACTCCTTACTGCCTGCCTCTAGGTGGAGCGATGACCTTGTTAGGGCTGCAGGAATCCGCTGGAAGCGACACGCACGGGACCGATTCATGTGGCGATACTTGGGGAGGCCTATTTCCAGCAGTGGATGTCTTTCGGCTGGAATGATGATGCTGATGATGATGACTAAAAGCAGCAGCTACCACTGAAAAGTTCTGCATGATTTAACGTATAAATACATGCTACATTTACGTTGTGTGGTATGGCGTGTTGCAAGCCGGTTTTCGGCTTTAGTTCCGTTACCGGCGAGGAAGGAAATGGTTATTCGGGAAGTTTGCAAATAGTGTATCTAATATCAGATCAGCGAAAATCGGATGAGGCGGGTTTCTGTAATGAGTATTTTGAGTGAAGAACGTGTCAAAAACCTACTTAAATGCTGACAGTTTTTCACTCAACTTCAAATTCTTAATTCAGAATTCGGGGGTTAACGAGAAGGGAGAAATGATGCGAATTTGAAAAAAAAAATTGAATTTTTGATTCTACATTGAGATCCCCGATTCCTGCCGATTTCTAAAGTTGGATACTTGATGAAAAAGCAAAGATAGATTTGCAGCTGAATTAAGTTGATCCTCATTTGTTTATATGCTTAAAATGCTTTCAAGAAATTGTCAGCATTTTTACAAACCATACCTAAATACCCATCCATAATTAGTAAATGTAGTATGATAATTATCCACCCTGATCTCTCCATGTTTATTATCCCTCTACAAAAACATTTTTCCCCTTACAGCAATCAATCCTGCACCATCGAAAGTCGAAAAATCCCATTCATCATTGCTACTGGCCAAACTAACCTGGTCAACGCACCCATTTGGAAAGCATTCATACTTGTGAACTAAGAGCAGTTTCCTTGATAACACCGGACAAATCGGTTTACCTCTACAACTTTGAAAACTGATTTTTATTGAATCGTTTCTACATAAGAGTTCGGAGTTTCGCGCGGCGCCAGAGACATCGTCAGACGTCAAATTTTTCAAAAGGATCGCGTTGGTTGAGTGCTGAGTTCAAGTACAGTGTGTTTTTTTCTTTAGTGTCCTATTTGATAAAAAAGTAGTAAATGATACGAACATTGCTTGCTTTGCATCTTATAAAAACGCTTTAAGTTGGTATAAAATTTCTTCATCTTAAAAAAACCTTTTTGATTGTTTAGACCCGTTTTGATCAATGTATCACTATGCACATGAGGTCTAAATAACAACAATGCTATCGTTTGTTTAGTTAATGTAACCCAATCAAATCAAAATAAAATCACATTAATCAATCAATAAAAAAACACTGAACGATAAAATCATAGACATAAAATTTTTAGGCATAATATTGATTGGCATATCTTTTATCAGCATAATAATACTGTGGCATAGCAATACTTTGGCATAATACCTACGAGTAAAATGTAAATGTTTAAAACGCCGAAATTAAATTAAATATATTTAATACTTAATTGAATTAGGTTAAGGTGCGGCAAGAGTGGCGTTTGGGCCACATTTGAGCCGCGAATATGTTTGTTTTATTCCAACGAACATTATGTGTAAAATTTATCATGTTTATAACATTTTGCTTTATACAATTATGCATCATTATTATTATGCCATCAGTATTTATGGCAATACACATTATGGCAAAACATTTATGCCTAATAATATTATGCGTAATGATCATTTCGTTATGCCAATTTAAATTACGAGAATACATTTTATGCTTATCCTTAGTAAACAGCACAAAATACTTACTAACTTTAAAAAGTACTGCTTCATAATATTATTATTATCTGATCCATATACCCAACGAATAAATTTTCTCAATATTGACACTTCAGTTCGCCATTTTTGTTTACAAAATAAGACAAGTGAAGAGAAACACACAATAGGTAGTAAAGTTTATCGCTACACCGTAGTTCTCATTTAAGTTTTAGTTCCACGAGTTGTCTGTATTGCAAAAGTTCTGCGAGATTAATAAACATCAGCACCAGTTTCTAACATACAGTCGATTGTGGAAAGTTCATACGATGCATCTGCATACTGTTGAATATGATACCTAATGTGTTCCATAATTGAATGATTTCCATCACTATAAGACGATGCAACTTAAACTCTTGCATTCGATTTTCAGGTGCGCATGGTTGGCGCAGTGGTTGTGCGATTAACTGCTGCGCTCCATGTCGCGTGTTCGATTCCCGCACGGAACAAATATTTGTATGATCTACAGATAGTTGTTCCCGCTCTGGGTGTTTGTGTATGTGAGTTTATATGTTTGTAAACGCACCCACGATACAGGAAGTAATTCCTAGTGTGGGGCAAGGTATAATCTTAAGAAATAAAATTAAGATTATAAATATTTAATATTCCAAAAAAAATGAACCGCTCGAGATATTGCAAAATCGATAACGCTTTGATCTTGAACATCCTGGCTAGCCAAACCAATTTCCTGTATTCCTATTTCTTTTGCCTATAGAATAAGAACATTTATCTAGATTAATCTGTACTCTGTCAATAGCACATAAAGTGCCTTCAAATTAATTAAAAGTATTTCTAGATTTTTTTTATGGACGCTATTATGCTATTCATTGTAAGATTATGAATTTCAGTACCGGGTATAACGGGGTGAATAGGAATGCAGGGGTGAATAGGAATACAACTTTTATTAGGATTTTAATTTTGACGCCACTTTATGGTTTCAAACAAAGCATCTTTTTTCTAATTATTTAATATATATATTGAAGTACCTATTAAAATGCTGCAAACAATTTTTAAATAACGTGAAAATTCCCTTAAGGGGCTGAGGTTGGACAGTTGACAATCGACATCTGAGGTTCTAAGCCACGCCCACTGTCATCGATAGTTTAGGGGCAAACTTAAATTGGAGTGAAAAGTATTTGAAAATTAAATACACAAGGCCGACCACAGAGGCCCACGTCATAAACGGACTCTTCCGATGGTTTTTACAAAAATTTTACCGCGCAAGTTCTTCATCAGATCGTTCACTGTTATTTTGCCTATGAATACAACCCTATTGCTACAAAAATAAAGATTACTAAAATAGGTAATCTGGCTAGTGTCATACGATGTCTGCTTCTATCCGACTGCCACATATAAGAACACAGTAGGTGACATTTTTTTAATATTGGTTTTATAGCCAGATAATTTTATTTATATTATTTAATGAGTTCTACTATACTGAAATGGACTGTATACAGTCAATAACGAGCAATAAAAAAAAAATATATATAAATATAATATAAATAGCATTATAATGTTAACTTTGTAATGGAAACTTTAAATTTGAATTGAGATTTCGTGCTTTCATTATTCAATTTAATCATTATTTACAATAGGAAAGACCCATCAAATTGTAAAACACCTTAAATTTACAAATATCCAGAACTTATTAGGTTCAGCATTGTCTTTTTTAGGCATATTTAAAATATCTAATAGAATTAAGAACACTATTAATATTATTTGTACAATTCATAGGTTCATATTCCTTGTTTAGTATTCTCTTGAAATATTAAGATGTCATTTAGTTACTCGTACCTGACTTTCCATAGCCTACTTTAAATCATAATATATTTTTTTCACTATCCTGGAATATAATAATTTCAAAGCACCTACTGGGTTTTGATATACACCAGCCCTCTGGGGTGAGGAGGTCACGTGGTGCCGTTTTTGAGATAACATTAGTTAAATTTTTTAAAAGGTTTAATTACTTTTTATTTATGGAATTAGTAAGTAAACTAAACGACATGAGTCGTTTATAATACATCAAAAATGTAAATGCTAGTGACAGCGTCCAGAGAATAAAAATAATACAGAGTTTGACAATATTCCTTGTGATTTCGTTAGTTCCAATTAAAGCCACCAGGCTACATGTTCTGGCTGCATTATAACTGATATTTTTTTGACAGATTAAATTGACGAGAAATAAATCGAATATGTTTTTGCATTTTGTGAAAAAAAGCGACATACGTCCTTCTAGCAACGCCATAAGGCGATCACTGTCGAATTGCACTGGATAGAAAGAGAAGCACGATGGAATTTGTATGGCTTTTATTATAAAATATAATAATATGAATTACTTTAAAATAATGAATGAAACTTCAATACGTTATTGTTGTTAATTGTACAAACGTATGCGTTTTACCGGAAAAATCTTTTGAAGATCACGGTAAGAGGTTACTTTGCCATTTAATTGTATCGAGGTTTTTGGGCGTAAATGTGTTTCGGCCACAATAAAGTTTTCGGAAATATGATCAAGATTAACATATCTTTTTTCTACTGCCACATCTTCAATAGATTTGGCAAAAAAATGTTTAAAAGAAAGCCTATTTTGAGTATTCAGTCCCTTAAAAGTGTTTTTCCTAAAAGAACCGCTCAAGCATAAATAAAACAGAATACTGACAAGATTGCTAGCCAAACTAACTTTCTGCATCCCGATCTCTTCCTCCTTGAAAATAAGAACATTATTTAGATAATACAATCTGCACTCTATGTCAACATCACTTAAAAGTGTATGTAACCTACGACTTAATTTAAAATATTTGCATAGGAAAACCAGCGCTTGCTTTACTTATATCTCCGATTCTGTTTCAACAAGATGGTACCATTTTCATACCATCTTTTTTATCTCAAAGAGATTCCCCTTTAACACCCATGTGTTAGTAAATAAAATCTTCGGTTTGACTCGATTTTCTTCGTCGCGCTCTGAAAAGAGTATGAAAATATTATGATTAAACTTAGCGGATTCAAGTATTTTCGTGTAAGTAAGGCAGTGGGTGATATATATAAATCTCTGAAGGAATTATATCAGCAGTTTTTAGAATGTCTTGCTAAGGTTTTAGAAGATGTAAGTGGATTAAGATGTGCAGCGCTTAATTGCAATGTAGCAAGTTTATTTAAGTGCTTATTTTGTTGATGTCTCTGCAATTTACAGAGCTCTTACTGATATTAATCGTAGGTAGGTAAGCGTTGCATTACGGGCTGTATGTACATAGTAATACATTTTATGAGAAATATGTAGGTTAGAAAATGGAGTGCAAAAACATAGTGGAAAGTTAACAGTAGAAATTGCATTGAATTCCACTTAGTACCTCGATTCTTACTCGACATAGAATAAGTACTTTCAAAATGTGCAAAAGGAGTTCAATTCAAAATTCTTCTACTTGTTTCGGGATGCCGTAATTTTGCTCATTGGACATGGTACATTCTTTGCACGAACTTAAGATTCCAAGGTGGAAAACTAAACCACAATACAACTGAGACCAGCCACATGAAAAACCATCCCTAACTCGGTCTTTTCACGACCACCCGAATCGATCCATCCATACATACCATATTTTCCGCTCACTAAAACCAAGTTTTTTACTATTCATTGACTAGACGGAGGTCCATAGAAAAAGCCACGCGTAATGACTGAGCTGTCATTAGCCTGCCTCTCGCGGCGGATTGAAAATTTAACAAGCGGCATGCCTGATACGAGGCTGAACGTTGCATCTTAATAGAGGACGAGATGTTGTGTTTTCTTTTTAAATCTATGTGGGCAAGAGGCTTTTAATAATGTTGTGTTTAATTAAATATTGTTGTTGTTGTTGTTCATTGTATTATTGTTGTTGTTGCTGTTTTTTTTATTGATGGGCTTTGGTGAAGGTGTTTTATATTGTAGTTTTCAGTGAGGGTCTGGGTTTAATTAACTCATCACACGAAAAAAAGAAGAGTGACGGTCTTTGTAAAGTGTTGAAAAGTTAATATTTTCCAATTTTTATTTTTTATTTAAACAAGCTTTTAGCAAGGTGCATTGTCATCCAAACAAAACGTGTATGCAAAATTTCATCTAAATCGGTTGGGGATAACTGCTTTAAAATTCAATTGCAAGATTTGGCCCGAACATACATACATACAATGAAAGTTAATAAAAAGCTTGTAAACAATGGATGGGATTTACATGCGCTATGTGGGTAATGCCAAATATTTTGAACTTTTAAATATAGTTTTCGCTGACAAAATGTCACTTTGTCGAGGCACAAGGCGTTTTTGTCATACACTCATTATAACATTCTTTATAAAGATTGTCTAGACGACAGACAGACTCTTATTAAAATCGGCCCGATTATGAAAAGAGTCTGATTGTTTTATATAAGGCAATGTTGATACTTATACGAAAACCAAAAGAAACTCTATCGGTGATAGTGATTTTCGAAATGTCAGGTTTTGGAATTGCCTATCGCATAACGTTTTAGCAACTCATGTCAATCTCATAGATATTTCTCGATGTCTTTATCTCGAGGCTATAGCTTTAACGGTTATAATTATATAAATAAGCTTGCTAGGAACCAAAAAGAATACATAAAGGATAGTTTTCTACAAACTTCAACCTAGTTTCCTTCCAAACTTTAACTACTCACTCCAAAAGCAAACTCATTTGATACATCAGCCATATTGGCGTTACCGATACATCAATAAGCTTCTTAGTAAAAGGATATTTGGTATGAAACGGTGCATAACTTTTACATTCAAGTGTACTTTGTGAAGTGGTTGGTCACAGCCGCACATTAGGGAGTTTTGGACGTAGGCCAGACTGGTCGTGTAAATTTGGAGACAGTTGATTTTTCGCAGAGGTGGAGGTAGGTAGAAAGTGTGCGGAAACTTTCTAAGGAAAAGCACGACAAAGTAGATAGGCTATCATGGGATAATTGGAAAATATCTATCGTTTTTACCGAAAATTCTAGGGATATAATAAAATTTTATACACACAAACAAAATCTAAAAATCAAAAAAACTCGACTGCTTGAAAAGCGAACTAAAAAGACGTAAACAAGAAAAAAACATGCTGTGGAGTCGGAGGATACATATTCGCGAGCTGGCTGACCAAAACCAGATGTATCCTCCGACTGCACAGCATGATTTTTTTCTCGTTTACTTTTTAGTTCGCTTTTTAACCATTGGGTTTTTTCGAATTCATTTTTTTATTGAACGCTTTTTTATTTTTTTTCGAATTAGGTACATTTAAACATATAAATGTTATATATATTTGAAATCACCTCATAAAATCCTATATTTTGATATCGCACACGATGGGATAGGAAGAAAAATATAAATCGGGGCCCCACAATATGGCGCCCAAGAGCCGTCATTTTTCTATTTTCCAATTTAAATGTAGCCAGTGACACTCGCAAGATTAAGACGAATCGATTGACATACGAATCATCAAAATCGGCCAACGCGTTTGGCCTCTGGAACGCCACATAGGAACAATCATACATACATATTTTATATACATGCATAGACTGATAAACACACCTTCGGCAGTCGGGTAAAAACGTAGTCCGTAGTAGGTACACCCGAAAAAAATGCAATGTTTCTGTAGGACTAACTGGTGAAACCATAGGAAAACACTATTTAGATCATCATCATCATATCAGCCGAAAGACGCCCACTGCTGGACATACGCCGCCCCCAAGTCGTCGTCATCGCCACATTGACCAGTCCCGTGCGCCCCGCATCCAGCGGATCCCCACAACCTTCACTAGGTCATCCGTCCACCTGGTGGGAGGCCTTCCAACGCAACGTCATCCGCGGGCTTATTACGTAAGGAACAGCAACTAGCGATAATTGTACAATTATTGCGCGATCAATTTAGTGACCTGGCTACTGAGGCCTTTAAGTCAAGTAGTTTTTTTTTAACAGTCACTTTTAACAGAAGCTATTTTATATGCCCGATGATTTATAAAATGTATTGTTTGATGAATTAACCAGCTTATGAAAGAAAACGCATTAGGACGTCACTAAATAGACTACATCATCTCGTATTTGAGCTATGAAACGTAAAATAGATTTTTGCAATATACTTTAGACATTGGCAGAATAGTTGACATCGTGCTTGACATAAAAAAAAATGTTATAGAAGATACTTATTACGGACTTATCACATTCTGATGTGTTTTTATGTATTTAGTAGTAAACAAGGTTCGTTGAGGTAGCCAACACTACAGTAAAAAAAAACTCCAATTTACCGAGATCACGTCTGTTTCAATAACATTCAACAAAAAATCTAGTTACGTAGACAAAAGAGACACAAAACAACACCAATTTCTCATTACAATATTCACTAGGAATTTGTTATTCCAATATTTACTTTTATATTATTATTCTAATTTCCGGATAATTAAAGTAGCCACAAAATAACACACGAAAAAAGCCGCCAAAAACTCAAAAACTTACAGAAGTTTTTGAGTTTTTGGCCAATCGCTCGCTGATGGCTGAGTAGGTACAGACCTACTCAGCCATCAGCGAGCGATTGGCAATCGAACAACAAGAAGGGAAAAGTAATCGCAATTTGACAGCCACATTTGCTCGCCGATGGCTGTCGCTGTGCTGTCAAAAACCATACGTAATACGAAATGATCGCGATCACCTTGCGATATATGCAAATTTCTGTTAGCAGATTTTTATTGTTAGCAGTGCTGTCATAGAATTATTATGGTGTGGCTATCGCTCATTCATAATGCGGATACACGATTGAAGAGCAATTAATTAGCAAAAATAAGCTTGTAGATTTTTTGACGTAGAGCGATAATCGCGCGATGATTGCAAAATCTCTGCACAATTATTGCTGATTGCTGTTTCATACGTAAAAAGCCTGCCGGTTCGCGGTCGCCACTCCACTATAAGAAAAGCCAATAACCATTTATTTATCTACACGCTTTCACCTTTTCCGTGTAGCTTTTTAAATCCTGTGAATTTGTGGACTGTCGGCTTTGTGTACCAATACTTGGTAGATAAATCCCGTATGTAATATTAACCCGCACATTACGTTAGAAAGATAACTTACTCGTGCAAAAATAAATCCAGTTCACTTACCTGCGTGGGAAAACTAAAAATACTACATTCTAAAAATGTTAAACTAGTTCTGTCTGTGTGTTGTTAAGGTAACAGTTGAACGGATTTAGTTAAAACCTGGCACAGGGGTAGAGCCTGCCCCCCCTATGGGTTCCCGCACTGACGAGGCGTGTTGGGGGGGGGGGCCGTGGCTTGAAGCCAAGAGGAACCCGAGGAGAGGCCGCTCGTCAGGGCTTTTGCCGATAAGACGACAAAGTAGCAGCCAAAAAGTAGGATGCGCTTGGGCGGCATCGCAACTGAGGTGGGCTGCGATGTCGTGTATCGCGGCTGAGTGATGGAGGCTGCGGCGGGAGAGGAGTGCCGGTATTACAGTGTGCCGCTCCCCCTGTTCTCAGCGGCCTGCACGGGATCACCACCGTCTGATGGCGGACGCGGTGGAGCCGCAGGGGAGGAGGAATGTCATTACAGCGTAGGCCGCTCTCCCTATCCCCTGCGGCCGAAATGTGGTAGGTGGCGGGACCACTGTCCTGACCCGTCACAGGGGGATCGAGGGTACCATACACGGGGTCGTCTGGCGCCTATGTGTTGGTTTGGTCTCTGGGGTGGTCTCGGCGTGCAAAGTGTTCTGGTGCGCCGGTGATGGAGGTTACTCCCCAGAGGAAGGTCCTTATACGGACAGCCAAGGTGGGTTTGGGGATGTATGCTGACGCATGCCGGGTTCCCGCCATAAGTGGCACAGTAGGACACCGTGGCGTTATGGTGGGTTAAAAACCCACATAACTGCGCTATCTCCCCGTGGTAGCGCAGTATGCATGAGAATTTCTCCAAGCTAAAAAAAAAATGGGTTAGTCTGACCTGGATTAGATCATAGGATACTTTTTATCATGGGAGTGTTCACGCGGGTGAAGCCACTGGCAGAAGCAAGCAATATTATAAATCTGAAAGTAACTCTGTCCGTCTGTACGTTTGTTACATTTTCACGCCCAAACCGCTGAATCAATTTTGTTGAATTTTCATCTTAGAGAAAGACATAGAATACTCCTTATTATAATACTCTCCCTGACTATGTTATAGACAGAAATAATTCTAACGGAAGGATTCTGACTTTAACACGGAAACCCGCTAGCAAAACTTATTATACTTATTACATATGTATGCCTATTCAACCCTCTGATTCTGTTCTTATGTCAAAGTCATTGGCCGGCACTTAATGGTTGCGGAGACCACGAATTAAAATGTACCGTCCACTTCCTTCGAAGCTTTGGCCGCAAATAATTAGAAAACTCGAGTGACCCGCCCTTTGAGCATTAATAAAAAAGTCGAGTGTCATTGACGCACTTCGCACTCAGTAGTTTTTGGCGGGATTTTTTCGAGTGCAGTTCAGCGGCTGTTAATATTATTTTCAAATTGATTTCTAGTGGATATTGTGATATAAAATTGGTGTAGTTTTGTATCTCAACTGTCTACGCAACTGGACAATTTGTAAAATCATTGACAGAAGCGATCTCGGGATAGTGAAGCGGAGTATTTTATTGTAGTATTGACTGCTTCTGCAAAGCTAATTACTGGGAAGGCTGCCTCGATATAATTTTCTGCCAAATACCCCAAAAACATTAGAATATGTTACATCCGCATTCTAATATATAATACGATACCACTCGACAACAAAAGTGAGTTGGGGTTATTTGTCAAGTTCGTGAACTTGACAAGTAACCCCAACTCACTTTTTATGCATCCAGTAGTCTCATTAAAAAATAAAAGCAGCATTG
Organism: Orthosia cruda; assembly: GCA_964057195.1. Lineage (NCBI taxonomy): Eukaryota > Metazoa > Arthropoda > Insecta > Lepidoptera > Noctuidae > Orthosia > Orthosia cruda. The sequence continues at coordinate 24,359,770 of OZ059840.1, forward strand.
GATATGATGGTATATCAGCAAAGGTTGTAAGATTCGTATCAGGCGACATCGCCTTGCATTTGTGTCATATACTCAACTTATGTATCAGTACTGGAGTATTCCCGGATGGTTTAAAAACAGTTATAGAGAAGCCACTTTTTTAAAAAAGCAATAAAGAAGATCTAGCAAATTATAGACCAATTGCTTTAATACCCATTTTTTTAAGGTTATAGAAAGAATAATTTATGACTCAGTTAATAACTTCTTAACCAAATACAATATTTTAAGTGCGGAACAAAAGAGTTTCAGGAAAAATAAAGGAATAAATACGGCTGTTTACGATTTGATAAATATCATATTGCAGAATGTAGATAAAAAAGTACCAGATTGCGCAATTTTTACGGACATGACGAGGGCCTTTGATTGTGTTGATCACGAAATTCTTATAAAAAAGCTAGACATCATAGGCATCAGAGGCAATGTACTTAATCTCTTAAAGTCATACCTTATCAATCGTATGCAACACAGAGATATCTAGAATATGTCTAAAAACTAAGCGCGAAGAAAAATATTTATCTAAGGCTAGATTTATTAGGTATGGCGTACCACAGGCTAGTGTGCTGGGGAAATTGTAGTCTGAGGGAACAGGTGTTTAAGGCTCATAAACGCTGTATAAGGGCTATGTGCAATTTAGTAGTAACAGATAGCTGCGTAACTGTATTTAAGTCCCTTAAATTACTAACATGCCCATCCCTTTATATTTTCGAGGTGGCTGTTTTTGTCAAATCAAATATGCATCTATTTAATAAAGTTTCCGAAAATAGAAACCGGCCTATCAGGAGACAGTATAAAAACTTGCTAATTGTTTGTGGTTCCGATATCGCCCTATTAAAGAAAAGTATTATATGTATGGGTCCGATAATTTTTAATAAAATACCCGATGTAATAAAAAATTAGACATTTCTACTTTTCAAAAAGAAATTGACGGATCTATTCATTAATAAATGTTATTACTCAATTAGCGAATTTCTGACCGATAAGAATTTAAATTGATATCATGACATCTCTGTTTTCCTGACTTGTAATTAATATTTTTTTTGTTTGACTAGAACTTGACGATTTTGTAATCCCATTTTATTAAAATTAACATTGTGTATTGTATTGCCTATTTCAAATTATTTACTGAATTTGATCTTGACATGATAAATTTGTATTGATTTAATTGAATGTTTTTAATAATTGATATTAAATGGGTCCTTATTATTATAGTTAAAACTGTTTGCATGCCTTAGTTAAGGTAGTTAGTATAAGGATCATTACATTAAAACTTAACATCTGTAATCTGTATCTGCTTTCTGTGCAAATAAAGATTTATTCTATTATATTCTATTCTATTCTAATGCATGCAAGAATAAAAATAGTAACTGATGACTAGGCAGCATGGTCTCAGACCTTAGCCTGTTCCGCCAGGAACTAAAATAAAAAAAGCACTTCGCACTCAGTTTGCTTCGAATGTGTTTTAAACTTTTTAAAGGCAACTTCATGCATGGAGTTGCCTGGTAAGATTTTTTTAAAATATGTTTAACATATTGTGCTCACGACTCGTGACGACTACTATACGAGTAGGTACCTGTAACACTTTCATACGAAATACGGGCGGTCTCAATATTATTACGTTACACTTGATGTCCTGTCTTATATTTATACCATCCCTCAAAAGATTAAACTGTCACTCATGTTAATCATTATGGTGTTTAGGTACGATTTTCAACGGCAGCGGTAGGTAGCCGTTTGAAGTTATTTAAAAATGAATGACAAGTTATTTAATTAATGTAACACTTATTTTACTTACTTTTGGTTATTTTATGTGATGAATTCTTCTTCACGTCTGCCTTTTGGCCGGACACTGATGGTGGCACGTCTTGCGATTTCGTCTTGTTTCTATCAGTTTGATTCACTAAATCGACTAGTTTACGTCCTTTACTAAACATTATGGCATTTAACTTAAACACAGTAAATCTTAACTTCTTAAACCTTCAAACGTCTAAATTATCTCACTTTCCGCAGAGCAAACGAATATTCTGCACGTATAAACTTGTTTACGTTTGTGACGTTTGCGGCATACGCTGGATCACGCGGTCAAGCGACGAAGCGGAGGGCCTACCCCCCGCTTCCCCGCCTGACCATGCGATCTCGAACGAACGAACCATGACGAAGTAAAGTCACTGCTCCTTGAAAATTACGCGCCAAAATCAATCTTTAAAACACAAATGTCTTAAATGAAAGTAATACGCTTGAGTATTCACACTACGAAATAAACATTAAATTAAATGGGCTTAGTTTATTTCCGCTTTTCCATTTATTTCACATGTACACTGGGAATATAACTTAAAAGGATTAAATGCATTTGTGCACTTAAAAAATTGTCAAACCCCTTCAAGTAAAACTATTTAATACACTTGTACAATTCGGACTATATCTCAAAACGGTTTAATGTATTTGTGCACTTAAAAAATTGCCAAGCCCCTCCCAGTAAAAGTACTTAGCACACTTGGGCATCAAACTTTCTTGATCCTTTTGTACTACCAACACATAATACACTCTTGTAGCACTGCTAAAAAGTATGAGCAGATATTGCAAATGTATATAATACGTTTGTGTTTTGAAATTTCATGCAGTTGAGAAACTTAAAATCAGTTAAAGTATATCTTGATTGGTTTTACAAAAATAAAGACCATTAGTATAATACCACATTCATGGAACATTAAACGAACTCATTTAATACAATTGTGACCCACGGTTTTGGTAGATAGAGACGGAATAACGGTATTTCGATGCGCGGAAACGAAAGAGCATGACATTTAGTGTATTTGGCATTAAAAAAGTAAAAATTGAAAATTTTGTAGTTAGTGCAATTGTGAACTAAGGCATCGATATTTCGGTTAGATGTTTTACTTATTATTTTGTGGCTATATGAGTGAAAAAATCTCTTTAGATACGGACTATTTTGCGTGCAAAACATTTAATGATTCTTGTTTTATTTAAATGTCATAAATAGTGATTCATGAGCACTTTGTGTTACAGTTCGTAATATCTGACATTTTCTAATGTGATTTATGCGCTATGCATTTTGATTGGACTTCGTCCGCAGAAACAATTACAATCTCCGATGTTGGCAATCCCAACCCTGCGATTCCTTGCGTTGAGAAAAAGTATAAACACTCACCTGGATAGGCAGGGATTGAAGGTATCCACCACACTCGGGACTCCAGGCCGGCCGGCGTGGAGGATATTCAATATGCACTACAAGTTCACGTTTCTGCTTGATTTCACTTCACAAGGAGGATTACGAGAACCAATCAGTTAATCAATTTCTAGCGAAGCCTTTTGGGTAATTTTTAACCCTATTTTGAATCGGACACAGCGCGGGAGCAGTTATCTGCTTTTCGCCATTTTTTCAAGTCGTAGTTTTCACTCTCACCGCAGTGAGGCGCTAGCGCGGCACCAGCGGGATGGCGCCAATTTTGAATTAGGAAGGGAAACAATTTGGATAGGATATTTAGAAGGATAGGCTTAATGTTTATCCATTTCCCCCCACTCGAAATCGACCAGGATTTCGCAAGTTAAAGGACTGCCAGAGTACAACTAGCAGTGCTCGAGAAATATAAAATTCTTACTTAATAAGCACAATTACCTAAGTACCTTAAACTATTTTAATTGAACAATACTGATCAATACACAATATTGTTCGAGATATAAGATAATAGTTGAACGGTAAGGTTCGTGCTGCTAGCTATTTCGGGTGCTAAATGATAAGTCTGAGCTAAGATTCAGAGTACGTTTATTCCGAAACTTCACGCTAATTAATGCTAATGATGGTAATGAGTGCTACAAGTATGCCGGTCGATCGCGCACTGGCTCGCGTAGCTCACGCTTTCCGCTGGTGCGGCCGCGCGACCTACTTGAGTCAAAACTGCTGATGATGATGTGTTCGATGAGTATCGAACATGCTCCCGAGTGGAGGAAATGGGAAAGATGAGATGAGATGATTACACAATTAAGAGGGTTAGTAACACATAGGTGAACCAGTATTTGTTTATGCTAAATGAAGGTTAATACAATGCTGAATGTTCTTATCCTAAGTGATAGCTAATCTCTATCTAGATCTACCGTAAAGACCGATTGTCTTTTACTGATAGGTGACGTTGATTTGTCTCTTTTGTACCGTAAACTGGACCACCGTTTGGTCCCACAAACACTGGGCCCTTGCTCGGGCACGGGTGATTTACGCGCACTAGCACTAACACTCACACTGCTGGTAGGCGCCGCCCGCGGCGCGGCAGGTTCGCTTGGAGCCTGCGGGTCACGCGCGGGCGCGGGTGAGGCTTGCTTGCCTCGCCACCACAGGAACACCAGGAACGCTACGACGGCGACGACTGCTGCTAGCAATACGTATGATATGGCATAGTGATGTATATCATGCGTAGTTAATGTTCCTTCTTCTAAAGCTGCTTTCTTCATAGCGGCTATCTGATTGCCGAGACTTGTTAGTGTGTTGTTGATCTGTGCATCTTCTGTTGTTGTTTCGAGAAGCGGTAGCGTAATATTGACCAAATGATAGTGCTGTATTGGAGCTATGTTCGCTAATAATAGGTCAGGTTTTAAAGTCAGCTTGTTTTCCTGCTGATATGAATAAAGTGTTATGTCACGGCCCTTAGCTATGCATTCTTTATCGAGTTGAATGAGCCCGGCCTTGCTGACACGGCGCGTTCGGGTTTCATTGTCACATATGATTGTAAATGAATAGGTATCGCATGCGAAATACAAATAAGACGATAGGTCGTGTAATTGTAACCACATATTCTTGCAGGTTTCTTTCTTAGACTGGCAGATACCTATTTGTTCGGTTTGACAGAACTTTTCTTCTAGACCCAGTCGCTTGACTGGACCTCGTAGCTGACAGATATAACTTTCCTCCTGATAGGTGCAGGTTTGAAGATCGTCGTTCTTGACTTCGATATAGGAGTCCCTCATCAGATTAGTTGCTATGTAATCTGTGAGGGGAATAATGCTGATCATGTCCTTTCCCACCTGGAGAGGAACAGGTATTAAGCGGTACAGTTGGAAACTGTCTCTGCTAATGAGTGGCACGGAGATCTCAAACATGAAGTACTCTTTACTCATTCTCGCCTTGATCTTTAGGTGTTTGTAGATTTCATATAAATCGGCCTGGATGTTGTTGATAGGCAAAGTAAGTTCTTTTGATATTTGACCGGAAATGATTTGAAGTTCGTTGCTGAGCTGCTCTGGAGTAAGTAGATGCATGTTAATTTTACTATGATAAATATCCGCTAAGGTGTCGATTAATGTATCTTGGACACGCTTTAAGTTGTGTATCATGTTTGTCGTAGCCATGGCTGCGAGAGTGAATTCTTGTAACATTGATGTACTTTTACCTTGCAATTGTATCTGCTTAGTCGCTTGATCTAAGAGGTTTAGATGTCTATTTATGAGCTTATACTGAGTATCAATAGTCTTCTCAGTTCGTTTCAGAATATTATACTCAGCTTCTACCACTGATGTTTGGTTTTTCCAAAGCTGTAATAGGTGCTTTTCGTTGCTATTTATAATTTCAATATCACGTTGGTATTTATCAGCGAAACTTTGGTCGAGTACTCCAAATAATGTATTGGCTATGGAGCCGACCGCGTTGACAAGGCCGCGTCGGGTTCTTGACCGAGTGCCGAAATGCTGATTTAGCAGCAGCTGATTGTGATATTGGAGCTCGTTGTAATCGTGCTGCACTTGTAATAAAATCATGTTACAATGGCTAGGCTCCTTGATTTGTTCACATGTCTGCTCTAGATATTTAATGAAGGTGTCCCCGGCTTTATCACCTTGCCAATAAGGTTGCATGTTGTAGTAGGACACAATTTTCCATTGATCCCGTATTAGATTTAATTTACCTATTGGGTCGTAGTATAAGGATTGATTACCGCTAAATTGGGTAATGTGGTTCGATGCTTCGCTGCTGCTCCAAATGCTGATAAAAAATAATAGTGATAAAACGATGTTGACGAAATTACGATGCTTTCTCGTACTTGCTTTTGTTTCATCCTTTGTGATCTTGGGTTTGGCTTTTTTACTCTGCTCTTCAGCTTCCTTTTCTGCGTCCTCTTGCTCGATTGGTAAGACGGACAATTTGATAATAGGTCGCTTTATTAAACCGTTCTTCGTCTTTAATGTCACAACCCTTACAAACCCGTCCTTCCCTTGGTGTACCTCGACAACTCTCCCCACTGGCCATTTTCCAGAAGGAAAATTATCATCGTGGATGGTCACCATATTTCCGATCTTAATGTTGCTTTTTGGCTTTAGCCACTTGCTACGAACAGATAATTGGCTAAGATATTCAGTTTTCCACCTCCTCCAAAGGTCTTGGAAAATCTTGTTTATTAAGTGCCATCTAGTCCTAGCGTCACTGGCTGTTTCAATAACGGTTAGACCTGCTCTACCGGTTAGGAAGTGCGCGGGTGTTAAGAAATCTAAATCGTCTATGTCTTCAGATATCGGACATAGTGGTCTAGAGTTGAGACCCGCTTCTATTTGCGCTAAAATGGTGCTATATTCTTCATACGTCAATGCTTGGTCCGCTACAACTCGTTTGAGGTGTTGCTTTAGACTTCGTATTGATCGTTCCCATAATCCTCCCGCACTAGGCCAGGAAGGGCAATTCCAGTGCCATTCTATATCCATTTCCGTTATCTCACTATAAAATGAGTCACCGAAAACTTGTTTTAGCTGCTCGTACTCCTCCTGCATTACTTTGTTAGCTCCCACAAAGTTAGTGCCGTTGTCCGAGTACATATGTTTCGGGGCTCCTCGTCGCGCTGACATTCTCCTCAATGCTGCGATAAAGGAAGTGCTGGTCAAGTCCGACACCAATTCTATGTGCACGGCTTTCGTAACCATGCAGACGAACAAAGCCACGTATCCTTTCGTTGTTTTTATTCCACGCCCTTTATTTGCCTTCACAGATATGAAGCCCGTGTAGTCTACACCTGTGTGATAAAACGCTGGAGCTGGGTTGGTGCGGAAATCAGGTAGATCTCCCATAATCTGCTGTAGCTTCCTGGGTGCCTGTTTCCTACAAGTAACACATCTATGAAGTTGCGTTTTGATGGCTCGATTTCCTTTAATTATCCAATACTTTTGTCTAAGAAAGGACATAGTAAGTCGAGCTCCTCCGTGAAATGTGAGCTCATGGGCTTGCGCGATGAGAAGCTCAGTCAGTCGACTGTTGTATGGAATGATGATTGGATGCTTCATTTCTATGCTTATGTTGGCCTGCCTGAGTCTTCCCTTTGCTCTAAGGATCCCGTCCTGATCTAAGTATGGATTAAGGTTGAGTAGCTTGCTATCAGATTTTACTTCCTGGTTTTGCAATAAGCGTTCAATGTCTGTTTTAAATTCAGCGTGCTGTACGTTTTTTATTATTATAAGTTTTGCTGATCTAAGCTCGTGTAAAGTGAGATGCTTTGTTTTCTGTTTACTAACGACAGGTGTCAATGCCCGCCGTACCCAGGCTAAGATGCGTGTTGTTTTTGTAAACGAGCTGTAGCGATGTAATAGATCGTCGACTATGCTGCTATCCATGATAGGATTTTGAACAATGTTTACCTGCCTTTTTATCTCTTCGTTAGTAGTATACTTCGTTTGACCCGTAGGTTTGAAGTGCGATGACGATAAGAAGGTCGGTCCTTGCCACCACAATTCGTGTTCTAGCAATTGTGAGGTCGTCAGGCCTCTACTAGCTGCATCCGCTGGGTTTTCTTTGGTGTTTACATAATGCCAAGTGTTTGGTGGCATAATGCTAGCAATTTTCTTCACCCTGTTCGCTACGAAAGGCTTCCAGCGCTCCGGGGATCCTTGAATCCAGCTAAGGGAAACCTTAGAATCGCTCCAGCCGTATATCTTCACGGCCAAGCTGTTGATGCTTTTGACGATTTTTGACATGAGTTTCGTAAGTAGTTCGGCCGCACATAATTCTAACCTAGGTAGCGATACAGCCTTGCTAGAGGGCACTAACCGCGTTTTTGCTGCTACTAGCACTACTGATGTAGAGTTATTGGATACGATTCGTGCGTATACTACACAGGCGAAGGCTTGAATTGATGCGTCACAAAACCCATGTAATTCTATGACGTCATGCTCTTTGCTTTGTAACCACCGAGGAATGTGGAACTGATTTAATAGATTTAAATCTCCCTCCAATTTGATCCATTCTTCTTTGGTTTTAATAGAAACTTCGTCGCTCCACTGGACCTCAGAATCTTGCCATACTTGCTGGAATAAAATTTTCATCTTTGTGGTTAGGGGCGCTAACCATCCCAAAGGGTCGAAAATCTTAGAGATTTCGGATAGAAGCATTCTTTTGGTCAGTTTTGCTGTTTGTGTGCTGTTTGAATCATATTTGAAGATGAATTCGTCCTCGGTTGAGTTCCATTGTAGCCCCAAAGTTTTTGATGAGCTTTCAGTTTTAAATGTAAAGACTGCTGGCTGTTTGTCGGCAGTTTGCTCAACTGTTTCAAGCAATCTTTTATCGTTTGAGGACCACTTTCTTAGTGAAAATCCGCCGCTTTTTAGGCATGCGTTTACTTCCGTAATCCTCCGCTTTCCTTCTTTGATGCTATGCGCTCCCGATACCCAATCATCCATATAGAGCTCTTCCTGGATGCATTTAGCTGCTCTGGGATATTTTTGCTGCTCATCTGACGCTAATTTTCGCAGAGTCATCATTGTCAGGAATGGCGCTGCTTTAGTTCCATACGTTATGGTTGTTAATTTATAATTTCTTATAGGCTGATCCGGACTTTGTCGCCATACGATTTGTTGTAGGCTTTGGTACTGCTCATCGACTAAAATCATACGGAAGCATTTCTCAATATCAGCTGTGAATGCGAAACGATATTGCCACCACTTCAGGATAAGCTCTAACAGGTCTAACTGGAGGTTTGGGCCCCTGTACATTAGATCGTTTAGGCTGTGGCCTAAGGTAGTTTTAGACGACGCGTTGAATACTACGCGCAACTTTGTTGTGCTAGATTCTGCTCTCAGTACCGCATGATGAGGAAGGAAACATTCTATTTCCGTCTTCTGTTTGCTGTTAGAAGTCGCTAACTTCATGTGTTGCAGCTGCTCATATTCGCGGATAAATTGCTTGTATTGCTTCGCTAGGTCTTCATTCTTGCTAAACTTACGTTCTACATTTTTAAATTGTGCTATCGCTATCTCTTTCGAAGATCCTAGCTTCTCTTCTAATTCTGGTTTCATGGGCAACCTAACTACATAACGACCGTTTTCTAGACGTTTCGTCGTAGTTTCATAAAAATCTAGGCATTCCTGATCTTCTACGGACATAGAATTCTGTTCTTGAATGTCTTCAATTGTCCAGAATTGTTGAATGTCTTCAACGTTATGCAAGATCACGTTGCATTGGAATGAGGTGCTTGTATTGCCACCGCACAGCAACCATCCTAAATGAGTTTGCTGTGCTAGCGGTTCCGAGGACGTTTGTCCGCGAATTAATCCTTCTAAAAGGATATTGGCGTAGATTTCTGCTCCTAGGAGAAGATCCACCGGACGACTGATGTTATAATCTGGATCTGCTAAACAAAGATGTGCTGTATGTTGCCAATATGGCTTAGCGAACGTTTCGTTTGGCAGATTTCTTATTAAGTTGTTCACTATGACAACATCAGTAGAAAACTTAAAATCGGTGTAAGTCGATTGACAAGCGATCGTTAGTTTTCCTTTGCAGTTGTTTTCACGTTCACCTACTCCGAAGATAACCCCTTTACAAGATTTTCGCTTTAATCCTAGCTGCTGTGCTGCTTTCTCGCTGATCACGGAAATTTGTGAGCCCTGATCGATCAGTGCTCGCATGACGTGCTGGGTCCTGTCGGCTGCTGTGACTTTCACCAGCGCTGTGGCTAGCAAAATCTCCGATGTTACTTGCTGAGAAGCGTAGATGCTTTTGTTGTTTTCGCATTTTTGTTTCGCAATCTCGGTCAAGTTGTTAGACTTTGATTGTGTTGCGAAATAGTCATGCAAAGTCGTATGATGTTCGTCATTGCACTTATGACATCTTTTTGTCGAGTAGCATTTTGCGCCATTATGATCGTAAACACAATTTACGCAATAATTTAATTGGCTAATTATTTTTATTTTCTGCTCATTTGGTAATTCTGTAAATTTTTTGCAGCTTATTAAATTATGTTTTGCCGAACAATGTGGGCATTTATTTACTGACTCAGACACATGCATTGATTTCGCCATTTCCATTTTCTTGCTATTTTTAGATTCATTGCCCAATTTAAAATTATTTTTGCGATTAAAATTGGATGAACCATTGGATGATTGAGATGAAACTGCCTTGGTTGTCCCATCTTGACGTCGCCGAGATGACTCTAGGGCAGTGAACTTGTTCTCTAAGTAGTCCAAAAAGTCCCGAAGTACCGGAAGCTCTCGCGAATTCTTCAACGACTCTATATACTCGGAATAAGACTCACTATCCAATTTTTGTGCTAGTATATATACAAGAAGAGGATCCCATGTCGTAATATCTACGCCTAGATTTTTTATGGCGTGGAGGCTCTCTAAGGTGACATCATGAAGTCGTTTGATGGCTGTGTACGACTGCTGCGGTATATTGGCAAGATTGTAAAAGGAATTTACGTGGGACATAAATATCTGCTTTTTGTTGTTAAACCTGTGAGTTAAAATTTCCCAACAGGTGTTATAGTTGTCCGCGCTAATCGGGAGATGCTGGATCAAGCGCTCCGCTTCTCCTTTTACCTTGCTCTTCAGGAATTGCATCTTTTGTGCCTTTGATAGAGAAGGATTGTTGTGGATTGCTTCATCGAAAAGATCTTTGAAGGATACCCACTGCTGATAGTTACCTGAGAACACAGGAATTTCCATCTTCGGTGTGGACTTGTCACGGTACGATGTTGCCCACATCTTAGAGCTGATAGCCTTTCTCAAGCCGTTATACGTACGTTCATGTTTAATGTAGCTTAATTCGTACGCCTCGTCGTCTTCTAACTCCATCATTAGTTCCCAATGGCTGTTGTCCACGGCTGTCCATCGAGTTTGTAATAATCGCAAGGCGTCTTCAAACTCCCATTTATCGGACATGGTTTCGACATCTATGCTTTCTACGGTTCTTGCGAATGCTTTGAAATTGATATGTTGCTTGCGCATCATATCATCTAGTTTGCTATAAATACCTTTAGACACCTCGGCACGAGCGCGCGCCGGGCTGGCGGATGCTGAGGATGGCTCGTGGTCCTGGTGCTGTAAGTGTTTGCCCCCGGCAGGACCTGCTGTTGCTGCTACTTGCTGATTAGAAGGGTTGTCTTCTAGATCAGAGAATCCTGGCGGCTTTGCTTGGTGACATAACGCGTCATAATATTCGGATATGGCGTCTTTTGCTGCTTTATAAGACTCCATTGTCCGCTCGAACTCCGAATTTACGAAGTACTTATGACCTCTCTTTTCAAGCGGCACAAGTTTTTCGTTGTTTAGCTGATACTCTCTCCAATACGACTCTAAAAGATCTAGTCTCTTTTTACAGTAGTCGATGGTCTTACGCTGTTTGCTATCCTTATTGAAATTAATAAGGACCTTGGCAATGCTCTCTGCTAATTCAGTTTGTTGGAAGTATAAAGTCTCCTTTGTGCTGCTGTTAGACTTAAGCGAGACAGAATATACGGAACGCTCTTACTTGAAAGCCGCCTTGTCCCACGGCTATTGCTGCTATGCTGCTGGCTCGCTGTTGTCGCTGCGCGGGTAGCTCCCACGGTGGTAGTGAATCCCTATGAACTCACGCCTAATCTAGTTCGCGGCAACCCACAGGTTGCTGGTACGGTACAAGCACTTCGCGTTACGACTTGTCGCGGTCGCGGAGTCCTTGACGGTTTCGAAGGACCAATATGAACGGTAAGGTTCGTGCTGCTAGCTATTTCGGGTGCTAAATGATAAGTCTGAGCTAAGATTCAGAGTACGTTTATTCCGAAACTTCACGCTAATTAATGCTAATGATGGTAATGAGTGCTACAAGTATGCCGGTCGATCGCGCACTGGCTCGCGTAGCTCACGCTTTCCGCTGGTGCGGCCGCGCGACCTACTTGAGTCAAAACTGCTGATGATGATGTGTTCGATGAGTATCGAACAATAGTTAATTAATTGGTAGCGGACAAACCTTAACTACTGGTCTGCGCATAGTTTTACCGTTTGCAGTTCGAAGAGTCACAACCCGAACTATGTTATCAGATCCCGGATGGATCTGTTCTATACGAGCTAATTTCCATAGTAAAGGAGGCAGATTAGGCTCATTAACCAGGACTAAGCCGTTTATTTTAAGGTTAGGTGTATCTTTGAACCATTTAGTTTTTTGTTGAAGCGTATGCAGATAATCACGTTGCCAAGCAAGCCAAAAACTTTGAGTTATTTTCTTGAGCATTTGCCAACGAGAACGTGGACATAAGCAGTCACTAACAGGTTCTTCAGGTAGTGAAACTAAAGGACCTCCCGACAAGAAGTGTCCTGGAGTCAAGACGTTCGATTCTTGCGGGTCTGAAGACAAAGTACAAAGCGGGCGTGAATTTAACACAGCTTCCACTTTAGCGAGAATCGTAATAAACTCTTCCAGAGTTAAAACTTGAGCACCAACTACACGCTTAAGGTGATATTTTGTGGACTTTATGCCACTTTCAAATATGCCACCGAAATGTGGTGCACCTGGCAGGTTAAATTTCCATTTTATTTGACGGATAGCCAAACCATCTGATATGTCAGCTTGATGTTTGCGAAGCTCGCCGGTTATTTCGTTAAGATATTTGTTTGCACCCACAAAGTTGGTGCCACAATCTGTAATGATTGTATCACACATTCCGCGACTGGAAACAAATCTATCAAGAGCCGCGAGGAATGCTTCAGAACTCAACTCAGTGACGGCCTCCAAATGGACGACTTTCGAACTCAAGCACACAAAAAGAGATATGTATGCTTTATAGGTTTTTGCTCCACGTCGACGACTTTCTTTTATAATAAATGGGCCACCGAAATCAATACCTGTGGTTTGGAAGCATCGAGAGGGCTGAAGACGAGCGGCAGGGAGCTTGCCCATCATGGGTTGACTGGACACTGGTTTTACTTTGAAGCAACGCACGCACTTTGAGAGTGCGGTACGAATAAGTAGTCTCAACCCAATTATCCAGAACCTTCTATGAATTAGAGACTGTAAAGTCCGAGGGCCGCAATGCAGATATTTTAGATGGAAATGTTCGACAATCTGCCTCGACAAAGGACTCAATTTAGGTAAGAGAAGAGGATGTAACGCAGATGGCGATAGATTAGCTTCATCGATGCGTCCCCCCACTCGCAATAAACCATCTTCATCCAAAAAAGGAGACAGTTTTTGAATCGACTTGTCGCATTGTTCATGATTTTTCACTTGACTGACGTGAGACGACATATAATGGTCTTGAGTATACTTGACTAGCATCTTCATTGATTTATCGAGTTCAGAACTACTAAGGGAGGAGAAATTTCTATTTGAAGAAACAACCTTTGCATTTGATATAAAACGGAAACACCATGCCAAAGTTCGTTGAATCTTTGTCAGAGAAGAAAGCTTAGAAGTTAACGTCAGAAGCGGATTATCAGATTGAGTAGCGTGTAGGCTGCTTGGAACTGAAGTTCTTAATTCCGGCAGTTCTGCATTTACGAGGAACGTACGTTTGCAAGGCCATTTATTAGGCGACATTTGCAACCAAGAAGGCCCGCTCCACCAGAGTGGGTCATCAAATAATTCTGAACAGAGAACACCGCGACTACAACAGTCGGCCGGGTTATCCTCAGTGGACACGTGAAACCAAATTTCGGGACCAATTAAATCGGTTGCTTGCACGACTCGATTTGCTACATACATTTTTAGCAAATGAGGTGCCGTGTTGAGCCAAGAAAGAGTGGTGGTACTGTCCGAGTAGGCTTTCATAGAATTTATGTGAATTTTATCCTTGAGTAAGTTGTGCATGTGTGACATAACTTGCGCTAGAAGCACAGCTGCGCTTAGTTCGAGTCTATTTATCGTTGTCGGTTTTAACGGAGCCACTCGAGATTTACCTATTAACAGGTTAGTGACCGTGGTAACTTCATCCACAACAACACAAAGATATACACAACAGCCATACCCTTTGAGTGAACCATCACAAAATCCTACCAAATGCACTTCGGCAGGACTAGAGGGCATAATCAGTCTCGGTAGTGAAATATTCTGTAAATCAGATAAGTTGGCTGCTATTAAATGCCACACCTTAGCCAATTGTGGTGGTATAGCTTCGTCCCAACCTAAGTTTAAGCGCCACATTTCTTGTAAAAGCGACTTTGCAGAAAACACTACCGGGCTTATCCAACCGAGTGGGTCGAAAATGCGGGCCACTATAGAGAGGATAGATCTTTTAGTAAATTTAACGTCAAACGAGTCTGAAAACTTGTAGGAGAAATTGTCATCCAATGGATTCCACCGTATCCCTAATATCTTGACAAACTCATTTCCAGCATCATCGAAGGATTTAGAAGTCTGAAGATGGTCAGGAGGAACATCAGACAAAAGAATTGGTGTATTCGTACTCCACCCGTTTATTCGTTCAAAATAACCCTTTGACAATAACGAGGTAACATCCTCTTTTAATTGTTTCGCTTCATCAAGAGATGAGCATCCCGTAGTGATGTCGTCCATGAATGTATCTTCATAAAGAACTTGAGCGGCGCGGCTTGAATATTCAGAACCGTGATCCTCAGCAAGTTGACGCAGAGTGCGAATAGCTAAGTATGGGGAGCTGCTGACTCCATAAGTCACGGTATTAAGCTCATACTCATTCAAAGCCTCGTTAGGCTCGTCACGCCACAAAACATGTTGATAACACCTGTCCTCAGGACGTATCAATATCTGACGGTACATTTTACAGATGTCCGCAGTGAAGACAATCTTATGAAGTCGGAATTTCGTAACTAAATCGACAATGTCAATTTGAAGTTTCGGTCCAACATGAACTAAATCATTCAGAGAAAGATTATTTGTAGTCCGACTGCTAGCGTCGAAGACTACCCGGAGTCGTGTCGTAGAGCTATCTGGACGCACGACGCAATGATGTGGAATTATGTAACGATCAGTAGTCGAAGAATCTGCAGGCTTCATATGTCCTAGTTCTTCGTACTGGTGCATAAATTCCTTATAATCAGCTTTCAGCTCGGTCTGATTAATAAGACGCCTTTCTAAGCTGAGAAAGCGATTAAAAGCTTGGCGAGACGAATCGCCTAAAGAAGGCGCATCCTTCTTTAACATTATAGGTACCACGTAACGACCTTCACGTGTACGGTAAGTATCCTGTTTATACATTTGTTCACAGAGATCATCTTCAGGACCGGAAATTTTACATTTCGGCGGTTCTTCAGAATCCCAGAACCGTTGAACGATATCTTCGAGCGTGCAAGAGGGCGCGAGGAGTGACGTAACGGATTCACTGTGAATATTGTTAGGTGGTGTGTTATGAAAATATTGACCACTTATCACCCAGCCGAATACACTAGACAAGGCGCAAGGTAATCCGGGACCGGGAGTGAAACGTGAGCCAGTGTATATTTGATCAAAACACTCGACACCTAACAGTAGATCGATCGGACCGGATCTATCGAAGTCGCGGTCGGCGAGATCAAGATGTTTGAAATGATCCTTGACGTGCAACGGTAACGTTGATGAAGGCAGCAAGGAAGTAATTTTAGGCAAAACTACTAAAGGTAAGTCAAACTTAGGCGACTCACAAGAATGAGGTATTATTGAAGCGAAAGTATAACCTTTTATGTCACAAACATTACTCTGTCCGAGACCGGTAACGTTCAAGTTACATTTTCTTATACGTAAACTAAGGTGGCGCACGCATGCGCTGGTAATGAAAGAATCCATCGAACCGCTGTCAATAACGGCGCGTGCACACTGGAGCGAGCCGTCTGCGTGACGTAAACGAACTACCGCTGAGCCAAGAATCTTCGTACTACAATTTGGACTCGAAGTTTGTGACGTAATACAAGTAAGTGTGCTCGTAGCTTTAGCGGAACTTTCGCTATTCTCATTTGAATTAACAGTAGACCTTAATAAACTTTTATTTTCCACATGTAATAACGTGTTATGTTTCGCGTTACAAACAAAACATGTGGTTTTAGATTTGCAATTATTATTATCGTGACCGGGCCTTAAGCAATTGGCACACAGGTTCAATTTCTTAACGAAATGTTGACGCTGTTCAAGTGTCATAGAATGTAACTTGCCGCATCGGTAAATAGAATGATTTTCATTACAACATAAACAAACAAATAAGCCCGATGCATTATTATTATTACTTTGGTTCGTAGATGCTACAAATGATGATGACCTTTGCTGACCCTTATGTCCTGCCTTATGAGGAGTAGTTGAAACCGAGACAGGTTGACTAACTTCCAGAATCTTTATATAATTTTGTAAATAAACAATTAAGTCATTGAACTTAGGAATCTCGTGAGTATTTTGTAACTCGAACCGTTTCCTAGTTTCAAGGTCAAGTGATCGCGATGCAATGTGAAATAACATAAATTCACTTAGCTCATCAATTTGCAAAGCACGTAACGCATTTACGCTTTCATATAACGCATTGGTCAGTTCGGATAAAGTTTCAAGTGACGGCTTGTTAACAGACGTTAATTTAAATATTTTTTCTAGATAAGTATTTGCTAATATACGCTTGTTGTCATATCGATCTAATAAAAGATTAAAAACCACGGAATAATTCGACTCGGTTATAGGTACGCCCCTGGCCAAGGTCAGTGCACACCCAGACAAACAAGACAGCAAATAATGAAACCTTTCCGTGTCCGAAAGTGAACTATTGTTATGAATAAGCGGGATGTAACTATCCTTGAACGTCTGCCAGTTTTCTATTTTCCCATTGAAATGCGGAATTTTCAATTTAGGTAATTTCACTTGAACAATAGAACCTTCTGGACGACAATGTACGGACGGATCGGCGACTGCAGACGCGTGGGGCGCAGGCAGCGACGTCGCAAACAAAGATTCGGCAACTTCGATAGACGCATAATACAAATCATCAAATGACAACATCGCACTCAAATCTATTTCCGACTTGGGTTTTAACTTTAACTGTAATCTATTGATATTTTCGCTAGACTCCATAAAAGCAACCCTAATCTGATCAATCTTCTTGTATCTAGCCTTGAAAGGAGATAGCTTAGAACTATCCTTCAGAACATCTTTGGACAAATCGTAGATAATCTGCATACACTTGAAATCATATTCGCGTCTTTTAAGGGACGCCTGTAATTCAACTTCATCAGACATTTTGTTAACTTACGTATTCACGATTTATAAATGAGATGAGAAGGTAGGTAGGTAAGTACCTATCCGAACTGCAAGCGGAATATACTTTAGGCACTATTATGCGTACCTACTTTGGCAAGTAATACAAGTTATGAATTTAAATATATAGGTATAAATACCTATTACGATTTAGACACTTATAAGTTATCACTTTTATTCGTAATAAAATGTAGGTGGATAGGTAATTTCTCGAGCACAACTATTTGACCATGAAACATTCCTATTAGCTTTATACCAACATCAGTTATTGCAAGAAATAGTCATACAAGAAATACCCATTGAATTGAAGGTTTCAATTTAAACCTTAGATACGATTAAATTTCCTGAATAAATAATAATGATCAATGAGAGTAGGTTAGGTACAATCGTGGTCCGCTGGCCAGCTTGGCACGTTGTATGGGAACCCGACTTGAATTGGACCTACCTTTTGCGTTGTACCGTTTATAGAAATTATGAAATGTGTTTATTTAAATCGTGATTCTTACTTGTTACTTATTAAATTAATAAGAATACACGATATTACAACGCAATATGTACTCATTAAAACGAGAATTTATGATTAATAAGAGAATGTGAGGGTAAGTAGAATCCTCACAGGAGGCACCAAAAAGAAATGATTGGACTTCGTCCGCAGAAACAATTACAATCTCCGATGTTGGCAATCCCAACCCTGCGATTCCTTGCGTTGAGAAAAAGTATAAACACTCACCTGGATAGGCAGGGATTGAAGGTATCCACCACACTCGGGAGTCCAGGCCGGCCGGCGTGGAGGATATTCAATATGCACTACAAGTTCACGTTTCTGCTTGATTTCACTTCACAAGGAGGATTACGAGAACCAATCAGTTAATCAATTTCTAGCGAAGCCTTTTGGGTAATTTTTAACCCTATTTTGAATCGGACACAGCGCGGGAGCAGTTATCTGCTTTTCGCCATTTTTTCAAGTCGTAGTTTTCACTCTCACCGCAGTGAGGCGCTAGCGCGGCACCAGCGGGATGGCGCCAATTTTGAATTAGGAAGGGAAACAATTTGGATAGGATATTTAGAAGGATAGGCTTAATGTTTATCCACATTTGGATTTACACTAATATCGGTGCTTATTCGATTGGACGTGTATTCAGTGAATTGGTTTGAGATGCTCTACTTGAGTTCGTGATTCTTTTCAATAATATTACACTGTAAAGGATTGGATAAAGAAGATAAATTATTACTAAGATATAAACCTTTTTATCGAATGAGTTGACCCCGATTCAAGAATTTGAAGTTGATTACATTCGTCAAACTATATAAGTATATATATGAGTCTAGAAAGATGTAAAATTTTGGATTCAAAGTACTGTTTTACACGTTCCCAACTCTATGTACATAATTCAGATACCCTTAGGTCTTAGACAAGCAACGCTTTTTATCGGTATTATTTTAGTAGTTTTTGTTTGTTGTTTATGTTTATCGCGACATTAGCAACATATTTTCCTTGTAGGTACTTATCTGTGATCATGATAATCCTTCGTTATAAGAAAAACATGAGACACACTTAGTTTCCTTCCTTGTAATGGAGGAAAGACTGGAAGATGAAACGATAAAAACTTTGCACTCACAACCATTTGCGAAAACTCTATCAAAACATTATTGATACTTTAGATCACACAAGTAATTGATAGGAAAACAGTTTTTAATGTTCCCATACCGCTATCGAAAGGATGAGCTATAAGCTATTCATGGAAATGAACGGTGAAACGATGCCAAATAGAATCGTTTCACCGTAATATATTCATTTATTCCCTACAATCTTTCATAGAATGCAACAGCAATGTATTATGTTCGAAATTCTGCGATCTCGATTCAAACTCGCACGTGAATTAAACATGAGATGATATTCTCAATCTGTCGCCCGTCGTTACCAGTTAACCTGGCCTTCCCTGCCTGTCTATTGTATTGTGGGTTATGAAGCTACAGGGGTAGGGTGAGGTGAAATGGGAGGTTAAGTTATAATGGTTATGTACGCTTATGTTTTCGTTGCCGGCGAAAGTTTGACAAATAGCTTGCAGTGCAGTCCCAGTTCTGATAAGCTGATAGGACCCTTCGGTGTATGAGCGTTTTCCCAAGTATCAGTTTCGAGTTCGTCCGTCGCCAGTGATTTATGTTATCGCTTCTTTTTGTCGCAAATATTTTTGTTTGTGTAAGTAGTTTATTAACTTTTATAGTGTATATTTATATGTGAAACTGCGTGAAATATACGAAGTGGGATTGTATCTGAAAGTTAAGTTGGTCGGGGAAAAGCTGAATTGAGGCCAACTCCGGTAAGCAGGCGTCCGGTAATAGGCAAACTTAGGGGCAGTGCGCTTTGTAGTCCAACATAGGCACAACTCAATTATCGGGTACCGGAAAATTACGTCACAGAGTCATTGAAAAGTGGGCTGGTTTGGCGTTTAGAATGATGTTTGGGTGTTTTAGTATCTGTATCTTGATGACCAAAAGTTGCCTCTTTGCTACTTTATCCGAAAAAATGAGTCGTTTTTGTATTTTCATTGAATAAATTATATCCTCTTGTGCTAACTTTGAATGTGTTACAAATAGCGGTATCGTTAAAAAATAAACCAGTGTCCCTAATAAATAAGTAAATAGATATAAGTTTCTTCGATATGTTTACTACAGAAAACTTCATCATCATTATATCAGCCGAAAGACGTTCACTGCTGGACATAGGCCTTCCCCAAGTGCCGCTCCCGTGCGCCTTGCATCCTGCGGATCCCCGCAACCTTCACCAGTCATCGGTCCACCTAGTGGGAGGCATTCCAACACAACATCTTCCTGTTCGCGGTCGCTACTCCAGAACACTTTTGCCTCATCGGCCATACGTTCTGCGAGCAATGTGTCCTGCCCACTGCCACTTAAGTTTGCCAATTCTTCGGGCTATGTCGGTAACCCTGGTTCTCTTGCGGATCTCTACATTTCTGATTCGTGTTTTTTGGGTGACTGTAAGCTTTCTGATGAGGCCCACTGTAAGCGACCATGTCTCAGAGCCTGTGTCATCACTGGCAACATACACTGGTCATAGACTTTCGTCTTGAGACACTGTGGTAAGTTGGACGAGAAGATACCGCGCAACTTCCCGAAGGCTGCCCAGCCGAGTCAGAAAACTTACACACATTCAAAGTGAAAGTTGGTTCGGCAGAATGGTTTATTCTAAAAAAAACTGAAATATAATGCATAAGGTCTCGTTTCAACCAGCAAGCACCCAGCTTGCATGCAAGTTACATTACATTGCGAGCTACCGACGTATAATGTGATCGATAGCACGATCATGCCCCACTGTAATTAAACTTTCATGTAATTTGCTTGCAAGTTGAAACGCGGTCTTATTCTCTTCTTGCGACAATTTGTATGTTTAGGAAAATTAATAAAATTAAACAATTTAACAATTTTAAACCAAACACTACTAATGTATTTTATTTTCCAAATGAATAACATAATTTATAGTGCAGGGAAGCCAAACCAAAAGTCCACCGTAATTATCTCACACCACTGTGAAAAAGGACAGTTTAAACTAAGGCAGGATATTCAGCGCTTTGCAGTTAGTTTGAAATACAATGTTTTTGTTGGAACCTTGGTAATTGTTTTCTAACGTTACTGGAATATTTTTCAGTAAAAGTTTTCAACATATTTCGGGTTTAGATGCGGTAGTAGAAAATATAGTGTTACATGTTTTCGTGATAATGTTATGGAAGTTAAAGTTATTTTCTGTCTATTTATAAAGTAATTAAATACGGAATTAAGTATTGATCACAACTTTCGTAGATGACAAAATAAATAATTCGTTGATGTTGCTATTTATGACCTCTCATCAAGCATCATTCCGATGGCATCATGAAGCCCAACTTTTAGTATTAACTACTACGCAGAAAGAATATTTAATTTAAAAATACATGGAGGACATAACTATTGCGGCTAGTATTTTACTTTGTCTAGAAAGTAGAAATAAAATAGTCGTATATCAAAGATTCATATTTCTCTCTATTCTAGCATATTTACGAAATTATAAGTTGACTAGAGGACGCCTCGCGGTTTCACCCGCGTAGTTCCCGTTCCCGTGGGAATACAGGGATAAAAAGTAGCCTATGTCACCTGGGGTAAAGTAGCTTCCCAACGGTGAAAGAATTTTTGAAATCGGTTCAGTAGTTTTGGAGTCTATTCGGTACAAACAAACAAACAAACAAAAAAATCTCTCTTCTTTATAATATTGGTATAGATAAGTTTTTAAATAATCAAATCGAAATTCTTTTTAACCTACATCAAAAAAGAGGACTTTCTCCATTCGATTGGTATTTTTTTTAATGTATGTACACTGATTGCGCTGAGATTTATGATCCGATTTACGTGATTTTTCTTGTAGGGTAAAGCCCGATAATGTTTGTATCTATGCAAATCTCTATATAGCCCTGCCTTATAAAAAAAGTTTCCAAAACTTTTAACTTCACACATCACCTCACTGCTACCGTTCCACAATTATTTTCAGACACTGATACACATCCCGACACTCCATTTCAAGCTCTGTTTGATTTCAATCTGTGCTCTTTTCCTGCAGCACATCAATGACCTACTTCAGCTTGGTATTGTTGGGTACGCAGATGACAGTACTGTTTCAGAGAGATACCTGTCCAGCGCAAGAACCAGCGTGGATGAAGTTCGTTCCTTGAGAGAGGCTATGGTAGAGCGGACAGATTTGACCTTAAGCCTTGTCTCCCAGTGGGGTGATGACAATCTGGTCTCCTTTAACGCCACCAAAACACGGGCGTGTCTTTTTACCGCTAAAAGGAGTATTTTTGATCAGGCGCCTACTTTTTGGGGTGCGTCTGTTCCAGTGACTGATCGGCTCGAGCTCCTAGGCATGGAGTTGACATCCAGTCTCAACTTCGGCGCCTCCATTGAGTACAAAGCACAAATTGCGACAAAAAACTGAGCATCCTAAATAAGGTGAAGCGATACTTTACGCCTGGACAGCTATTAACCCTGTACAAAGCGCAAGTTCGATCCTGCATGGAGTATTGCAGCCACCTTTGGGATGGCTCAGCTAAGTATCAGCTTGCCGCGCTTGACTCGGTGGAACGCAGAGCCAAGAGGCTCATCGGCGACATTGAACTGGTGGATACCAAGCTTCACAGCTTGGGTCATCGCCGCAAGGTTGCCTGCTTATCGGTCTTCTACAGACTGTATTTTAGTGAGTGTGCTCAAGAACTCCACGACCTCATCCCACCACCCCCCTTCTACCATCAGACATCTAGATGCACTGCAAGTTATCATACTTATCTTGTTGCCATTCCACCAATTCGCACCAAGTGCTTCCAAATATCCTTCATAATGCGCACAGAGAATGAATGGAACTCACTACCTGCGTCTGCGTCTGTGAATCTCTTCAAAGTTAGAGTGAACAGGCTTCTTCTGGGTAAGCTCACTCCATCGTCGACTCTGTCTCTATCACCTGACTTAGACTAGAGTCAAGAGGAAACCAATCACAAATGAAACCGTTCGCGTCTTAAGCATCTGGTCGCATCTTCTTGAAACACCTTCCCACACTTCCGACTTTTACTCCTACTCCTTTACTGTACACGCGGTGCGGTTGTGGAACTCGTAACCGCCTGATATTAGGGACTGCGAAACTCTTACAGTTTTTAAAAGGAGAATGTAAGAGCATTATCTTTCTATTCCGTTTATTATTATGTATTATTATTTAAGTATTTATGGCATTAGTTAGTATTTATTATTGTAATATTTATATTTTATTAATATACATGTATATAAGTGTATATATTAATGATCTATGCTGTATTCTTCTTTATTGTGAATTGTTCAATATATTTTTGTTTTTATTTCCCCTCTACACACGGTGTCTACATATCTTTTTTTGCATCTCTCCTCTCGCAGGTATGCTTGAAGAGATTTCGTTAGGAATAAGCATACCTTTGTACCTATTTTCTGTTCCTTCTTCTTGTCTATTTACTATTTGTGTGTACATTAATGGTTAAATAAATAAAAAAAAAAAAGGGTGTTAGTGATGTGACCCAATTAGTGGTTCGTCGCAAGTGATACTCGACGTGTGAACACTCCACAGTCTATAGGTGGCAGTAGTGGTAGTAACAATAAGATGGATTTGAATTTCGAATGGCTCACCGTTAAATTACGGTTAAATCATTGCGAAACATTTATTATATCAAACATGCTTGGAAATTTGAGCATTATTTTGACAACTTCGATATAGATCGAAATTGCTGTACTGGCCAAATACATGCGAGCAACGGCTGGCAAAAGTTTTATGAAAATCCATGTCTGTCGTGGTTTAGAGGCCAAATAAATTACATAGTGAACTCATATCTGTTGTGTAATTTAAAAATGGAACGATCTTTTACCCTGGAACATGGCAACCAAGGAGGTAATTTATCAATTTTTTTATTTAAATTTCGAACTGGCTTGCAAATAGAAAGCTGTTTATTAAGAAAAAACAAATGAACACTGTAACGCGGGCAAAATTATTGTTGTTCGTCATTGATTTTGAAAAGTAATTGTATTTGACAAAATGGGTTCTAGGTAGTACGTAGTTTTAAATTCCGCGCATTATTTGAGAAAAGTACTAAGCAAGCCTTGGCCACAACTAGGCATGCATGGACTTACGTATGACACATTTACACGTTCGTCCATCAATGCCTCTTTTGCTGGCCGCTGCAATAATGTACTATTATACCCAGATCTACTGATGGTAGATAAACTTTAGAGAATGCTAAAACTCATAAATGGAGGTGTGTTCCAAAATGAAATTGAAAAAAATGAAATCGTCCCTTCTTTTTGGAATGTTTGGAAGAGTATACGTCCAGATCCTTTTACCGAATTTGCTTATGATAAAATTAGCTTCTGCCAGCGGCTTCACTCGCGTGAAAAGTGTTTCTTATCCCTAGGGAACATAATCGTCATTAAAATCTATTTCTGTGCAAATTTCATACAGATCCGTTCAGCCGTTCTGGCGTGTTTGATTAACAAACATACATCCACACACACACATATAATCATATAAACTTTCACATACAATTATTATTAGTAAGATAAGTAAGATAACACATGGTGATTTCTATGACGACGAAGTAATCAACAAACTACAAAAATAATTACTGATAAATTACGCGCAGCATTGTTGATACGAAAAAAGTATTATCATTGTTTATTTTTCTCACATTTTTCACGGATTTGCTTCGGCATTCTCGTTTTTGCACGTTTCAATCGAATTAGACTATGAATACTCGGTATGGGAATTTGTAAATGTACTTGTTTATCAATGTCACATCCATACTCAACATTTACCGTATGCCATCATATTTAACGACGCAAAAACATGGACAGTGCAAAAAGGCAGCCCGCCAACTTTGTCGAGTAAAGCCGCGGGCGAAAGCTTGTTAGCGGTAAATGTGAATGTAACTCCGTGTCTGCATATTTGAGGCGAGGCGACAGGACGGGCATGTGTAATGTGTCTCGTGTTCCTTCCATGTTTGTGTTTTAAAAAGTGCATAGTATGGGGGACTTATGTACACGGCCGGTAATATACCACGTGTTTTAGAAAAAGTTTGTTTCGGTTTTGTTGTAGTTTTTCGTCAAAACTCAAGATAATTGTTTGTCTAGTGATCGCAAGAGGGACTTCTGAGCATTGGATTCAATCCCAAATCACAAAAAGTAGTATTTTTGCCCGGGTATGTCAAAACAGAAAACACAGCTGAAATCAGAAAATACAGCGTTGGATGACCTCCCAAAAGGTGGACTATTATTTATTTATTACTAGCTGACCCGGCAAACTTTGTTTTGCCATAAAAACACCAAACATTCACCCTACCTAACTACCTAAAATGCATTACGCATACCCACCCATTGGGGGAATGGGGGGCTATGTGGGACTCCCCGGGCCCCCCAGCCCGGTATACCCACTAAAATAACCCAGCGGCACTCCCGCATCGTCTGAATGGAGGAGGACTGGGAAACCGGCAGAGCCTTTACGTCCAGTCCTCCGCCGACGACCACCCGCCTTTTAGGGCAGGCCCTTCACGCCCCTCGCTCACTGGAGGGGCCCGGAAACGACCGCGAGTGCTCGGCCGTTCCCGCCCGCAAGGGTGGTGACTAGTGCAATGCGAGCTAAGGCGGCCCCCACGCCATCGCCCGCTAGTCACCACCAGGAGGTGGGAGGAAACGATCGTACGACCGCCCCCTCCCACCCCCTCTCCGCCACCCCCTCTTGCGACATGGCGTCCTCGCAAAAGGGGGACATCCGCCGCCCAGGACCCCCCTCCCCCCAGCATGGAGTTCACCACACCGGGAAGCGAGAGGTCCCGCCCGACATCTCCTCAGGGCACGGCGCAGCTACGCCCCCGCTGGGCACACCTAGACGGTGTGCTGCGCCGTGCCCTCCACCGCGCTGGACCCTACGGTCCCCTCCATTGCGACATCTGGCCCGCGAAGGACAGATGCCGCAACCGCCGCCCAGGACCCCCCACCCCCCTGCATGGAATTCACCACACCGGGAAGCGAGAGGTCCCGCCCGACAACTCCTCAGGGCATGGCGCAGCTACGCCCCCGCTGGGCACACCTAGACGGTGTGCTGCGCCGTGCCCTCCACCGCTCCTGGGCCGATGCCACACTCCGCGTGTGCGGCGGTGCGTCGACACCGACGCTCCGCCGCCCCCTCCTTCCATTGACTTGTCCCTGCCGACCATCCCACGCCAAAGGAGGGCCGGCAACGACAAGTCATCATCACCTACCTACCTACCCAACCTAATTTAACCTACCTACCCAAACTAGCCTACCCAACCTAGCCCCCCTATATCGCGTCTGGAGTGTCCCCTGCTAATCAGGGGAACACCCAGAGCGACATCCCCCCCTGTCAGGTATTCGCCACCGCCGACAAGAACCCACGAATGGGAAGTTATTGACGGTGCCCGGGGTGCACCAGCCCAGCGGGTTGCTCTTCCCCCCGGACGTATCCGAAAGAGACCAGCAACCAACTAGGCCAACGTGGAGGTTACCTGACCCGCACCCCTAACCTACCCTACCTACCCTAGCCTACCTACACTACCCTACCTACACTACCGTACCTACACTACCCTACCTACCCTACCCTACTTACCCTACCCTACCTACCTACCCTACTGAACCAAACGTTTCGTTCACTATTTGATATTTTATTAATGCAACACCATGTCAGTGGGCTGTCAACGATTTGACAGTTTGAATTGACAGCTGACACTTGAAAGAGTTGAAAACGAAAATTTGTAATGAGCACACGGTGAATTCGGGTTTTTGTGGAAACATATCTAATCGAGATGTGTTTCGCCCATTGTAATAGCTAATTGCGCCCGCCGTTCGCAATCGGTTTGTGGGGCGCCCGCGAAGTCGGGTTCGAATATATTTCACGCACAACGAAATGCTTTTGCGGGAAACGTGCTCAGCCTGGTGGACGCCGGAGCCTTCAGTCCAGACAGCCGTCAGTCTATCCCTTATTGTCCTAATATTATATATATTCTCCTATCCCTAATCTCACGGCACGATATTGATCGATCCCCAGGAGCCTACGGCAGGAATCTAAGATTTGTCCTATTGTTGTCATCCCACTTCTCACCTGTCCGACAGGTACTGGTATATCTCTCAATAAGGAGCGAACCCCCTAGCTTTCCACGGCTGCGTTACGGCAGTTTCCTGGGATACAGGTTCAGAAAATGTCCAGGAGTCCCACACTGCTAATGGCCCCGGTGCTGAGCTCCTGGCTTGGGATCCGAAGACCTGTATTTTTCATTTGGTAGCAAGAGTGTGGTTTGCATTCCACGATCATAGTATACGCTAGGACACTCGTTCACACTGAACGCTGTATTGTTTGTCGGTTTGCTTTTTATTGTTGAGAATACTGGGTTAAAAAGTGGTACATTTTGAGTCACTCAGAGTTAGCTGTGTCTTGTTAGGGGAAAATAACCCCCACAGTTATATTCCAATTTGTTAAAATAAAGTGTACAACTCACAACTTAATATTGTCACTTCGGGATAGAAGGTTACAGTTTTGTATTGAAAATATAATTTGTTTATTTGTTGTATACAATATAGGTATGGTGCGGACTAAATAGTCTTCCCTAATTGTATTTAATTGAATCATAGTTACTCGTACCTTGAACCTATTACCTTGGTATTGTAAGTTTGTTTTCTCAAAAATGGTATGTAATGTTGCCG
Source organism: Orthosia cruda (assembly GCA_964057195.1). NCBI lineage: Eukaryota > Metazoa > Arthropoda > Insecta > Lepidoptera > Noctuidae > Orthosia > Orthosia cruda. Next base: position 24,387,488 of record OZ059840.1, read on the forward strand.
TAACATCTCTAAAAAGTATCCAGAAAGTGAACTTTACTGGAGACTTATTCACAACTGTCCAGTAAGTAAGTATGTAATTTACTTACTGGACAGTTGGTCATCCTCTTTAGATCTTCTTGGAAAAAAAAAACATGTTACCAGACACAGATTAGAGTTTAGCCATTATAACATGGTTATAGGGGGGAGGCTCCAAATATATATTTATCTCTCTTTTTGGTTTGACATTTTATGAGATAGATATATTTTTGGAACCATCCATTTTATACTCTGTGACACCGCGACGCAGAAAAAGTACGCACATTGCGTTTTGTACTTATTAATGTTGTAGAAGTATAGTGTGGGATTTTATGTTTGTATTTAGTAATTTAAGTTTATAAATAATGTTGGATTAAAACTTTCCATTCTAATATTAACATGGAGATTCAAAAACCCTTTTTTGTTTTCTTACTAGTACATTCATGTCATGTAAAAATAGAACAATGTTCAAAACTAAACGCAAACTTTTTAGTAAAAAAAAAATCAATCTGGCGGGATTTCAATTGTGTTTTAATTTACCGCGTGAACATAGATAATCCCAAAAAAATTGTTCAAGCGAATCTGATTCGGCAATAGATGGCACTCCTCCTGATGTAAAAGCTGAGGCCGAATTAGCAAAACAAATATAAATGCCCCCGGTAAATCGATCACAATATCTATCAGTAATTGCCCTAATATGAATGTAACCTTCAATATTAATTAAACGAATTTGTTGTTACACTTTCTTACATTTTTGAGAAAAGCATTATACAAGCCTCAACCAGTAAGAAAGCCATCCTGGCCTCGTATATAACCGGACCTCACCTGCGGTTCGGTCCGGTTAACTCATACTTGGCCAGGAAAGCTTACTTACTGGATTCTGCAGTAATGTACTATTACATTATAAAAATACTCAGTGCCCACTACAGAAGTTATTGTTGTAAAGTGTGTTGTTGACAATTGTATAAGAAAATTGGTTAGTTTGTTTAATATTGACAGTAATATTCTAATTGATTGAAGTTAAAGTCATTGTTTTTAACTATTAAAAATAAATTGAATATTGAACTTTTATTGTAAAATCAACCTACCCACTTTTGTGTTCATAATTTTTGTTTTTTAGAATTACCCTCTTGTGTGTTGATAATTTATTTTCTTGAGGTACCCACTTTGTTTTTGATAATTTATAAATTGATATTTGGGGTTCCATAATAAATTTGTACTGAAAAATAATTAAGTAAATGTAACAGGGTTCAGTACTATTTGTTGAATTAACTTGTTGTTTCTCTTACAGACATTATGATTTGATATTTAATTTGGTAAGAGAATTACTGTCAAACTGTTGTTTTGGTTACACACATACATTATTAATTTAATTTGCTGAACATTTTGTGTACTAATTAATATTTAATCACCCTTACACTGCCAATACATTTGCTTGTAAGATTAGAGCGGAATTGAGATGGGTGACCTCGGCGGCCTCTTTGATAAGTAGATCTGATAGATCAGAGGCTTTGTTACCCCGTTTTAGTGAACGCCCAGCCCGTCAAGCCAAGGTGGAGGAATGCTATACGGAGTTTTTGGCGCTATTGTCCACTGAGGACATTGAGTTGGCCGCTGCGGTTGAGGCCGACTTCGCGCAGTTTTACGGTTTTCGGATGACATTGTTGAGGCAACCGCTAAGTTGAGGGGTTTTGCACAAGGGAAATATGGTGGGGATGATGCCACACACCTTCCCCCTTTTGATAATTTGTTGAAGTCTTTGGATGAGGAGTGTCGTCTTTTGGATAACTCTGGTGTTGAAGGTCCCTCGCGGGCCCCAGAGCGGTCAACTCCGGACCAGCGTCGTGTTTGTGCACGCCCCTCCCCTTGTGGGCCACGACGCCCTCCTCATCAATACGTAGCGACTCAGGTTCGCGCTGTCCGAAGTTCCTAGAACGGAACACAAGGGACCGACGTGGAATCGCCAACAGCCACAAGTATTGCTACACTTGTCTGGGACAGCATTTGCAGCGGGATTGCCAGAGGTCGGATCCTTGCCCGCACTATCAAGGTAGGCACCACCGCGTGTTGTATCCGGACCAAAATGGTGTTGGTGGCCCTGATGATGCCGGACACTCCCCCATAGGCGGGGGAGTGCATCCCCACCAACCCCAGGTGGATCCTCGACGGGGTATACCTCGCAAAGGCGGGGGCACCCCTCCACCCCCTCCTCAATTGAAGGAAGCGTCCGCTTTTCAGGACGACTACCAACCCCAGAGGGGTTATCAACAATAGGTAGTCACCTCTCTCTCCTCCACTTCAGCCGCCCAGCCAGAGACAGTCCTTCTGCCAACTGTATCTGTAAAGATCTGGGGCCCGAAGGATAAATCCTTGTTAGTTCGTGCCCTTTTGGATTCGGGTGCTCAAGGCTGTCTTGTATCCTTTTGTTTAATGGAAAGATTGGGTCTCCCACGTAGATTCTACCCTTCTACCATATGGGTGGTATTGATGCGGTTGGTCAATGGGGAGAAATTGAAATTTGTGTTTCGCCTGTTCATTGTGGGCCAAGAATCTTGGCCAAGGCCGTTGTTTTGAATGATATTTTGGGCAGACACCCGCAGGTAACCATTAGCCCTGCAGTGGTGAAATTGACGTAGGACCTAACTCCTGCCGACCCGAAGTGGTTAGTACCCAGACCCGTATATGGGTGCGGATATTTTAAGTTTGATTTTGTCCGGGACCAAGTGGGTTCTGCAGAAGAATAGGTTAGTAGTTGTACCGACGGTTTTTGGTTTTGGCTTAACGGGTCCCATGTTGAAGGGCTCCGCCCCGCGGATTGAGGACCAAGGACTGATAATGGGATAGTCCTTTGTTAGTTTCGCACGTCAGCTAATGCTTTGGAGGTTTTTGGGGCGAATAGAGTGTCACAGAGTCAGAACTCTGAGACTAAACTGATCTGGAGACATGTCCTAGGAGAATTGAACCCCGCAGACTGCGCGTCCCGTGGTTGCGAGGCTCCTGCCCTTGTTAACCATTCTCTTTGGTGGGGACCAGACTAGTTGACGCATCGCAAGTCGTCCTGTCCCCAGATTAAGTTCTCCTCTCCAGAGGTTAAGCCAGATTTGCGTATTGTAATTGTTGAAACGCAACCTGCATACAATTTGGATTGTCTTTCGGACACATACAGTTCTATGTCAAAATTGTTAGGAGTCACCGCTTGGATCCGGCGTTTTATACGAAACGGACGGAGGCCGAATAATGAGTTGTTGTCCTCAGTTTTGTCACTTCATGCACGACAAGAGTTACTGATGTTGTTTATTTGTGCTGTACAAACCGAGCACTTTGACCAGACTATTGAGGCCCTGAAGAGATGCTCAGCATTGAGAGGTTCAATCGCTCGTCTTAATTTATTCTTAGATCAATCTGGTTTGCTCCGAGGCGGAGGACGACTTCGGTATTCGACTTTGCTTTATGGTGCTCGCTATCCTTTGTCGCTCCTCATTGGAGGAACGTTGGTTAAGTTGTTGGTGTCCGATCGACACATTAATAATGCACACGCCGGTTGCAACGCCCTCGTAGCCATATTGCAGCGTGAGTTTTGAATTTTGACTGTCAGACGCACTATAAGGGGCATAATTTTTAAATATATACAGTGCTAGGTAGATTTGCTTACCACCGAGGACTATCATCTTTGATCCGTTCTGACAACGGTACTAATTATAAGGGCGCTGATAGATATTTAAGCGAAATTTGTAATCATTGTAATTGGCAAATTTGTAGTTGCCATTTTGACTCCCCAGTCTGCCCACATTGGGGTGGCATTTTTGAAAATATTGTGAAAGTAGCAAAACCGTTTCTCCGCCGTGTTGTTGGTGAAACTATTTTCACATTTGAGAAACTTGTTACGGTATTTTATAAAGTTGAGGCCATCCTCAATTCGCGACCTCTCTGTCCGATCTCCTCAGACCCAAATGACCTGGAAGTCATGACCCCTGGTCATTTTTTGATTGGTCGGCCCCTCAACGCCCTGCCGGAATACCCCTTCAGGGAAATTAAATATTCGCAATTGACGCGTTTTGCATTGCTCCAACAGATGTCCCAAACTTTCTGGCATCGTTGGTCTTTAGAATATTTTCATATTTTGCAGCAGCGTGTTGAGTGGACTGACAAAACTGTCCCTCCCAAAGTTGGAGACCTTGTATTTGTTAAAGAACCTAATTTGTTGCCTTTGTGTTGGCGTCGTGGACGCATTGTAGATTTATTCTATGGGTCTGACGGAGATCCCAGAGTTGCAAAGGTCATGGTCGGAGATTCGGTTTTGAAGAGAGCAGTGGCAATTGAGCACGCTTGCCCATTTGTTAGCGGACATAACTCCTTATGTCCGCGACGGGGGGATGTTCTGAACCAAACGTTTCGTTCACTATTTGATATTTTATTATTGCAACACCATGTCAATGGACTGTCAACGATTTGACAGTTTGAATTGACAGCTGACACTTGAAAGAGTCGAAAACGAAAATTTGTAATGAGCACACGGTGAATTCGGGTTTTTGTGGAAACACATCTAATCAAGATGTGTTTCGCCCATTGTAATTGCTAATTGCGCCCACCGTTCGCAATCGGTTTGTGCGGCGCCCGCGAAGTCGGTTTTGAATATATTTTACGCACAACGAAGTGCTTTTGCGGGAAACGTGCTAAGCCTGGTGGACGCCGGAGCCTTCAGTCCAGACAGCCGTCAGTCTATCCCTTATTGTCCTAATATTATATATATTCTCCTATCCCTAATCTCACGGCATGATATTGATCGACCCCCAGGAGCCTACCGCAGGAATCTAAGGTAAGTCCTATTGTTAATTCTTGCAGTCGTCCCACTTCTCACCTGTCCGACAAGAACTGGTATATCTCTCAAAATGGAGCGAACCCCCTAGCTTTCCACTGCTGCGTTACGGCAGTTTCGTGGGATACAGGTTCAGAAAGGGTCCAGGAGTCCCAACGCTGCTATGGGCCCCGGTGTTTATCTCCTGGCTTGGGACCCGAAGACCTGTATTTAACACCTACCCTACCCTACCCTACCTACTCTACCCTACCCTACCTATGTAGGTATGGTACCATTTATTTTTCTTATTATTTTTTCATAAGAACCTTCTCCTTACAATAACAAAGTCAACAAAAAAAGAATAAGCGAAATCGGTCCATCCGTTCACGCGTGATGCTATGATCAAGCAACCCCAGGCAATAATTGAGCACTTTTGATTGGATCTGGCAATGCATTACACAGACGAGTAGCCTGGACAGTAAAGGATTTATCCAAAAAGTCGTGCAATGGGTTGGAATTTGAAGTAGTAAGTTGTCTGATGACCTAAGAAATTTTGTGTGGGAATCGCGGAGAAACTGAAAACGTTTCTTAAGGTAAAAGGGGTGGAAGGAGTAAAGAGCACATTATATAAAAGGGAAAGAATATGAGCATTCCGGGGAAGGCGAATTGGCAACACTTGAGCTTCACACGAAATTTGTCAACATGGTCATATTTGCGCAACCCGAATATGAACCTTATGCAAACATTTTGAAGCCGCTCAAGTTTATCGAGTTGTTCTTGATTAAGGTCAAGATAGCTGGCATCAGCATAATCAAGTATGAGTAAAAAAAGAGATGATGATGGATTGTGCAAGCGCAATCCTGGTGGCAGTCGGCAGCGGCTAACCGCCTGCAGTCCAAGAGAAGTTCCTATCAATAATTATCCCCGAGTTTTTAACTTTCTCGCAGAACGGGATAACTGAGTTAACGAATAAAACCTGGGGAAGAGTAGTCCAGTCGATTTTTGAACCCATCCTAGAACTTGCCACCACTATAACTTGCGTCTTTGTGGGGTTAACTGCAAGTCCATACCTTTTGCTCCATTCGCATATGCGAGCCAGATCACGATTTATTGTTACGATAGCCTCAGACAGATGCCATGTCCGAAAGGAGCTCGCGAATAAATTTGTACCACATAAAGATGGTAGGAAGAAGTTAGTTCACTGGAGATTGAGTTTATAAAAACTGCGAAAAGTAAAGGGGATAAAACGCCACCCTGCGGTACCCCAGCAGAAGTACTACACCAGGAAGACAAGGTCTCTCCAATGCATATACGTTGCCGGCGACCAAACAGGTAACTACGAAACCAGTCAATCACCGATGGAGATAAATTAAGAGAGCATAGAATGCCAAGCAAAACATCGAAATCGACAGTATTAAAAGCATTACTGAAATCTAGCAATGCGAAGACCGTCAGATTACTGCTTTTCATGGCTGACCTTATATCATCCGTAATATTGAGAAGAGCTGTGGTGGTGCTGTGACCAGGACGGAAGCTGGACTGGAAGGGATTGAGGAGAAATTTTAGATAGAAAAGAACTAATTTGGACGGATATTGGACGGTATTCTGAAAAGGATATGGGATTCGACTTTTTTGGTAAGGTGATGATTTGAGCATCTTTCTAGGATCATGGAAAGACACCACTGGACGCAGAAAAGTTGAGGATGTGGCAGATAACAAGAAGGATTACGTCCAGCACAGGGAATATCATTTTACGGCTGATACAGTCTCTTCCTACTGCATTGGAAATAATCGATAGTATGCTCTTCTTAACATCACATGCAGAGAATTGACTAAAAACAAATGGAGAATAACTGGGGCTCGGAAGAGTTGAAAGATAATCCAATGTATTAAATTTTAATGTCCTATCGAAATGGGACGAAGCTTTAAAGTGTTTATTCATTGAATCGATGTCTAAATTTTTAGGTATTGACTCTTGTCGAGTTTTACCGATCCCCAATGATCTACGAAAATTCCAAACTTTGGATGCGTCCCTATTTTGGACAGAGTTATGAATGTGTTGGCGATTAGCATTCCTACACACCTTATTGCAGTGATTGCGAATGGAGGCATATTTTTCCCTATTAGCATCAGTAGGCCGTCGCTTAAATTTAGACTTCGCCGCCACTTTTTTGTTCATCAACTTCTTAATGTCACGACGTTGAGAGGATCTCAACTGGAAATAGTCGAATGATACTAAATATCAAAATTAGTAAGTTAATATGCCACATCTCTAAAAACACGGAACAACTCTAATTTTCCGGAACGCGATCGCTGCTGTCATTTCGATTCCAGTGGTGAAGTCTAACAACTATCTTTAGATCCTCACGACTCTGGAGCCCCGTTTAGGGTGAGTTTTCACATTGGTGTAATTATTGTACTTAATTCTCTGTACCTCCGTGTTTTATTGTAAGTGATCACGTTTACTTATGTTAATAAATGCTAGCGTGTTCATACTTAACCTAATTTTGCATCTGTCAATGTGCTTGCTATGTTTGCATGTTTTCTTACCTGTAAACCGCTGTGCTGACAGGTCCCCGCGTCTTCCACGGGCTGCCAAGGGACGGTACCCTTTATTTTGTATTTAACTAAGTGATTGTTATCGGTGCAGAACTACTGTGGCCTGCGCCTGACCTAAGAATATTATATCCCGGGTTACACCACGTCTACGCCGTTCATGTACTACGGCCTGACACAACACGGCCCGGACCCTTCTCAGTATATGAACCGTGACTAAGGCAGCGCCTGTCCACAGACACCCACAAAGGCTAGGCCAGCTTAAAATAATATATATATATATATATATACACTGACCTCTATCATACAAGTACGCTGGACTTCATATTATCGATGACAAAATGAAGACATTTGATTTTCGCCATTTTGGCGCTGATAGCAACGTGACTTAACGTGAGAGTCCATGGAACTAATATTAGAGATGGGACATAGCCTTCAGTAAAAAAATACTTTTATGGACTTTATCGATCGTGAAAATAATTTAATACTTAAGAGAAAAAAAAAACAGTTTTTTTTCTCTTACGTCTTTTTTTTTATTATGTATCATTTTAAGTAAAAGAATAATTGCTGTAAAGGTTAACTGAAAAATATTTTCAGTCTGATTGCAAGCTATAACCTAGTACAACTATACCGTGCTAGTAAATTTATAGCACATACCTGTCAGATCAGTGAGATTTAAATATGGAGATAGGCTAACAACTTATCCTTAAAACTAGTATATTTGAGCAAGTATCTCCTCGCTCAAGTACACTAGTTAGTTAATGCTTACAATAATAATCATAATTATAATTATTATTAGTTTTCTCGTTTTTTTTTAGTATTTATTAGTCTATTTTATTTGTATATGTGTACTATTAATATATATGTAAGTATATACATTTTTGTATACAATTTGTTTAAATATTATTTTGTACCCGTTCACAACGTTATACTTTTTAACCCAAAGGTTGACTGGTAGAGAATGCTTTGTGGCATTAAGTCCGCCTGTAAACCACTATTGTACATGAAGTTTAAATAAATAAATAAATAGTTTGGTTTCACTCGGTTGGCGCCCATCGGATTCGTGAAGGGAACATGAGATGGATAATAATTTACAACGGACGTATTTCTCGCTCTCATCGCTGAGATCCTGTCTCTGTAGTGTTAAGGTGCAAATAAGAGTGACATCGCAATTTAGCGAGGTGAAGAATTATATCAGTTTTCAACTCTGTTTTAGATGCAGATATAAATTGTTTGACTTCAAAACCTTTGTTTTTATAAAATTATAATTAACATGATATTAATCTAGAATTAATTCAAGGCACAGATACGTGGTGATTGGTACAAGAAGAGAGAGGCCTGTGCTCAGCAGTGAGCGAAATCGGGCTGTGGATGATCATGATGATGATTCCAGAATTTAGTATTACACATTGCTTTTGAACATATTATTACTGAATATTAGTCTTTCATATAACATTCATCACCAATACCAATATGAGATATTTAGTTGCAACATACTACGAGAAGTCAATACAGTAGATGAGTAATACAGCCTTGCCAAGTCTACAATTTTGATATTAGTGTAATTTAAAAATATCACTAATACTGATATATTAGTTACAATATTGTAATATTTCCAGGCGAATGTATTATTATTTATCTCATTTTGAGAAATATCGGTATTAACCTATCTCTAAATGTGTCAATTTTAGTTCCTGAGAACCTCGAGCGGGGCGCTTTGAATCAGCACAAAAATAAACTGTCATTTCATATAGTATGTTTAGTCCAGGGATAATGAGCCCAGCTCACTGTTCATACAGCAACACACCAACAGCACACGGGTCGCCGGTATAACGGACCGCTCGGTACACGTGGCCCGGCGACACCGTCCACAACACGCGAGCAGCCTTATTGGGCGCCGGGACGCACTATACTCGTCCCTCAGCAAAACCGGCCACTCTCATCAGCAACAATTACCAGGACATGATCAGGGCTTCGGCCTCAAACAGCCCGTTGGCCAGCGGACAACCTAACCTCTGGTCGCCGCGCTGCCCCACAGAAAAAGAAAAAAAAGCCAGCCAGCCTCTACACGTCAGTCGCAATCCAAACGTCAGTCCGTTCGGAAACACATCGCACAAAAATCTAACTATATAATTTCAACTAAACATTACAAGAATTTTAATTCTTTAAGAAATCACACGAAACCATTACCCTTTCGCAAAATACACCATTCCAGGTCCAAATCACATCCAATAAATCTTTCAAGTACAATTTAAATTAAATTCTATAAAAAAAACTATTAATCAATTCAACAACTCGTGTTTCCGAACGCTGCACAACCAAATGTCAGTCGTCAGCCTGTCAAAACAAATCTAAGTAAACAAATCATTAGAGGTTAAATGTTTTCAAAGTAATTTCAGTGAAATGAATGTGTTCAGAGTGAAATTACTACCCCAAAGTGCAGCTCTACAGTCCAGCGAGGCGCTGAGAACAAGAAAGCGTCGCAAATTGAATAAAATATAGTGAAACCGAGCGATAAACGAGGTAAAAAAAAACATCGACGTTATTTCGTAAAAGTAGTATGCAGAAAAGAACAGATTGTGGTAGGAACTAAAAATGTCAATAAAATAAAATAAATTATTAAAATATGCAGAAAAATTTTTTAAATGGCTTCAATATATTAGTGAACTCAAGAATCTTAGCTAGTTATTTCAATATACTACTAAAGATCGTAAATTATAAATATAAATAATGAATGTTTCACTATAAACTCCATTATGATTAGAAAAATTAATTAATTTTTTAAAGTTTAAATTAATAACAAATAAGAAAAAGATTCGTGCGCTGCACGCCATCAGCTGATTTTAAAATAAAGTTCTGTCAGTCTTAATAAATTTATTCTCTAAGCAATTGTTTTAATGCATTAATTTCAATAAGAATGAAATTAAAATTAATAATTAATTTAAAAACATGATATGCAATGAAATTTATGTGAATTTTAATCTACCTAGAGAGTAGATTTTACATTTACTGGCGCTCAATACACACCAAATATACGCGTGCTAAATGCACAGATAAATGCATACTTTAATTATAAAAATATAATTAACTTACTGATGACTTGATAATGTGTCATAGTGTGATTTTGCTTTCTTTGCAGGAGGCTGATCACTTCCACTCTCTAAATTATCACGGTCAGACATTTTATTATCAGAACAGAAAAATGATTTATTTACCAGAAAAACACAGGTTATGAGTACTGTAATAAACAGAGTATACATTATAGGTATCCGAGCTCAGTGGAGCGAAAGAGATGGCTTAACGCCGGATCGAGTGAGAGAGAAACGCACAGTCGATTGCGCGTGGCGACGCGTCGCCACGCCAGAAATCGGTCTCACGTGCGCCTATAGATGTTTCACATCAAAAGTTGTAAAGTCAAGTTTCCCTAAATAAATTCTTCTACTAACTTTACTCCAATTAATAGAACTAAATCTACTCACAGGATCTTTCAATATGAGTTAGTTAATAATCCAACACAACTAAGATATTAGTTCTAATGTTTCGCGAAAACCGTCTTTTGGACATTGTACTGACGTTTAGTGTAGACAATATACTCGTAGTAATATCACTTTACATCTGAACTGGATATATTATGTGGCGCTAAATAGCTATCTACAGGGCACTTAGCAAAATAGACAAATTGTCATGCATGCCTTTAATGTAAGCTTACTCGTATGTCGCATTGGAGAAGATATATTATTCAGTGTTAAGCTAATGTTTATGAAAAAGCTAATGTCTTTTTTATAATTAGCGTTAGCAGTAACAGAATCGGTCTTCTAATTTTATTTAAACCTACTTCCTACAATGCAGTGGACGTCTGTCGGCTGAAATTATGGTGCTGATGGCTTTTTCCTGAAACCGGCAGATCCTAGTACCAAAAATTCGATTGATTTCGGCCCAGACCATTTCCCTGAGAGAATGCCTGTGTCCCAGCAATGGGAAAATTATAGGCTGATTATGGTCATGCTTAGGCTTCTTCAATAACAACACTTCACACGTAAGTCAAAACTGAAAAGATTAATTGTAGGCAAGCATGCTCCATCGTCAATAACATTGATGTTACCATACCACCAGATTAGATCCTATCAATATAATTTTCTTTAAAATTTCAGTCAACCAAAAAGTTATAGAATACCGTGTATCTATTTGCATAACTGTACATTATAGTTCTATCTTTAACAAAGACATATCAACTAAACTTCCCATAATTCCTCTTAACACGAACATAGCGACACCACGCAACAGTAATTAAACACAATAACAAGTATTTAATAAAGCCTCCTCTCCTTCCCTCCTAAATATAACATAGTAATAGGGGAGCTGGCAGGGTTTTTTAGCAAGCATATTAAGGGCGAAAAGTTAATAGGTGTGGCATGCTGAGAGAACCATCATCATCATTTCAGCCGAAAGACGTCCACTGCTTAATATAGACCTCCCCCAAGTGTCGCCATATCGACCAGTCCCGTGTGACCCGCATCCAACGGATTCCCGCCACCTCAACCTAGTCATTGGCCCATCTAAGCTGCTGAGAGAATACCGAGAATATATCTGAAAAGTTTCAGCTGGTTTCAGCTATATATTCTCGGGCTTTTGGGCACTTTTTTCAGATTTTAAAAAGGACATTCAACATGCAGGTCCTTTCATTTTTAGCCGACTTTAAAAAGGAAGATGTTATCAATTCGACTGTATTTTTTTTATGTTTGTAACCTCAAAACTCTTTACTAGGTGAACCGATTTTGACGATATTTTTTTTTTTATCTGGTGCGACTGTAGTATCTGTCACACCTACTCAGCCTGCTTTTTGCCATGATTATGATTGCTCAGAAACCCTGACAGCTCCCCTTTTAATAGGAAAATTTTGTTGTTCATTAAGCTTATTTAATTGTGAACTTTAACGATGAGGGTTCGGTTAGTCAAAACATTTGATGTAGTACATTAATCCTGTTATTGGAAATGCAAAATTAAGCGTTATCGATTAAGAAACACGAGAATATAAAGTTAACGTTATTTCGGGATTATTAAACATAGAAACATAGAATGTTATAGTTTATTTATTATACACAAAATTTAAAGAAGAAAATATAAAGTTGGACGGTTATTAGCCAATGGACTACAGCAATTCCATCGTATCCCTTCGATTGCACCTTCCCGACAGATTTTGTCCATATTACAACAGAAACATTTGTTTTTTTTTAGTAGGATGAACAAAACCCATCTCTACTCTAAGTACTTTCTATGGGTTTCATTGCAGTAGACATTTGATCCTTTCCAAGAATACATTTAATTTCTTGCAATGTCATTGAATTCACAGAACAAACTAACACAACGACAAAGGGAGAAAGCCCAGTCATAACAATTTCTGAAACCACAATTAATTATCTAACAATAACTAACGAGAATCCAAAAATAAATAAAAGAAAAACTTTTAACCCAATCAACAAATTGAAGAATCAACATCAACCCGATGTCTAATCACTCGCTATGAACTCGTAGGCCGTGGCCATAGACCACGCAAACGCCTCAACGGCCATTGTCAACTTTCCATACAAACCAAGCATGTCAGAAAGTGTCACTGTTTTCCCGTGACATTTATGAATAATGATATGCCAGGCGAAATTTGTATTTAATGCATATTAATATTTTGTTAGAAACGGTGGAAACGATAAGAAATAAATATGTACCTACGAGGAAGTCTGAAAGTGCAAAACGAGACCGAAAAGTTGGTTGGATATCGGTTGTCATAGTATGGGAAATATAGTAGCAGGAATGAGGCTGATTTGAGAAGTTTTGAGTATGAATGTAATTGGTGTTGAGAAAAACCAAAGAAGCAACACTACACTTACACCCCACAGACACGCACTACATCACATACAATACTCCCACATGCAGAACATTAAGCACTGACCTATTTAATTGTTACTATTTATTTTTATAAATCTTATGTTAGACTACTTTAATGTACAACTTTAAAATAGTCAAACATAAGATCTGATAGATAGATATTTGTTATTGTTTTTTTTACCCCAAACTGTACTCTGGAACGCTGTCGTCTCCCTCTTGGAGGTGAGCGTTAATAGCTGCGACGCAGTTGTATAACTAATGTAGCTATTTACGTACGAAAACAATTTGTAAAATGTGTATTTGTTCCGATAAAGATTATAAAGATTTAAATGTATTGTATGTATTGATTTTATGTGTTGCTTAAAAGAACGGTGAACATAAAAGTATGGAACAATAAAATTTGCTGCGCCAGCCCTAAATAAATTGATATAAGGTCAGGAGGATGATGATTAGCAATGACATATCTAGTCAATTCCAAGCTCTGTATTGGTGACACACGGACGTGTAGTATGGAGAGTAATCACGGCGCGACGGGTGTACTCGAAGCGACATCGCACGCGAGTCGACTTCGTTCCTATCAAATTCACTTTACTTGTCTGGGTTGCCTGGTTATTTGTTGGATGTGAATGTAGTGATATACGAGTTTGAAGTTTGTGGAGCAATTGAACGTTGATATTTTTTATTGGATACGGGACACACGGGAACGGTCCTTGTTAAAAAAGCATATTATAAAATCAAGGACTACGTTGAAGATAAAAACATTTGGCCTTAGCTCCTTCTGCGCATGCAGCTTCCCTGGTAACTTGTAAATGGCACAAATATGTGGATGTCTCTAACTATTCTCAATCTCATTTTTTCTTTCCTTCTTTTAATTAGACTTTTTACAATGGTTTTCAATCATCTTTAAAGCCCTTTGCTGAGAATAGTTACAGCACTGATAACAAAATTTGTGCAACATGTTAAATTTAGTCTTATTATACTTATTTTTATTATTTTTACCTTTGTATAGATTCTTTTACCGATTGTTTTGTGAATGTGTGAACATTGTAGGCCTTCTAGGTGCTAGTTAACATTTGTTAACTTTTTTATATAATCTTTTTTTTTAGTTTCTTACGACTTATTGTCATAATTCGGGCCTACGTTGTCCCCCCATATCTAAGTACTAATGCTGTAACATGGAAATATTGTAAAACCAATCCATTTTTAAAAGAAGTAACCATGGAGTTTCTTACCGGTTCTTCTCCATAGGAAACGACCAACCCGAACCGTGCACATTTTGTCGACGTTTTATAAGTGCCCATATAGGCCTATGTGAAATTAAAAAAATGATTTTGATTTTGGTCACTGTGGCGATGCTTGGGGGAGGCCTATGTCCAGCTTTGGAAGTATTTTGGCTGATATGATGATGATGATGTTTTCTTGGCCTGCCAATAATTTTTGGAGATTTTAAATTACTTATGGTGAGGAATGATACATACAATGATTTCATGAGTATATAGGGCTGCAGATGTAAATGGCGGGATTTATTTTATTTATTTATATATTTTCAGGCAATTAAGGCCCATAGATAAAATACACAAATTACACATACAAAAATAAACTAATACATCATTCTTAACAAAAATCTATTTAGTATGTTGGGTCGGGGACGTATTTCGCTGGGTCGTGGTGTCATGTTGCCTTCCGCGGCAACGCCGATACACGACACCCGTCGGCCAATTTTCTTCCTTCATGAAGGTCTCCAAATGATGAGTCGGAACCCGCACCACAAAATATTTATATCTTATACAACTTTAGTGTTGATAAAGGTAGGTAAATATTAAATTTACTACAGGAAATTTAGACGAGTAACGACCTTTTTCAGTCTGGAGAGAAAACAATTAGATATATTCAAAAATATATTCGTCATAGGAAAAAACATTTAAAGTACAGTTTGACCTAATCTTAATCTCAAATTCGCAATAAAAAAATCGGGGCTTAGTTTTCTCGATTAACCCGACTTGCTGCTCAAAACTCCAAAGCTCCCCATCGTTACCCCCAGTACGTATCGTTTAATTACGCGGCGCTACTCGACTGGCCTGATAAACGACTCTCCACTAGCTCTACTCCATGACACGTTCAGGGTTTTAAGCCTCGCAGCCAACAATACCGCGATTATCATTATTGAGTTAGGATTGAGCTAGCGAGCGATTTGGGCCAAATGAGTTATGATTTTAGCTTAGCATGCATAGTCTGGCCCATTTCTGTTTCTGACATAAATGTGCTTCTCTACATTAATGCAAAGGGTGAAATAAACCACTGTGCAATATCATAATGGCATTCAAGAGGATGGTCAATACGTCTCAATTAATTTAATTACACGGTCCAAAGAACAAAGAACCTTCGGTGAAAATTGAACTAAAAATCCGATGGTATTTTAAAATGTTTTCTTGACCTCGGTTTTTTCGCTGTTGACCTAATTATTCTACAAAACTCCTTATATATTAATCTTATTACCTGGGCGACCGAGTTCTGCTCAGGTGACAATAGAGAAAACCACGTTTTCTAAAAATGAAACTAAGCTAGATCGATTTATCACCCCTGAAAGCATACAAAATTTCATGAAAATCGTTGGAGCCGTTTCCGAGATTCAGATTATATAAACACATTACTAAATTAGTAAATATAGACATTTATACAAGAATTGCTCGTTTAAAGGTATAAGATTACTGTACATTTTACTCATAGGCTCGAATTTGACCTCAATCTCGCCTGAAGGTAAGCGATGATGTGTTAGAAGATAAAGCACGCTTAAAAATAATTAATCTACCATTTATCTATACAAAATGAGCAACCAAAGGGGTTTATGACGTCATGAATCCAGTAACAAAATCAATCGTGCAAGCCGATTGGTACAGGGATAAACTGTCTGTGTATCAGTGTCAGACTCCAGAAACTCATGCTGTCATTGTTAATTCTCGCACTAGTCGGACTTGGCATCTATGCCAATTCAAATTGAATTTATTTATCACGGACCGTGGCGTACACAAATCAGAAAACACCAGACGTAATGTAACTATCAGATTCGGAAGCTGTCTAGCTAATTCAGATCTATGAAGTATTTCTTCTTTAAGAGGAAATACGGGCAGAGAGCTCCTCCTCCAGTTTTGATTAAATTTAATGAAAAAGATATATGCCCGACAAACCTGAGATTTGGTTTGCCCAAGTTGAAGGGCAGTTCATTCAGGCAGGCATTGTAAGTGGAGCCACTAAATTTAGTTACATCGTCTCGAACTTGGAGCGACAATTCGCAAAAGAAGTCAAGGACGCCATTATTAGCCCACCTGTCACCAACAAGTATATTTCGATTAATTATATAAGATTAAGGCCGAGCTAGTAAAGCGCCTCAGCGTCTCCAACGAGAACAAGATGAAGCAGGTACTATACGAGGAACACCTAGGAGACCGAAAACCATCACAATTTCTCCGCCACCTCAAGGACAACGCCGGAAGGAGCTGTCCGATGACCGCCTATCACAAGGTATTCAGGTGATACTCGCCGGGCAGCCACCTACGACATCACTCGACGTTCTTTTGGACCTAGCCGATAGGGTCAATGACCTTACTACGACACCCCGTGTGGCCGAGGCATCATTTTCTGGTCCCGGTTCTTCCGTCATCACTGACCTCGTCAGGGAAGTCGCCGAGCTGCGCAAGCAGATGCAGCGTTTGCAGACGTCGACAACAAGAACGTCCAGAGCACGTTCCGGTCCCCGCAACCGCAACACCCAGAGGGAACGTTCGCAGTCCAATTACAGGAAATACCCTCTCTGCTGGTACCATAGCGAGTTCAGAGAAAAAGCCAGCGCGTGCGTTAAACCCTGCGACTTCAAGACGTCGGAAAACAGCAAGGGTAGTCGGGAATGGCGGCCAACGATTGCCCCGCAACAACTACTGGTCGCCTGTTCGTGACGGACCGCTCCACGAAGACGCAATTCCTGGTCGACACAGGAAGCGACCTCTGCGTTTTCCCCAAGACCCTTCTGCGTGAACGTTGTACACCGACTAGTTATAAACTTTGTGCTGCCAATGGTTCTGATATTTTAACTTATGGTTATGTTAACTTAAGTTTAGATTTTGGCTTGCGCCGAACTTTTTTATGGCGATTTGTTGTTGCTGACGTCACTAAGCCAATAATTGGCGTTGATTTTTCAAATCACTATAATAATATTGTAGATTGCCGCAAAAAGCGGTTGATCGACAACCTGACGTCAGTGACAATAATAGCCGCTATTGTAAATTGTAAAAATGTTACATCTTTAAAAGTCCTGACTGGTGCGACTCGGTTTCATGATATTCTTAACGAATGCCCGGAAATCACTCGACCATCCGGAATACACCGTATTACACCACACAGTACAGTCCATCATATACGCACTACACCAGGCCCACCAGTAGCCTCTACACCCTGTCGTTTAGCCCCTGACAAACTTAAAATTGCCAAACAGGAGTTCCAGTCTATGCTGGCCAATGGTACAGCTAGACCTTCCGACAGCCATTGGTCATCGCCTTTACACCTAGCATCAAAGAAAAACAACGGCTGGCGGCCTTGGGGTGGTACCGCAAACTCAACGCTCGGACGGTGCCTGATAGATACCCAATTAAACATGTGCATGACTTTAGTCATAACCTTGTTGACTGCAAAATTTTCAGCGTTTTAGACATGGAGAAAGCGTACAATCAAGTTTCCGTCAGTCCTGACGATATTTCGAAGTTGGTTCGAAAACTGCAATCACGACACCGTTCGGATTGTTCGAATTTCCATATATGACATTTGGTCTTCGAAACGCGGGCCAAACTTTCCAGCGTTTCGTCGACGAAATGACCAGGGGTTTGATTTCGTATACACGTATCTTGACGATTTCCTCGTGTTTTCACGCAGCCGTTTGGAGCACGAGGAGCATCTGCGCGAGGTCTTCAGACGTCTGAAAGCGTATGATAAGTTGCTCAACACGTCTAAGTGTATTTTTCGGGTTAGCGAAGTCCAATTTTTAGGTTATCTCATTTCCGAGAGCGGTTGCAATCCCCTGGATTCCAAGGTGCAGGCTGTGAAAGATTTGCCCGCACCCACGACCGTGCAGCAGCTGAGAGGCTTCTTGGGCAAGCTAAATTTCTACAGGAGATTCCTTCCACGGGCAGCAGAAATTCAAGCTCCATTGCATGTCTTGTTAACAGGATCGGTGAAGGGATTGCATCCAATCAGTTTACAGGGAGACACCTTAGCTGCGTTCAAGGCTTGCAAAGAGAGTCTTGCTAACGCGGCCCTTTTAGCTCATCCTGATTGTTCTGCTAAACTCGCAGTTGTGACAGATGCTTCTGATAAAGCTATCGGTGCGGTCTTGCAGCAATTCAAGGACGGCGATTGGCAGCCATTGGGATTCTTCTCTCGTAAATTGAGTCTCTGGCAGACGAAATACTCGCCTTACGATAGAGAATTACTTGCCATTTATGAGGCAATCAAATACTTTATACAATATAATACGACCATACGTCGAGGCGAGGCATTTCGTTATCTATACTGACCATAAGCCGATCAGCTTTGCATTCCACGAAAGGAAAAACAGCTGTTCGCCTAGGCAGTTTAGATACCTCAATTTTATTTCCCAGTTCACGACTGGCATTAGGCATATAACCGGCAAGGATAATTTTGTCGCAGACGCCTTGTCTCATATAGAAGAACTGGGAAAACCGCTTAGCCTCGAGACATTGGCCGAAAGTCAAGCCTCTGATCCCGAGCTTGAAAAGCTTCTTCGCGATGGATCTTCGTTGCATTTGAAGAAACTCAGTGTCCCTGGGAGTTGTCAACCCTTGTACTGCGACGTAAGTACATCAACTACCAGGCCCTATGTCCCAAAACCTTGTCGGAAGCAGGTGTTTGATAGCCTGCACTCATTAAGTCATCCTGGCACTAACGCTTCGGCCAAGTTGGTAGCCGGACGATTCGTATGACCAGGAATCCGGAAGGACTGCAGAGAATGAGCACGCTCATGCCTTCAGCGCCAGCGAGCCAAAGTCACTCGTCACGTTAGTTCTCCACTCGGTACTTATCAGCTAACGCGTACCCGCTTCAAGCAGATCCATATCGATTTGATCGGGCCGTTACCCTACTCCGAAGGTTATCGGTATTGCTTAACAGCTGTAGATCGATTTACTCGATGGCCGGAAGCAGTACCTATACAAGACATTACGGCAGAAACCGTGGCAAAGGCGCTGCTGTTGACATGGATAGCACGGTTCGGTTGTCCTACGGAGATCATAACCGACCGTGGTCGTCAATTAGAGTCGGCACACTTCCAATGCTTGTCGAAGCTTGCCGGTTTTGAGCATAAGAGGACGACGGCATATCACCCAGCCTGTAATGGGTTAGTGGAACGTTTTCATCGTCAACTAAAGGCCGCGATAGTATGCCATGCCAGTGACAGGTGGACGGAGTCATTGCCGTAGGTTTTGTTAGGAGTGAGAGCTGCCTTTAAGGAAGACTTACAATCGTCTTCCGCAGAACTAGTGTACGGAGAGCCGTTGCGACTTCCTGAGGAGTTCTTTGAGCCAACGGTCATCGGTACGACCGACATTACTGACTTTTCTGCACGGTTACGTAATTTTGCCGCTCAAATTCGACCGACCCCAACGTCACGGCATGGTAGCGCAAGAGTATTTGTATATAAGGAGCTCGAAACCTGTGACTCAGTGTTCCTTCGTGTGGATGCGTCGCGGGGTTCCCTTACTCCTGCTTACTCAGGACCTCATAAGGTCCGTTCTAGAGGGGATAAAGTTTTTAAGATTCTTCTGAATGGTAAAGAAGCGACCGTTTCGATCGATCGCCTTAAACCGGCCTTCACGCTTCATGTCGAGCGAGGAGACCTTGAAGACACTTTCGAACCGCGAAATCTCGTAACGCATGCCGGTCGTCAAGTAAGACATCCCGACCGATATCGCCTTTGATGGGCTCTGGAGGGGGGTGGTGTAGGCTTCTCCTGCATGGAATTTATAATTACTGAACACACTGGCCAGCTGAGGAGCGCGCAACCGTCAGGGTGCTAGGAGGCAAAAATAATGTTGATGATTGGATACGTCAGTTGGTTAAGTTAATAAATTACTGAAAAATATAATTGACTAAACTATTTAAGGATCTGTTTTGTTTTATTAAAATAAATCAGATTTCTTTTATTACTCTAGATATTGTAATAAATCAGTTTTATTTCTTTTTTATTATTTCTAGTCTCTTAATATTAAAAAAAACAAAATCTCTATCCGCGCCTGTCGACGTCATTTCTGTTCCTCTGCTAACTTCTTCTAAACCACGCAACGGATTTTGATATGCGTTTTTTTGTATAATTTGTCCCGTGCGAAGCCGGAACGCATCGCTCGCTAGTTTAGGTATATTCTTTAGTTTAAATAACATCCTTTAAGTAAGCTTCATTTTATTTGACGGCACAATAAGGTATGAAGAACTATTCGAGACATAATAGAGGTTCACCACCCACATTTTTGTTCTCTACTAAGAAAAATATCAGTTTTGAAACTGAAGCCTTATAAACTTAATTGGAGTTGAGAACGAAATAACGGCGAATATTACTCAACCAACGTTCGTGGAAGAAGACCTTTAAAATTATATTGAAAAAAACTTCTGGAACCCTTTCCTTATGGCGGCAAGTTTTTCCATGATTTCTAAACTATTACTGTCATTTCAATAGTTTCAGCAAGAAGATTCAATTATAGAAACCATATTCATCATAACACAATTTTCGTGAAAATAAAATCCTATGAAGGGAGGTCGAAAGTTCCTGGAATGGAATGGAAAGGTAGTAATGCAAATAAGACAACGAAACAAGTGTAAGAATATTCTTCTTCTCAGGGTGTGTTGGATCTTCAAATAAGTTGTAACGCACGTCAACAGTGAAAAGGTATATAATTAAAGAACATAGGCACGAGCGTTTCACGAGCTTGACATACTGTCTCGCGTTCTTTGTCCACTGTCCGTTGGTGGGGCTGACGTCTCCCGTCGCCACGCTTATTGGTAAGTCAGCACACATACGTTAAGGCTACACAAGTATGTTTTGTAGTTGCTTTATTGACCTCTATCTCGTCTGATGGAAAGCGATGGATGAGTTCTATGATGAAATGAGCGAGCGACAGGGTGGTCCTAGTTATGACAAACATCATCATCATCATTTCAGCTGAAAGACGTCCACTGCTGGACATAGGTCTCCCCCAAGTGTCACCACATTGTCGTCCATTGTGTTTTTGACAAACATAAATACAAATTATTTAAACATATATAAATCACTCCATTTAAAATTCTGGTATCCATCTGAATCTGGTAAGACTGGTAGCCGGTTGTTATCAATCTGACATGCCTTTCGGCAAGTCCTTACTTACAGGAATATTTAACACGCCTGCATGTATGCCGCAACATACGAATAAATAAATAAAAAGATCTATCGTCACACAAATCCAACATCGCACAATTAAAGTTTTCCACGCGATTTGAACATTTACAATCACCAGCGGATGGTCCTCTTTTTCCAACGGAGGTTGCGGGGCTTTTCACGCTGTTCCGCATATCTCTATAACCTAAGAAATAAACTAAAAATGTTAATTAAAAAAATCTAAAATCCCGACTGATTAAGAAGCGATCTAAAAAGACGTGAACAAGAAGAAAATTATGCTGTGCAGTCGGAGGATACATATTCGTGAGCTGGCTGACCAAAACCAGATGTATTTTCCGACTGCACAGCATGATTTCCTTCTTGTTTACGTCTTTTTAATTCGCTTCTTAAGCAGTCGGGTTTTTTCATTTTTTTTAATTAACTTTTTATATTTATAACTTTTTAGATAACATATATTTAAAAAAAAGATACATTTAAACATATAAGTGTTATATATTATTGAAATGACCTCTTAATACCCTTTTATTTTGATACCCTACACAATATGGCGCGCTACAGCCGACGTTTTTCTATTTTCCAATTTGAGTGACAATTGCAAGGTTAAGATGAATCGATTGACGTACATAGAATCATCAAAATCAACCAACGCGTTTGGTCTCTAGAGCGTTTATAGGAACAAACATAGATACATACATAGACTGATAAACACATTACTCTTCTTCGGCTAATAGGGTAAAAACTAAACACTATCCTATAAAATGATTGCCAATATCTCCACCTACTTACGGACCAGACAAAACACACTTTATCTTTAATAATTCATTTCAATAATCATCTAAGTACCAAGAAATACAACGTATAACCAATAATACCCCAATCAAGTTCTCAATAATCTGTAATTTTTTTTATTTTATTTATTTATTTAAAAATTCGGATAACAGAAATCCATAGTGTTAGTAACATACCTTATACCTAGTGTTAGTAAATAATAACAATAAGGTTGAGAAGCACTTTGCACAGAAGATGAGCAAGTTTTTACTCGGTCATCCTCTCCACAAAATGCCTCATAAAAGGGGAAAACACTCGCTCGGACACTGTTTTTAGGATGCTATTACCACTGGCCCGAGTTCTAGCTGCCAGCGACGCTATCTTCTTCCGCACGATTGCGTGGAAGCCGTCAGTACGATTCAGTGTAAACATCTCTGACGCGCTACAGAACCGGGGCAGCCGCAAGAGCATCCTAAAAATATTATTATATTGGACGCGCAGGACATCTAGCGACCTTTTGGTGTAACTGGTCCATAGACCCCCCGCGTACAGACCCTGACAATATGCCTTGAAAAGTGTTATTTTGACCTGGTCTGCACAGCGGGAGAATCTACGAGCCAACATATTACCGCGGACCGCCAATGCCCTGCGCTCCCTCTCAATATCCACATTATCTTTCAGGTCGTCGGTAAGTATGTGTCCCAGATATTTAAATTGGTTCACTCTTTTTATGCTCAAGCCATTTAGGGTAAGGTTAGGTGAATAATCTGTACACTTACCGGCGACCCCAAAGACCATGTACTCACATTTCTTAACATTATATACGAGCCCGTGCGCAGCCGCGTAGTCCTCGCAAGCTTTCAGCATCTCCCTAATAGATCCCGCAGTCGGGCCCAGCAGCACCATGTCGTCTGCATAGCTGATGCTGTTAACATTAGTACCACCCACCGAACAGCCGACACGCATGCTGCTGAGCTCGACCATGAGGTCATTTACATATAGGTTGAAGAGCCTGGGAGACGTTAAACCTCCCTGCCTCACTCCGCACTCCAAACCATATGCCTCGGAGAAAGAGTTGGACCACTTCACGTGATTAGTTTGGTTCGCATACCAAAATTGCAGAACTTTAAGAACTTCCGCCGGTACATTCCTGTCCCCCAGCTTCCTCCAGAGCACATCATATGACACAAGATCAAAAGCTCTGGAAAGATCCAGGAAACAAGCATACACCGGCGTTTTACGATCCGTATAATATTGGACAGTATTCTTGAGGCTTAGGATTGCACTTTCAGTAGACAGTCCAGGTTGAAACCCAAACTGTGAATCGTGCAAGTACAGATGCTTTTCCAAGCACGAATCAAGCACACTGTCCAATATTTTAGCAACGGTAGTTGCAAGAGAAATTGGCCGGTAATTTTCCCTGTCCGAGATATCCCCTGTCTTGTTTTTGACTATTGGTACCACAACCGTTTTCATTAGTTCTGCCGGTAGGTACGCGTGACTAATGCACATTGAGTAAAACAATGACAGGACCCTCGGCAGGTGAACCCCAGCAAACTTAAAATGCTCGATGCTGAGTCCATCGTGTCCGGGTGATTTACCTCTACTCATGTTTTTAACTACAGCTCTGACCTGCTTAGTCGAAAAATACGTTACCGGTTCCACTCCCCCACCGAAGGACTCAGCATCGGTCATCGCAACTGAGGGGCCGAGAGGTGATCGCACTTTGAAATGTTCCATGAACATATTAGAAATCTGCTTTGGATCATTCACTCCCCCGACGCTCACCGGCAGCCCAGGCCTGGCATCCAGCTTACCCGTAGCCTTCCAGAACTTACAAAAATTTTTAGTCGCTCTTTGCTCGGCTAAAAAATCCATTTTTATTTGTTCCCTATTTTTTTGGCACCATTTATGACGGCCCTTAAATATTTTTCGGGCCTCACACATTTGTTCATATGTCCCTCCAGAAGTCGGTCTATTCTGCAATACCCAAGCTTTGAATTTAAGCCTGGCCTCTCGGTAAGCGTCTCGAACATACTTGTTCCAGCCACACAACACTTTGCCTCTCCTTGGCTTGGCCCGAACCTTCTCACACGTCCTTATAGCCGCGTCACTTAAGATATCTATAATACTTTTATATAGATTATCCAGGACACATTTATGTTCGACGACTTTGCAGGCCCCATAACTACACCTTTCAAATTCATGAGGAAGACCGATGTTCCGTAGCTTTTCATTGCATAAACTACGATATTTTGTAATTTGTGCGTCATCCCTTTCTCCCCATGTTACGCCACAATGCCGAACCTTTTCTGTCATTATCTTTGGCCTCACTAGATTCAGATCACACTCAATGTACAGTGGTAAGTGGTCAGATAAAAATACATCCTCTTCTATGCCTACCCTAATAATAGTTTGCCACGCTGATAATGACACAACACAGTGATCCAACCATCTTCTGCACCCGTGTGCTTCGCTAATAAAAGTGTAGTTATTGGCCGCATAGCCCAGTTTCTCTACATCAGCACAAATCCAGGATTGATCAGCGCAGAAACTTGAAAGTTCTCTAAAAAACCGCTCATGAGGATGCGCGTTAAAATCTCCCAGAATAAAAACACTCTCTACACCTCCACTTTCAACAACCGCACCGACCTCCCCCAGGACTTCCGTGAATATAGGCAGGTTGTCGAATGAGTCAGTTGGCATGTAGACTGTAACAATAATAATTGAGCGACCGCCCACAACAGCTTTGATAGCAGCCAGACGGGAGCTTGTGCAATCTATTATGGACACTGCCTCAAAGATTCCCTTCCTCCAGAGAATAGCCACTCCCCCGTACGGCCTCCCTACGAGTAACTCCGCCGAAGTGTCAACCGCCGATTTACCAGTATACTCAAATTCATCACTGATGGTTCCTAACAAAGGAATGTCATGAGGGAGCAGCCACGTCTCTTGGAGGGCTACTACATCCGACGTCTGACAGATGTTCCTTACACTATCAATTGACCGTTTAACAGACTTACAATTAAAGCTAACTAATTTACAACAATTATTTTTGTTATTGTTCATAATGTAGGTACACTAAACCGACTATAACCTAGTTTCTTCGTCCTTCTTACGATACGTAAAACGCATGAAACGCCTAAAAGTTATGCCATCTGGCCACAGTTCATTGTTTAGAAACAGGTTAAGCTTCGCCTTAGATACATACAACTTATAAGCATTATATTTCTTGGTTGTTTTTATGTTTATCATTTTAAGGGAAACATTCTCATTTGTGTTTTCACGTATATAACTAATTATGTCCTGTTCACTAGTTTCTTTGCTAACGTTTGAAATAAACAAAGGCACTGTGACGTCTGCCGCTTTAAATTTACTATTCGGTGCAATAGCAGCACACCCTTTCTGACCAATTAGTTTGTACCGTTTGGATGCTTTGCTTTGCACTAACGTCCATTCCGTATTACACTCGTTTACCGCTCGTTCACACTTTGCGCTCGACTCACGCATACCCGCTTTAGTTGATTGTGGTTCATTCGTTCTATTTCGAAGTAAAACTGTAGCTGCGTGCAACGACCGTTCTCCACTGGTCGCTGGGTCGACTGAGGTGTGCGTGCGCGGCGCTCGCGCCACGGCAATCGGTGTGCAAACGGCGTGCGAAACCGCGGTACTCGCCGCGGCCTCGCCACGCTCCGCTTGTTGCGCTGTCTCGCTCGAACCATCGCCTCCGCCGCTTCCTTGGCTATGTTCACCTGTCCTCCCGCTCACTCGATTCGAAACCGCAGTGCAGGATTGCGCCTCCACGTGTCTTTGAGTCTCTGTTGCGCCTTTTTGCGTACGCAAGAAAGAGACAAAATCATCTTCTCCATTAGACGTTAACGTTGATGAGTGACTCATGTAAGCCGGGCGGTCACTGACCTCATTCTCAGCTGATAATTGTGACTCCGTTATAGGCACATATTGTAGACCTATTGGACCACTATCATGTTGACTATTATGTAGACAGGCCCCTCTTCTTCTATTTACATTGACATGAGAAGAAACATTATCCAATATTGATGCATACTTCATATTATCTACCTCCAGCTTGAGTAAATCAAACTTTTCCGTACTAACGGTTTTTTCTTGCAAAGCACTGAGTTGGTTTTGCAGCTTTAGTATGTCCTTTAGTAGCCGAGTCACATCTACGTGATCAAAGGTGACCGGTGGGACCTTGTGTAATTCCTTCGCTACGAAGATTGGAAATAAATCTTGATCTGTGCTTTTCATAAGGCAGATTATATCTTCCAGATCACGCAGCACTTTTTTCTTTCCGTCCTTTCGTCGAATCGGCATCTTTTTTGAATTAGGTACCGACTCAAACAGCAATGTTTTAGCCTTCAAAATATCATCAGCCGAGAAAGACGTAGTACACAACTGATGTATACTCTGCTCGTCCATGAAGCCCAGGACATTTCGCAGGAATGCCAGAACTTCATTGATCACAACATTGCAATTCACGCACTTCACAGTATTCGAGGTCATTGTCCTCCGCGATGAGTCACCAGTACACGCCGTGCCACAACCGCGCTGTGTCACGTAAGCACGAAGACTGTAATATCATCTCGTTTATCTGAAGTGATCACAAATTGTTACTCACACAAAATCCCCGAACAATTCGTTCGCGAAAACATTTCAATTTTCCCCTCAAGATATCAAATCACTGGAAAGTATAATTCAAGTCGTGGAAATTTTAATATCCGTTTAGCCGAACTGTGATCAGACTGTCAGAAGAGGCCATTCGGCAGACATAATGGACTCGAACATTAGCTTTAAGGCCTTTCCAGATAAAATGGGACTGTAAAAACATTTCTTTTGTGACTTATGCTTATACTGGATAAATAAGATGGTTTTTGGAACTTATGAAGTGGCCACAAAAATATAAAAATAAAGTTAATGCAAAAGACAAATTTATAAAAAAACAAGTTTTGTTCTCAAAAATTATTGCATACTCTCTGTCTGTTTGTTCTATTTTCGCATCTTAGTGGCTGAACGGATTTGGATGAATTTGACGCATGAATAGACCATCCTGGACTAGGAGAAAATTACACATATTTTATTACACTGGAATTATGTTCGCTTGGGATAATTATGAGCCTTTCACGATGGCAGAAGCTAGCTAAATGTATAAAATTATCTTTCAAAGATAAAGTTAAGCTTAAAGAAACAGTGTTGATAATAAAGACAAGAGCAAAAAAACACTAAAACAAAAAATAATAATTGTAACAAACAGTAGATACTTAATCTAACTTAGAATAAAAATTAAGGTATTTCCGCCACCTACAAACGCCAAAGTAAAAATAAAACATTCACAAAGGAACATTCAAAAAATAAATATTCATATTTTTCTTATTGTCTTCTTTAACAGAAAAAAGTGTACGAAACTGAAAAGACATTCAGTGCTCCACAAAAGACGACGAAAGTATATAATTAATGTCCTCTTGAATAAGCAGGAACTTCGACTTGTGTGAAGTTGTTTGTTTTAATTCCAGGAATGTCACGTAGCCTCGTTAAGGGTTAAGTACCGTCGAGCTACAGCTAGTCAACGCTCACTTGTTTTTAGTGTTTCCACTCTGTTTATTTTTTACTCTGTGGGAAGATTTGAAAAAGGAATTAATAAAAAAAATAATAATAATAAAAATGTTTATTTTATCTCCACAAATTACATCAAGTACACACATTATACAGCTGACATTATATAACCATTGTTTTTTCTTTTTACAAATTTGTAATTTGTGGGAGATCTGGAGTCTAAACTAAGCCGAGGCCTGTACTATAGATCTCCAGGCCCCCCATTTTATAACATTGTATAGATTGTCAACATGTGAGATGCGAACGTGAGTGAACTGAATGAGTAAGTGGAAGCAGGTTTGAGTATTTCTGCGAGTGAGAGTGTGTGTGTGTATGTGTATGTGTGTATGTGTGTGTGCGTGTGAGTAGTTAAGCGATATATAATTCTGTTAAATAATATATCGCGTGTTTGTTTTTTATTTTGTGCAAAATTATTTGGGTCGTGGGGCTTTTGGGACCGGGACCAAGGTCCCGGATTCCACCTATAAACACAATTTCAAGGCAGTATTTGCTGCTGAACAAACTACTTTTTTTTTATTTGACTTTGTTTTACACTTAATCTGTACCCTAGTGTATGTTTTTAGGACAACGGTACTACACTATTCTCTGCCACTGCAATTCCTGTAAATCAGAATCACAGAACAGTGATAGCAATGAAACTCGGCGAGATCCGAAGAAGCAATTAATCTGTCTTGAATCCCGCAAAGAAATTAGTCAGAAAAGAACAACAGAGGAGAAAGAAAAACATCATTGTGTATACTGTAGGTTTAGTGACTTTGCTCTAGCAAGAACAAATTATTTCCCCCACATTTTTATTGGCTCCAGGCCCTATTAACAAACTCATTACTCCCGCAAGATTTAAAGCAAAAATTAGGTCATCGACACACACCTTTCATGTTACTCCAAGCAATTTCCCGTTAATAAGGCCGAGTTCCGACAGGCGTTAAAAACAAAGGTGGTTGGTGGAAACGCGAGCATCGTGGAATAGGCTCATTAACTTTTCAATTTTCCGACCTGAGCTTAGTAATAGTTACGCTGTGACGCCCCACAGTGTGGCCATACCCTATTATTAACTATTGTTACGATCTGTAGGCATGCGTCGAATTGTTTATTGGACCCTTTTTGTGGGTAAGGTGTTATTTTTGCGTGTAGAAGCATCAAAGAAGCTTTGGTCACAGAAAAATGGTTTTGTTCATCTCATACCTTGAAAATGGAAAATCAAACAGCTAAAGCCGTAATATGACGTGTCAATGACATCATGATTCCGCTGTGCAAAAAAATTACTGAAGTGAAGAAGAAAATACGAAGTGCTCGTTTTCATGGTAAAGCCTCAAGCTTCTAAATAAGGGTACCTACCTACTCCCTATTTAAAAAATCGTGAAGTTTGATTAAGTTTTTTGATATTCAAGGCAACAAAAATTTAGTTCTTGACTATGATATACGTCACATTTGAAATAATTTCCATTAAAAGAAAGAAAATCTTTTTCTACTGAAAGTATAAACAACTTCTACTAAACACTATCCAATTATCACTATTAACGCTTTCTAATTCGTGATAACCAGGAAAACGACAAATTATTCATCAGTAGAGATCAGAGTCGATTTTCAAGTATCCTAATCATACACACACATAGGAACAAACAACCAAATTACGGGATTCTCCGAATTACAGGAAACCGCAGGTCTATGGTAAGAGTTGACATTGACAGTTGTTTTATGTCATAGCAGTAGAGGCGGTTTAGTACCACTAACATGGTGCTGCCGTCTTATAGATAGGGTGTCCAATGATATTCAAATAAACAGATATGTTATGAGCGCGTGCATTGTGAAGACTCGAATAGGTCACAATTGTGACCTTTAGTCTTTAGTTTATGTCACGCATGGCGAAGAGCGATGGGCTTTGTTGAAACAAAAACAAAATAAAAAAATGCCAACTTGTGTATTTGTAATTTATTTATTTATTGAATAAAATAAATATGTTTTAATGTCAGATAAATGAAAAGTGTGTATGTGTGCTGCCGCTGCTGCGTGGCACACTTTTTTTAATTGTTTTGTGAGTGTATAACGTATCTGTTTATTTGAATATCATTGTAGGGTGTCACTATCTGACAAAATAATATTTTGCTTTATAGACGAAAAACAGCGAAATAATAAAACTCAATGCTGTTTATCAACTATAAATCATGTGCGAGAGTTTAGTTTCTATGATGTGGTCGACGATGACTTATTTACTTAAAGTAAATAAGTCATCGTCAGTGGGTGTCGTGATGTAAGAAGGCTTGGCTTGGCTTTGTGAAAGTTTTTGTAAATGTTTAATTTTCCTCCCACATAAATATTTCAGGCTTGTCAAAAACTAAGACAGAATCATTATCTGCCATATTTTTCCTCCAATATTTTTATGTTCCATAACATAAACGATTTCTTAAAGGAAAAAAAAATTGTGATCGCACCACTTCTATAAAATAATTATTAGGGGTACTCAAATTGATATTTTCTTACAGAACTGTTCCCTACCTTTAGATAAAAACCCTGAGCTATATATTTGACGACACCCATATACAATCTCTGCTAGTAATTTTGATAAAATATTAAACCACAAAGAGCAAATCAATTATGGCACTAATTAGTTTCGTTCAATGCTTTCGCAATCGCTTATCAAGCCCTTATAATAAGCTATTCAATAGGCTTTATAAGTAGACCCAACCATATAATTTCACATTAAAACCAAGGTCAAATATTTCGCATTTAACATTAATTAATCCAACGTCATTAAACGGAAAATATCATTGGACGTAAGTTGTGGAAAAGCCCGCAAATGACCTACATTCTCACTCATAAAGTAAATAATGTGTGTGTCATCACTATTTTTGTTTAATATTCGAAATTCAAATAAAGGTAATGGAACATTTTATTGGAATTGAAATGGATGTTGTGGACGTGTCTATACATGAAACCTTATCGGCCAGTAATCGAAAACTTATTCTACAAATTCCTATTTCAAATAGTACTCGTATTGGCAATAAGAATACCTAGACAGGGTGATTTTTAATCCGTAGACATTCTTTCAGGAGGTGAAAGTACATGAATAAGAACAGTTTTTAGTTTACCATGGGACACAAACTAAAATAGAATCCCAGGGTGCTACTGCCACTACACACTACATTAACCAAGAATTATGTACGAGCCACAAAACGAATAAAAACAAAAACATTAATTTCCATAAAAGGGGACCGCACTATAATTAAACTACATACCTACGTATCTACCTATTCGTGAGTGTGTAGAATAAAATGGTAGCAGTAGTGCAGGGTATGAAAATGCAATGGTGAGGGAAAAGGCTCGCCGGCCATTACGCGGGTTATTTTATTAAGTAAAGGATAATTAAATTGCCGACGGAAAATTGTGTGCGGCCCTCGAAATAGGTATATTGTTATAGTGGGGAGATTGGTTGTGTCGTCATCACAATCTAACTATTATGTTGTGTGTAGATAATATACCGTGAAATGTACGAAATCTGGATATGTAATAAACATATCAAATCCTAATATAATAATCACACTAATATTATAAAGGCGAATGTTTGTGAGTGTGTATGTTCGTTACTTCTTCACGCTCAAACGGCTGGGTGGATCTGGATAAAATTTAGCAGAGAGATAGATTATAGTCCGGAATAGCACATAGGATTTTATCATTCACATTTTATCCGGCGAATATGTTCCGTCGAGATAATTTTGAACATTCACGCGGGCGAAGCCGCTGGCTGAAGCTAGTAACATTATAAATGAAAATGTTTGGTTAAAATTTATATGACTCATTCAGAAAGCAGTTTTCATACATTCAAAATACATTGTATGATCAATCTAGTGCTGAATACTGACGAGTTGTAATTAAATGATTTTATTTTAAGGCGATTATTTTGCAGTAGCATTAATCAGGTTTTTCTGAAAATATTATTCTATAGAGGAATGCAAGCGTATTTTTATTAAAACATCACGTTAACAAATTGCTGTAGTTAAAATTTAATGTTTTTCACTATCTTTTTGTAGACGAATAAATTACTCTGCACAAACCTTTTTAAAGGTGGCTAGTAAAATTTGGAATGATCTGGTTAGATTGTTTGTATTGATGCTAAGTTGGGTATAGAATTTTATCATTATTATTTAAATCGCCAGCGAGAGAACTAATACTCGTACCTTCTCTGTATATGAAAAGGGCTTGCAATGAGCTGTAAAACATATTATTATTTAAATTGGATAAGTCCAAAACCACACCCATACCACGGCACAAACAATAACTCCATTTAGTATTACAGAAACCATTTCATAATTATAATTAGGAGAGCAAATACTCGCGATATTATATTCAATAGAGCAACACTGGTACATCAACCGTTGAAACATTTGAAATCTAATGCTAATTCCCTTTGGTTTTAGGTAAACAATAATAACAAATTATGCTTTCAAACATTGAAATTCATGTTGGTAATTGTAACTGGCATTTGTGCGTTATATTACTGAAATAGGATTATATCTAAAGTTTTAAGAATCAAAGTTTTGATATTGAATTGTTAAATCCATTATAACATTACTTAACGTCTGTATTCGCCGAAGGGTAAGGTAGGACACACCCAAAATATATTTAAGCATACGTCAATATAATTGAAGGCGAGTCTATTTTCATCAACCAACCTCAAATCTAGAAGCTACTATTGAGAAAATTCAAAGGTTACACCATATACCACTTTCGGGAACCAAATCACGGCCCACATACTCTGCAGTGGCTTTTGCGACAGCTAGAGCAACGAAGCAATCAAGTAACCCACCGCAAGTCATACCTAGCTAATACCTCCTATAAGATAGACCGATGACCTGGTGAAGGCCACTGGAATCCAATGGATGCTAGAAGCACAGGACTGGTCGAAGTGTCAACGCTTGGAGGAGGACTTATATCCAGCAGTAGACGTCTTTTGTCTAAAATGATGATGAATATGAAAAATGTGTCCGCAATAAATGGCTAGAAAATGATCGTAGCTATCTCCTACGTCCAATAGTCAAACATGTTTTGAACTAGATCACATGGCTTTTTCACGTGTATGTACTAAATCAATATCCTTCACTACTATTTGTTGTTGAGTAGATACAGCTCCCGAATCTCAAGTATAGTGAACTTAGGCATTCGAAACATTGCCTATAGTATTATAAATTATCCGAACGTGATAGTTAGGGCTCCGAACTCCGGCTTTCGACTTTTCCGATTGTACCTATAAGTTGGCTGCTTCATATAGAGTTCTCAAAATATGTGATATTTTTATACGAAAATGTTCGTGGCTGAAATGAAATCAAAATATGGACAGTGTCTGCTGCCAGTATGAGATTATATTCACTTCTCCAATCGCTGTCTGTTAGCTAGTGCAAGTGAAAGAATTTGTTCACTTTTGTAAAGAAAATCTACACAAGCTCTCAAGCTCAAGACTGTAGCACAGCAGCCCCATAAAACCATGATACGACTTAAGATGACTAAAGCTCCATTTCTGAAATAAAAATTCTCGTAAAATTTGAGGGAAAAGGGAAATGCCCATTTTCGGCCATAAACCGCCCAATAATTTGCTTTTGTTAAAAAAAAACATCTTGATTTATGTTTATTAATCGCGGTATTTATTTATCCAAACAAGATTGCAACATTTTTGCAAAAAATTTAAAGTACCGGAAAGATAAAATGAAATTATCGCCGCTTTTTAACCGACTTCAAAAAAAGGAGGAGGTTCTCAATTCGTCGGAATCTTTTTTTTTTTTTTTTTTTTATGTATGTTCCCCGATTACTCAAAGACGCCTGGACCGATTTCAAAAAATCTTCTTTAGTTTTAAAGGGTATACTTCCTAGTTGGTCCCATAGTCATCAGGTCTGGATCTGATGATGGGATCCTAGAGAAATCGAGGGAACTCCTCAAATATTATAGGCATTTATATCGTGATTTTGGTATTTTTACCAACAATGCAATCACTTGCACTCAGAAAGTATAATTTGGTGAAGTGGAACTGATGAAGAAAACCACAGATGGCCACTGAAACTCCTTAATGCTAAGTATGTCACGGGTATAAAATATCTCGTATAGTTAACCGACTATGATTAAGCAAATACTTATAAATGAATGGTACTGATGAAAATGGTACCATTGAACTGTTCTGATGATGAAGCCGGAAGGTAGGCACTGGAACTCAGAAATAAAACAATGTATCCTAGTCGTGCTTAGGCTTATTGGAATCGTCATGAGATGTACTTTGGCCATAAATGATTATCATGTTAATTGGAGATACCTACCAAAACTAAAAAGAGAAAATAAAAAACTTTTTAACAAAAAATCAAACCGACTTCCAGAACAAAAAACTACAAACCAAAAAATAACTTTCTTTTCCGAAGTCGGTGTCGAAAAACTGAAAAAAAATGGGTACAAAAGACACCGACTTCGGAAAAGAAAGTTATTTTTTGGTTTGTAGTTTTTTGTTCTGGAAGTCGGTTTGATTTTTTGTTAAAAAGTTTTTTCTACAACATAATTCAAATAACATTACGCGGTTTCTCCCACGGCAATTAACGCGACGTTGTTATAACCTTACACGCCCAAATAGCTCAATAGATTCAACTTCATCCCATGGCATATGCACCGTAAAATAATTACGCACAGCACAAAATCCAGGGAAGCTTCGCAGATAAACCATGGTCCATACACTCGGTGCCGGCTGCAGGGTAACAGATGGGTAAGTAATATTTTGAGTTCTAAAAGGAAGGTGGAAAAAAAAATACAAAAAAAAACATCATCATCATAATTTCAGCCGAAAGAGGTCCACTGCTGGACATAGGCCTCCCCCAGGCGTCGCCACATTGATCGATACCGTGCGTCAAACAAAATTTACCAGCTTCCTAAAAGAAACACTACAGAGTGGCAAATTACTTTCTTTTCCGAAATCAGTGTCTTTGGTATCTAACTATTGTTACTCGTTATTCGACACCGACTTCAGTAATTTTTCAATTTGTAATGCTTTTTTTGGAAGTCGATTTATTTTTGTTAAAACTTTTTATAATTTACTATTCGAGATAACTTATACCCGTGACTAACTTATCTTAAAGGAGTTCTAGTGGTCATCTGTGAACTGTGAACCACCGTTGGTCAACCGCTATTCCAACCGCGTCAGGCGGCTGGCCGCTCAAATGAACCGCATAGGTGGCCAACCGCTAGTGCGTAAGAGAAGCCCTCTTACGCACTAGCGGTTGGCCGCCTGGGATCCTAAGATCCAGAGATCTTAAGTTATTATTCCTAATGGTAAATAATAAAAAAATATTTCTATAATGGTCTAAGATTGACTCGGTTTGTTTACCGAGGAAAACTGTTGTAGACGTACTATCTTTCTAGTACTTAATCAGCTGCAGAACCCTGAGATGCCAAAAGTATTATGATTTTGCGTACTAACCTCAAAAATAAAGATTTATCTCTTCCCACCCTTTAGTTTTAAGCACACAAGCACCGTACAATACGAAATCCGCGCTGTAATTATAAATCATTCGGACCAGGTCCGTTTAAACGGCTTACTATATTTAAATTTTATTATAATCTCTGCTTTTGAACCGCTCCCTATTTAAACCTGCGGCTTTTCGGTGACTCCCTCTTAAGCTTTGTGCTTACATAGAAAATAGAGTGTACGTTTTCATCGTTTTCCAGAGTAAAAATGCATTTGCATAACTCCTGTTTTCGTTTCATTGCTCGTTCGAATTTTTCGCCGCAAAATGTACACATAGTATGAAATGTGTGGTATAAAGTTAAAGTGAAGTAAAGTTTTTGCGTTACGAATATTTAATGCGGTAAAACAACAGCTTTTGTATGAATATAGGCCGTGCGAAGAACATAGGTCTGTCAAACGAGTCGAGTCCCATGTAAAACGCGGCAAATTAAAAATCGTAGTACGCTGAAAACTTCTTTGGTAAAATGAATGGATTTAAATTTATTTAAAAAAAAAAATCTTTTCTACAAAAAATTATGTCATATGTATTTAGAGACTGTCAAACGAGTTGAGTCCAATAAAAACGAGTCTTTTTCAGAGTACTACATCAGTGTTGACACCTATATGTAAGACTTTTGAATTTGCCGCCTTTATCGTGGGACACGACCGCTTAAGGACGCTATTACATTTTTCTACAAATAACAGTGCTTTTCAGGTACAATTTGAATGTATATGCAATCACAGATGTGAAGATATCATGGTCTTAATTTAAAGGTAATATATTCAGCTCCAGATTGGCATCAGAAAAATTGCATGACATCATACAAAATTTTCGCACAAATACGTTTTGCCTATCACGATAATCGCAAAAATATTAAAAAAGTAGGGTCCGAATGGGTCCCAGTTTAGTTAATTTTACAGCATTTTTTATCTTCAAAATTATAAAAAAATGCGGTATATATAGTCATTTACAGGTTCAGATAATTATTTTTTAGCCAAATCAATATATATTTTAATTATTAGCTAAAATAAAAACACTTGCCGACTTCTTCATACATTTTGCACTCGAAGCTTATCATTCCGCGCTCAGAAGCGCTCGTGGAAGGACGAGCGTATCGCTTTTTTGCAAAAAATAAATACGATGAAAGTAATAGAAAAGATTGTAGTGTGCATGCGTGAGTCGTATGTCGTGATCGAAAAGAGTTGATATTTTACCGGTCCGAAATAAAAGTATGTTTGAGTTTCCTATTATTATTAGAATGTGATTTAGAAATTATGTTGGGTATGATCGGGATTTGGATAGGTATTGTTAAGCAGTTGTTGACAAGGTTGAAAAATGGATGGGTGGGTTTAAGCAGCTCTTAGTAAGTTTAGGATTTGGATGGGTAAGGTTAAGCTGGCGGCGGTAAAGGTTAGAAGTTGAAGGGATGGGTGGGAGGAGATTTATGATTTGAACCGGTTTGTATGTATGTATGACGAATACGGGGTCAAACCAAAATACAAGATGGCGCCGACGAAAATTTGGCATCATTTCGTCACAGGTGTCATTGTCATGTTTTTTGGGGTCGCTTTATCGAATTTGGGGTCAAAACCAAAATACAATATGGCGCCGACGAAAATTTGACCACTTTTCGATATGGGTGTCATTTTCATGGTTTTTGGGGTCGCTTATATCTAATATGGGGTCAAAACCAAAATACAAGATGGCGCCGACGAAAATTTGGCATCTTTTCGTCATATGTGTCATTTTCATGGTTTTTGGCGTCGCTTATATCTAATATGGGGTCAAAACCAAAATACAAGATGGCGCCGACGAAAGTTTGACATCTTTGCGTCATGGGTGTCATTGTCATGGATTTTGGGGTCGCTCATATCGAATACGGGGTCAAATCCAAAATACAAGATGGCGCCGATGAAAATATGACATCTTTTCGTCATGGGTGACATTTTCATGGTTTTTGGGTAGTATGTCATTATGTAATACTCCAAAAAATTTTGATGGTAATATTTTATATAATATGTATATAATATGTAATGCAAAATGTTTAAGTCATTTTTAGGGTTTCCCCTATTACTAAGACTCCGCGGTCCGTCTGTCTGTCTGTCACCAGGCTGTATCTCATGAACATTGATAGCTAGGCAGTTGAAATTTTCACAGATGATGTATTTCTGTTGCCGCTATAACAACAAATACTAAAACCGAATAAAATAAATATTGGGGCTCCCATACAAAAAACGTGTTTTTTTTTGCCGTTTTTTGCAATAATGGTACGGAACCCATCGTGCGCGAGTCCGAATCGCACTTGGCCGATTTTTTAATCCTTGTGACCGGAAATTATTTCGTTTTAGGTATCTACTTATTTTACGTTGCGTTTTTTAAAAAATACCTACTTACTACAACAAAGTGAAAGCTAATTCTCTTTTCGAAAGTCGGTGTCGGTATCTATTGTTTTTCGTTTTTCGACACGGGAAAGTTATTATTTTTCTCTTTTTAGTTTTTGTTGGTACCCCATATTGGGTAGGTATACTAAATAAATCTGTTAACCCCCTAAAAACGTACAAGCGTGATTTTATGTTATGGTATGGTGAAAACAAAACATAACTATACGATCACACTAATCGCAGATCATTTGCTATTTGTTATTGAAGAGTTCCATTGGCTATCTCTGAAGATCTTTATCATATCATAATATATTATACAATAAAAACTTCCCTGAAAACACATACATTAATCGACGTAAACCCGATAGTATCGGATAAGTAGTTTTAAAGAAAATCGCGGATATATACGGGTCGAATAGATAGAGCACCTCCTTTTTTTGAAGTCGGTTGAAAATAATAACCTACTTTTTATGACGACGTTTTGTCACAGCACAGTTACCAAATGCATTTTCAAAGTGCCAACTAACCTTCCTGAATCAACTTCAATAAAATTAAAAAATAATAACAAGGACCAATATTATTTCAGTGATGTATAAAATCGGGCGCTCAGTAGTTTCAATGAGTGTGTGCGCGTAATGTTGTTGTGTGCTACTAGATACCTAAATTTGAGTTCGTCGAAAATGTAACAGCGTCCTTAACAGACTAGCGTTACAGAATAACGTAGCCAGGGGCGTTGGAGGTCTAATTCTGCAACTTTGGGGGGTGTCTATTAGCTACTGTTTGATGTAGGTACTAAGTAATTTTACGTAAATTACTAGGTCTTTGATTTTGTTTGTTTGTTTGACTTTATGTTCATAGGTACACTTAAAACACAAACAACATGATATACAAAAACAATACAAGATAAAACGGCAAAAACCAGATATAACACATAATAAAAAATATATATATAGACAGGTAGGTATACATTTAATTTTAAGTAAAAAGTAAACAAATCATCCATTGACCAATTTTTTTTTCCATGAATCAAGATAATAAAACAAAATAAAACAAACGACTGTCTTCTTGCAAATAAAGTCTCAAAATTACCAAATTTTTACCTTTAATTATTCCTTTATTAACAAACAAAAGACCCTATATTCCGTCTTTAAAAAAAACATTTAACAATAAAAGTCAAAAATAATAGCAAGTGAAATAAATTAGAGTCGCCAACAATAAAAGAAAGGCAGTGAAAAATAAAGAAATTTAATCTCGTTCAGGAGTCGTCCGCTAATCGCCAACAGAAGTTTGTATTGGGAGGCTTCCCTTTTGTAGTCTTACTAGGAAGGTAAATCAGAAAATCAAGACATTTCTTTTCATTAGGTTTTTCCCTAATTTTAGGTTGGGTATCATGTTACCAAATACATGACTGGGTTGTAGAGGTCAGTTAGGCAGTCACTCCATATAAACAGCTACAACATGTTAAGTTGGAAGTTAACCTCAACATAGTTGGTGAAGTGCTGGCTCGATAATGATGACCGTAGGTTAGTCTTCCAACTGGAATTTTTTATAGTGTTGTGGTGTACAAAAGTCATAGTTTAATTCAACTCGGCGAGCACGGCCTACTGTGACATGGCTTGAGTCACACTTTTCATCACAGTTTGGGCGATAAAGGCATTTTGCCATTAATGCTAGCAACAAATTTTCTCACGCCCACCGTGGGTGTGAGATTTTTTTTTGAATTGTGACATAACTTCTTGACACTAATACCACTAATACGGCCGTATTAAAAAAAAAATTGTCACAAATATCACATTTTAAAAGATGATTAAGAAAAATTTATCACGTTCGTTCGGAGGTGGTGATAAAAATTGTTTGTTGAAAAAAAATATTTTTCTGTTAATTACTGCACCAAACGGCAATAAATTATTATAATTTTGATTAACTTTGTGTGTGTGGTGACTAATGCCCGTGCCTGACACACCTGACGCACACTTTTATACGTATTCTTTTATTTGGTCGCCTATTCAGATTATGTCGCACTATGAAGTCAGCAACAAGAAAGGCATGTCGCGCCTTTAAAATATGTCATATGTTTGACCCGTGCTAGCATTTATGAGAAATTGTATGACATGACATAATTTATCATGTCTTGTCACAAACTTCTTGGGTAATACCATGCTCGCCCCGCAGGACTGAGGCAGTAAGTGACATGCAAAAACGAAGATATCTTGATAAACAGATAAAATAAACTTGAATAAACAATAAGAAAGCGAAATAGATTTTGCTGAATTAAATGTAAAAAAAATGGGAATGGCTATGAAGCTTCTACAAATTTTCTTCATTTCTTACGTGGGCACTGGCTATAAAACTAAGATAAAAATTACCTCCCAGACAGAGACCTTGGTGCAAGTGGATTAATTTCCGGCTTTATTTGAAGGACGAAACATCGTTGACCTTCTTTAAACCCCCTTTACAGCACGAAAGGTTCTGACATGGCAACAGGGGAATTAAATTAATGAAGTTGTTCATTAAACTTAAGTGAGATTGTCGCTAATGCCTGGCCAGGAGAAAAATTATGAAGCCGACCAACGATCAGATAATTTATTTATAACGAAGTTATCTTGGCTATTGCCGAAGAGTAATGTTGTAAGTTTTGTCAAAGCCTTTTTAGTAGAAACGTACCACGATTGCCAATAAGTAATTTGGACATGTGATGGGTCAAATTCTCCGTTCTGGCAGGAATGGATTATATCAAGAGTGTCATTTAAGAAATTTTTAGCTATTACAGTCATTTTCCATAATGAAAAACAGATTTTCTCTCAAGTGACAGTTTTCATCAAATAGAAAGATGCGAATAATGTACATTATTATCATAGAAATATTATTACAGACTACCCTACCCTACTTACTGAACTTCCTGCCTACCCCACCTACCTACTATTTTTTGTTCTATGGTCATTCTATCGCGAAGAATCTTAACACCGCCATTCAGAAAATGACTTGGCATGCACAACGCCATCTATCGACTATGGAGTTCAACTGTCCGAGTATCTGAATTGCGTGTTGTGATATTTTACTTCTTGAACACTTTAAATTCATCTAACTTTTGATAGAGTGAACCTATTGCGATTATACAAAAACTAATTATTACTTCAAGTTAGGCACATTTTTTATATATAAAAGTTATTTACATTGGTTTCGTACATTTTACGTGATGCGTGCACAAATATACAGACAACAATTCATATTCAAATGTTGGTTATCCTTTAACATTGGCCATTTTTTTGGAATATCATTTTTTATTTATTTTATTTCACATAGGCCTACATGGACATATAAAACGTCGACAAAAGGTGCACGGTTCGGGTTGGTCGTCTCCTATGGAGAAGAACCGGCAAGTAACTCCATGGTTACTCTTTTAAAAATTGTTTGGTTTTACAATATTTCCATGTTACAGCATTAGTACTTAGATAGGGGGAAAAAAATAATTATTGTATATTATATTAAAAAGTTAACAAACGTTAACTAGCATCTAGAAGGCTTACAATGTTCACACATTCACAAAACAATCGGTTAAATAATCTATACAAAGAAAAAAACAGAAGTATAACAAGACTAAATTTAACATATGGCACAAATATTGTTATCAGTGCTGTAATTATTCTTAGCAAAAGGCTATAAAGATGATTGCAAACCATTGTAAAAAGTCTTATTAAAAGAAGAAAAGAAAAAATGAGATTGAGAATAGTTAGAGACATCCACATATTTGTGCCGTTTACGAGTTACCAGGGAAGCTGCATGCGCAGAAGGAGCTAAAGCAAGACAATATATCTTCAACGTAGTCCTTGATTTTATATTATGCTTTTTAAATAATATTTTTAATATTTAGGAATTATTTTCGATGTACAAAAACGACTTTTCTACAAATTTATTATATGTATTGAAGTGTGTAGGACACGAAATTTTTAACGATTAAACATTTTTGCCGTTATGAAAGATCGTTGATTTGTCAGGTGAGGAAACCGTTTTCCCACAAGTGACAGTTTTCATAAAATAAAATGTTAGAATAATGTCTGCATTTGAACTTATACAGGTTAATAATGCAAATGTTTGCACCTACATGTAGGCTAACGCTAAATAACTGCATAAATTAAGGGGGTTGGTTGTAAAAAGGATACTTTATTATACCACATAAGCATACATAATTAAATAAGCACACACAAGTTATATTATAAAACCTAATGTAAGCCGTAAAAGAAACAAAAGGTTTGCTTTTGTACGTAACGTAAGCTTTTATAAAGGACAAGCGTTTTCTCGCGGCTTCACTCACGAGGCCTATCTCATAGGGACGTGCATTTTTCCGGTTTACGAAATACCAACCTATAAAAACTCTTCATTTTGATATCCCACTCGATGGGGATAGTAGAACAAAATGGGACACCCACAATATAGCGCTCAATGTTCGGTGCAATAATTGCAACCGAACAGCTCAGCACTATTGCCTGCGTGCATTTCCATAAATGCATGTATCACAACTAGCGTCAGTTAGTGCGTGTTCGGATACCAGTCGCGTAACTCCAATCAAACCATTTTAGTGCTAATTTAGCTAAGATTAACCATTTACCATTATTTTAACTAGTATTCAATAGTCCTAGATCCGGGGACATCGAAGCAAGCAGGAGGTTCGTCTCATTCACAGGCACCGCAACAGCAACGTAGGGAGACGCGTGAAGACAGTAAGCTAGAAGGAATGATGAAAAAGCAGACTATCCACTTTAGGGCTTTCATGAGAACTGTAGCTACCATAGAAATCGACCAACTGCAGAACAAATGGGAGTTCGACGATGCATTAAAGTCTCTTCAAAGTCGTTGGACTATCATAGGCAGCCTGCACTGGGATTTAGAAGGTAAAAACGGAGATCAGGATGTCTGGTACCAAGAAGAGTTCAACAGATATGAGAAAATGTATAACGATTTAAAGAAAACCATAAACTCAAAAAAGTGGTCTGTATCGCATCGTGACAAATCTACTCCACAGATGGATATTCCAACATTCCAAGGCAACTACCACCAATGGACCTCGTTTAATGACTTGTTGACACGGAAACCATTCACAAAAATCCATCGTTATCAAACGCACAAAAAATGCAGTTCTTAAAGAGTAAAGTATCAGGAGAAGCTGAACGACTGATACACCATCTTTAGATTACCATAGAGAATTACGAGGTATGCTGGGAAATACTGAACCACAGATATGGCAACAGTAGACTAATTTTCACGACTCACGTCAACATGTTACTGAACATCCCTAGCATGCAGCAACAATCATCGGTGCGATTAAAAAATTGCATGACGTGACCAAAGAATGTCTCCACGCAATACAGAACCTAGGAGTAGATATCACCACCTGGGATCCGCTGTTGGTACTTTTATTAGCACAGGAACTTGACAGTGAGTCATTCACTGAATACATTGAGTCGATGAAGAATCCCAGGGCATTACCAGTCCTTCAAGAATTCCTAGATTTCTTGGGAAACAAGTTTACCGCCTTAGAAGCATCAAGACGTAAACAAGAATCAAATACTCAAAAGACCAACACCCAACCACAAAAGCAAAAGAAAACAAGAAGAAATATTATAGTACATATAATAACCAGCAGTCATCAAACAAAAATTATCCAAGCAACATGAAAAACCATACCAAATCGTTACATGTATCGCGGTCAGTCACCTGCGCATTGTGTAACGCTGACCACGGGTTATGGATTTTTGCAAATGTCAGATGAGCAAAAACTAAAAACTGTCAACCATCTAAACTGTTGCCCAAATTGCCTATACAACCATTTAAATAAACCTTTGTTTATCTAATAAAAACATGTCGCAAATTCAACGCTAAACATAATTCGTAATTGCATGACGCAATTTCAACCAAAAACAGGCCAAACACATAAGCAAAACCAAACCATAAGGCTGCGCACACACTTGCGACATCATGAGTCACCAACGATGAACAAACAGCAGCTTCAACCCATGTATCTTGGGAAGACGTGTCCGAGACACTCTTAGCTACAGCTTTAGTGGAAGTCCCAGGACACAATGGCACATACCATAACATGAGAGCTTTGATAGACCAGGGTTCTCAGATTTTTTTTATAAGTGAGAAGGCAGCGCCAGTTTTGAAACTGCGAAGACACTCTTGCAAAGGAACCGTATTCGGCATAGGAGAAAAAGATAACAGCTGCAAGGGAGTAATGAACATCCGAATTAAATCAATTCAAATTGAGTTTGCTTTAGAAGGTGATGTCCTTATAATGAATAATCTTATCAAAAGTTTACCAAATTAATCATTTATAAAACCAACTTGGCCTCACATACAGAACATTAATCTGAGAGACCCTGAATTTAATACCAGCCGACCAGTGGACCTACTGCGGGGGGCAGATTTAAACTGCAAGATAGGTTTAGAAGGCCTTTTGAGGGGCGATAGCGAGGATCAGCCAATAGCCCAACAAACGAAATTAGGATGGTTGCTTTGTGGGACAATGACACCACGCTATAGATGTGGTTCTTAACAAGACGGACGATTTACGTAGATTTTGGGAAATTGAAGATATCAACCAGGAGACTGAAGTGTCCACCGAAGATCATGAATGTCTGCAATATTTTCTGTCAACAACAGAGAGGCTAGAAAATGAGCGATACCAAGTCCGATCGCCATTCAAACCAGAAACCAAGGATCAGCTTCGGTTTACTAAACCATTAGCACAATTTCACCACATAGAGAGAAAGTTACAAAGAGATCCAGAATTGAAAACAGGATACACCAAGTTTATGAATGAGTATCAAAACCTAAACCAAATGATGCCGTCAGCAACAAGTACAAAACCCGAGTGCTACCTACCACACCACTGCGTCACGCGTGCTGAGTCAACCACTA
Source organism: Orthosia cruda (assembly GCA_964057195.1). Lineage (NCBI taxonomy): Eukaryota > Metazoa > Arthropoda > Insecta > Lepidoptera > Noctuidae > Orthosia > Orthosia cruda. The sequence continues at coordinate 24,432,330 of OZ059840.1, forward strand.
CAAAATTGCGTGTTGTGTTCAACGCGTCTGCTAGATCATCATCAGGACATAGCTTGAATGACGTCATGTACCGAGGTCCCAACCTACATCAAGATCTGCAGGAGCTGATTTTAAAATGGAGACAATATCAGTTCGTTTACACTGCTGATATCGAAAAAATGTATCGACAGATAATGGTACATCCTGAAGATCAGTCGTACCAGAAGATATAATGGACAGACTTACCATACCAGCCTATTCAAACATACCAACTTACAACCATAACTTACGGCACAAAGCCTGCACCATTTTTGGCTATGATGTGCTTAAAACAACTAGCTGCCGAGGAAAAACAAAATTTTCCCGATGCAGCAAAAGCATTAGAAGAGTGCTTCTATATGGATGACTACTGTGGCGGAGCAAATACTATGGAGCAAGCCAAACTGCTTAAATCAGATCTAATAAAACTACTCAGCAAGGGTGGGTTTAATGTACGAAAATGGGCCACAAATGAACCAAAATTACTCGCTGATTTAGAAAAAGATTTGTGGAACCAGCAAATCTACAAGTTTAAACAGTCAGACTCAACGAAGACATTGGGGCTAGGATGGAATCCGCAACAAGACAAATTCATCTTTGACTCGAAACTGGAGCCATTATCACTACCAAAACCAACCAAAATGTCGCTTCTCTCCGACATATCAAAAATATTCGATCCATTAGGCTGGCTCACACCATTGACAATCACCATGAAAATGCTATTCCAAAGTGTCTGGTCATCGAATCTTAACTGGGATGACGCACTACCAGAAGATATCAAGATCAAGTGGCTAAGCTTAAGGGAAGAATTAAAAGACATCAACACGATAGAAGTAAAACGGTGGTTAGGAATAAAGAAAAACCATAGCTTGCAACCACACGGATTTTGTGATGCGTCGAACAAGGCGTATGCCGCAATTATATATTGCAAAGTCAGTAACCAAAACAATGCTAACGAGGTAACTCTAGTTGCAGCAAAAGCAAGATTAGTGCCTGTTAGTAAATATGTATCAATACCAAGGTTGGAGTTAATGGGTGCCCAACTATTATCACAGCTTATGCAAAAAGTACAGACTTGCTTGGAGTCTTATAACCAGGAGATATATTCCAGGAGTGATTCAACAGCAGTGTTGGGATGGATTCAAGGAGATCCAGCGAGATGGAAACCATTCGTCTCAAATCGTGTTAAAGCTATCATCAAAATAATACCAAAGGAAAAATGGATTTATGTCAAAACCATTGAAAATCCAGCTGACTGTGGCAGCCGTGGGTTGAGAACCATTTAAAAAACCACGATCTGTGGTGGCAAGGGCCATCATGGATCCAACCATTCCAAAACCATGACATACCTCAAACCACCTATGAAACCAGCTTAGAGATAAAACGGTATAATGCAGTAGTTGCGGGAAAACACTAGAAAATAACCACAACCATTTACTAAACAAATTTAATTCCTTCGCAAAAATTGTACGTGTTTTTGCATGGATACTGCGAATACCTACTGCAAAGGCAGGCCGTCAACCTTATCTCACATTACAGGAACTCCATAGCGCAAAACTGATGATTATTAAAGGTGTGCAACATATGGAGCTTTCCAGTGACATTAGTCACTTGAGAATGGAAACGTGCATTCGAAAAGTAAACTTTGAGAATAACACCCTATCATAGACCAAGATGGTACTCTGCGAGTACGGGGCAGATTAAGAAATGCACAAATAAGTTCAGAGATGAAACACCCAATCATATTACCACACAACCATCGACTTACCACGCTAATAATACAATACGCTCATGAGCTATCCTACCACGGTGGAGCACGCCTTACTTTGTCAAACATTCGACAAAATTATTGGATAATCAGCGGATATTCGGCTACAAAGAAAGTCATACGGCAGTGCGTTACATGCAAGAAGCAAGAGCCCATCCAACAATATCAGCTCATGGGTGATCTACCATCATCAAGAGTGAAACCTGAAAGCGCTTTCTATCATTGTGGCGTCGACTACACAGGCTTTGTGGAAGTGAAAGCAAACAAAGGGCGCGGGATAAAAACTAACAAAGGCTACATAGCGATTTTTGTATGTATGGTGACGAAGGCTGTGCGTCTAGAACTCGTCACAGATTTAACGAGCTCAGCATTCTTAGCCGCAATAAACAGAATTTTGTGGGAGCTAACAGAATGCTGCAAGAAGATTACGACCAACTACAAAAACTTTTCAATGACTCAATCTTTAGAGAGATAACAGAGCTACAAATTGAATGGCATTTCAACGCACCTTCTTGGCCTCATGCGGGAGGACTTTGGAAAAGAGCCGTGCGAAGCCTCAAACACCACCTCAAACGCGTGATTGGACAACAAAAACTTACGTTTGAAGAATACACCACACTTTTATCAAAACAGGAAGCTTGCCTGAACTCACGACCACTTTATGCGCTATCAGAAGAACCAGAGGATCTAAATTGCCTCACACCAGCCCATTTCCTAACAGCACGACCAGGTTTAACCATAATTGACACGGCAGACGACGCCAAAACCAGGTGGCATCTAGTGTCAAAACTATTCGAAGATTTATGGAAGAGATGGAAAACAGAGTACTTGACTCAACTATCAACCAGAAACAAATGGACGAAACACCAGAAGAATGTCAACGTGGGTGATTTAGTAATAATACATGACGACAACTTGCTCGCAGGAAAATGGCCAATGGGTCGTGTGATAGAAGTCCATCCAGGAAAAGATGAACTTGTCAGAGTAGTCACTCTAAAAACTAAAAACGGCTACATGAAGCGCCCCGTAGTTCAGTTCTGCATTTGGTCTAAATGCAGAACTGAACTACGGGGCGCTGAAACGGAACCAAATATACCAGAAGAACAACCACTACATCAAAGTACTAGATCCGAAAAGAAACCACGTAATCGCCCGCAACCAAACAACAGAACGTACAGTACCTATCCCAAGATAGTAAACATTGCACTAGCACTGTTATTGTTCTTAGGTATAATATTACCAACCACAGCTACATATAATATCACGCAATTCGATATCAACAAAACGTTGTACTTTGACACTGTGGGTAAAGTACAATTAATTCGGGACAAGTGAAAACTAGTCACATATTTTGACATGTCTCCTTACTGGCTAGGAGACAAAGCCATCAAGGATTTTACAAGCTACCTCGATAGAACATGCAAACCAATTATAGAATCAAGTCACTGTCATATGATACTCCATCAAATACGTCACGATTACAACGAAATGCAATACTACAACCAGCTGTTGCTTAGTCAACATTACGGCGAGCGTTTACGAACACGACGCGGCCTTATCAACGCTGTCGGCTCAATTGCAAACTCATTGTTCGGAGTATTAAACGAAAGTTTCGCACAAAAATACAGACAGGACATTGAACTTGTGCACCGTAATCTAAAACACCAAGGTCAGTTATGGGAAAACTTGACATCCATCGTCGAAGCAGAGCACAATGTACTACAAAGAACTGAAAACATAATAGCAAAGTAACACAAAACCATAAATAAACATTTAAATGCTTTAGACAACGTTAACAGTAAGCTGCAACAAGAAATCGATGTGATGACTGCACAACAGGACTTCAAATTAGTCTCTATAGCAACCATTAATATGATGCAACACTTGAAACGGATACAAGAAATTTTAATAGATACAATATCGGAAATATACCATGGCCAAATCAGCACAAAAGTTCGGGTCACCGAAAATGTTTTTTTTTTTACAACAGCATACCAACCAGTTTAACTTTTCACCAAATATGCTCGTACCAGAACTAGACCAGATAAACCATTTTGTGAACCTTACAATACCAACGGAAACAGCATTACCAGAGGACATGAGTCTGAATAGATCTCTATCCTTTCTTGGAAAACAGATTAAAACGCTAAAAAACCACCAAAGCAGAGGTCGATGGCGTATCAGTTCATGACATCCACCAGTACACCATCATCTACATACTGCTGGGAGTTGTACTATGCGCGGCAGCAGTCTGGATCTGGAAAAGAGCAAGTTGCTGCTCGCATTCTACGGCCGGCTGGGCGCAGCCTCACCACAGACAGGAGTCTGTGGCGACCACATCAACCAGAGTGCATAGTGAAGTGCAACCGCGACAGCCGCGAAAAGAACGTGTGCTTACAGTGGAAGATTCATTAGTTTAAAGAATTCGTGTTTTAAGGACAACCATAATTCATACTTTTACCTTTGTTTACTATTTTACACTAAGTTCACCATTTTATAAATACCTATTTTACTTTTGTTTACCATTTCTTGTTTAGTTTTTACCTTTTCTTGTTTATTTCTTGTATAATTATAAAACTAAGATGATTTGATTAGTACTTTACCCTCCTCTTATCTTATCTTGTCTGCGTGCATTTTCATAAATGCATGTATCACAACTAGCTTCAGTTAGTGCGTGTCCACCAGTCGCGTAACTCCAATCAAACCATTTTACTGCTACTTTAGCTTAGATTAACCATTTACCATTATTTTAACTAGTATTCAATATAACTTCTAAAACCATTATTGCGTATCATTAAACCAGTGGTCGTAAACCAATAACCAAACCATTACCATTCTAATATAAAACCAACCAAATCAACGAACTCAGAGTTTAGTGCTAAACCAAGCAGGCGCTGAATTCTACACTCAAAATTTGCAATGTTTTTTTTTGAACATCCCTTTATTTAAGAACACTTGGGTGGTCAAGACGTATCTAACGATGTCTTTATTATATAAATCCGTGTAGTGGTTTGAAAGATGAGGTAATAAAGAACATAGTACATAAAAGAAACGCGTGAAAAATCCTTTCCTTGCAGTCGGGTAAAAACTAGAGTTACGTGTCCGTTCTTCTCCATAGAAACTACTTTTGCGAATGGACAGCAATATTTGAATGTTAAAAATATTTTTTTTTTTAATAATAATTCGTTATTATTACAAATCATTTTTCTTTATTTTTACACTTGCAGCCTGTGGGAGAAGTATTCGCGGGCGTCGTATGGGGCCCTTCGGGTCCAGTATAATAACGCGTTCAGAAAACTGATTGGGTTGCCTTGGCGTTGCAGTGCGTCAGGGATGTTTGCAGCGGCGCGTGTGGATTGTTTTACGCGATAATGCGCAAGCGCGCAACATCAATGGTGGCCCGGGTTATGGACAGCCCTAAAAGGGTTCTGAAAATGATTGCTGACAGAGTGGACTGTCCATATATAGCACACTGTTCACAGTTACATGTGTCACCGTATCGTGTTGTTTACTAACACTTAGTTTTAAGCACATTAGGTTAGTAACAATGAGTATAATATGAGTTTTCGCTCGAAATAAGTTTTTGAATTTGAATTTAACATTTAAAAGTTGCCTAATTGAAATAAATGATTTGACTTTGAAAATTGAGTGATAGTGTAGCATTTGCCGAAATTTGTGTCAGGAGCACAAAGGTGCATTGAAGGAGGCATACAAATTGGAATTGTTTCTTTTTTTAATTTTGATTTTTTAATTTTATTTTTATTGTTAAACTTTTATGTTTAAATATAGTGTATAACATTATTTATTATGTGGTATAACATCGTCTTGGAATACTGTAAGATGTTGTACATATTGGTGTCAAATAAATAAATAATAAATCAGTGAAAAATCGTAATGGGGTGAGTCTTTTTCAGACGCACAAACAATATAAACAAACTAACAAATTATCCCTTTGTAAAAGAAAGAAACAAAGGTCTACGTTTACAACGCTATGTTAACTTTTATAAGGAAAGAAATATGTTCACAGTGTACCCGTTTTAAGGGCAAGGTCGACCCGTTAGAATATTATATTATACGAGCATAAACTTACCTTTTTGTGTTACATTTTATTAGACAGTATTTTTGAAGAAATTAAGTTTAGTTTACAGCGGAATATAAACTTGAACTATGTAGGTATGTCAGGTCAACCAAAACATGTCCACTGCTGGACATAGGCCTCCACCAAACGTCGTCCAGTCCTGTGCGTTTGTTATTATATAAGTGTAAAAGCACATTATCACAATGATCGTAGTAGAAAATTAGGGTTATGATAAATAGAATTTGTTAGTAAATTTGAACAGTTGACAGTTTGAATTATAGCTTGCCTAGCGTCGGCAGTGCAAAGTTTAATAAAAGAAAGAGTTAAGTGGTCAGCTTGTACTAATTTTGTAACAAATTTTGTACCGTAGTACCAAACGAGTACATAATTTAATGAAACGGTTATGTTCGTTAGAAACTCAGACCCGATTTGGATTAAGTTTAAAATCTTACCCAATTTCTAAAAACGAACTTAATACCACTCAGTCTACAAATCCAATACAAAACAGTCCAATTGTTTACTTATCTATTCAAAACATTTACGATCCCCGTGTTTTAGATGTCAACCTGACTAAATCGAATCTAATTTCTGTGCGAATTATTTTCTCGTTAATTCCAAGCCCCAGGCAGAGTTCGAAGAATGAAATTGAATTAATTAACTTTTGTGTCCATAAATCGGTGATCAGATTTAACAAACAGTGTTTATGTTTGACAATCTCTCTGCTTTGTTTTCTCCTAAATAATTGTTGGAGTGGGCTTCTAGTCTAACAGAATGTAGCTGAGTACCTGTATTTTACATGGAGTGACAGCCTAAATGATATCTACAACCCAGTAATTGGGTATAGTATAGTATAGTGCGCGCGGCGCCATGTGTGCGTGCGCTTGTAATTATACATTATTCATTTGTGTGGCGCAGTGACGCGGCAGTCGTCGTCCGAACAAAAAACCACCCACACATGTTTACTCACACATAGCGCCGCGCGCAAAGATGAGTTGAACTATCTATAACACGATACTTCTTGGCTCGACAGGTGTGTTGATTTTTTGGTTTCTAAATACAAATGAGAACTGGGACTAACGGCTTTACCTGGTTTCCGAGCCATGGACGAGTCACAGTATGAAATGGATGGTCACCCATCCCTTGAAGATCGATCCATGTGGTTGTATTACCAAGCTACGAGCTCTTCAATGTTAGTGTTGGGCAGTGCAAAATAATAATGGCGGCATTGCTACCCGTTCTTGTTTTAAAAATGTATGATGCAAATCGATTTGAAAGCTTTGCCAATAATTGTTTAACAATATTGCTGATTGTGCTTGTGATTGAGTTGTTTTTAAAATTGTATGTAAAAGGTGTCGCAAATAGTTTTTAAATATTGTATAGTTTTTTTTTAATATTGCCTATTGGTTTTTGAAGAACAACCTACTGCCCGTTTGACATACGACCGGTTCTTCTAATATACTTCTTAAATTAATTTTGTTTTGGGGTCCAAGGCAGTTGAATATTTTGGTGGGATTCGAGCTTTATTACCTCGGTGCTTAACTGGTGGTCACTACTGTGGCTTGTAGGAGTTTCAGAGGTGGAAAATACATAAGGTGGCGGGCTTTCACCATAGGAAAAAAAATGTCATGGTTATTTTGACTGAAGATAGCACATAGACTTACTCAACGTATAACTAAATAATGACCCAAATCAATATCTGTCGAAATAAATCAAATCACGCAATAAAAAAGACATACTTCTACCACCCTTGCCATATTAATAGTAATAACTTATGTTTATCGACCTACCACTACAGAGGTGATTGCCCATTAAAGGTCGTCCCAATAACAGCCATATGTTCTGCAGCGATAATAGGGACCGACGTAAATGGGACTTAGTAACCTTAAGAGTAAGTTTACCATGGAGATTGGAATGATGCGATTTCACTATCACTATAACTACATATTATAAAACAAGGACTTTGTTTTGTTGTCCGTCGCGTATAAACTCAAAAACTACATAACGGATTTTCATGCGTTTTTCACCAATAGACAGAGTGACTTATGAGAAAGGTTTAAGTGTATAATTTGTTAAGCTTTTGTGTCTTCCCGACACCCACGCGGGCGAAGCTGCTGGTAACAGCTAGTATTTATTATTAGCTTTATACGGCGACTTCGCTCCCGCGGTCACAGGAACAATATCTTTTTCGGTGATAAAAACTATCTTTTACCGAGGGTCCTAGTGTAATTTTCTACGACGAAAGAATTTTCCAGAGATTATGTCATAAGAAGGAAACAAAACAATTTTACTTTTTCTTTACAAAAGTTTAAGTACACGACTGCCTCATTGGTTTGGTCATTACAAGTGAGTCTGCTGGACAGGGTTTTAGATTCTACCTACCAGGCATTGCTTTAGATTTTCTGTTTCAATAATTGTCAGTCATCATCATATCAGCCGAAAGACGTCTACTGCTGGACATAGGCCTTCCCCAAGCGTCGCCACATTGACCGGTCCCGTGCGTCCCGCATCCAGTGGTTCCCCGCAACCTTCACCAGGTCATCGGTCCACCTGGTCTTTCGGTTCACGGTCGCCACTTCGGAACTTTTCTGTCCCATCGGCCATCCGTTCTGCGAGAAATGCCCACTGCCACTTAAGTTTGGCAATTCTTCGGGCTGTGTCGGTAATCCTGGTTCTCTTGCGGATCTCTAAATTTCTGATATCTCTTTTGCCCTTTGGGTGACTTGTAAGCTTTCTGATGAGGCCCATTGTCAGTGGTGAACCGTTATTATTGTATTGCGCCCGACACCACCATCCAGTGACAAAGTACTTCGAACTTATATTTTGTTAGCAAAACTTAATGTTTAACATACCCACTTCTGGCAACTAATCAACTTATAGTAGCTTCGAATTAAATACTGTTTTACAGACATAAAAAAAAGGAGGTCTCAATCTCAAAAGTAATTAATTCGAAACATATGTTTGTAATATTCTTGGAATTCCACAATATTCACATATTATTGATTTATTATTTTACTCTGTATGGGCTTCTAAACACGTGTGCCAAATTTCATAAGCTTATGTATGTTTTTTTGTATGTATGTATGTGTAAAAGTGCAAAAATAACTTTCATTTCGGAAGTCGGTGTAGAAAAACGATAAAATCAAGAGGTACCAAAGACACCGACTGCCGAAACGAAAGTTATTTTGCACTTTAAAGTGTTTTGCTTTTTGCAAAAAATAAAGCGTAATATCTATGTGTAAAATTATAAACATGCAATCGATTACTATCTACCTCAAACAAAATTTGTCGTATATCAGATACATTAGGTAATCATTAATTCTCATTTCAAATTCATTAATTTGAAATGTTAATTAATATTCTGATGATAATTGCAAGAGCGATGGTCTAATAGAATATTATAATGCCTGACCTCTGTATTTAGGGTTTTATCACACATTACACGCTATTCACTTGAAACAGACTGATCATTGATTTATTGACTCATAATTATTATAATTTTTATGCGAGCTACTCATCAAATATAATAACTAATTGATTCACGAGTCGATGAGCAAAACACTTGACGATGAATAAAATTACATTGATAATATCGTTTTTCAAAAATGTTATCAATCAATCAATATATAATTATATCAATCAATTTCATAAAAGAAGATTGCTGTATTAGTGTTAAGGGACTAGCTTATTCCCCCGGCTTAGCTTATAACGCCTATTACATTTAAGTCTAAGTCCTCAAAATCAAAATATTTTTATTTTCAACCATAAAGTAGTTATAATAGGTACTTTAGAATTATTAAACAAAAACTATATTTAGTTTCATATTCTCAAGCGTCAATAGGTCTCTATGGAGAAGAATGTGCATGAAACTCCACGGAAACTCTCGTTGCCATCAGTTTTTATTACAATTACTTGGTTACATCATTGTTGTTTAAAAAATACATATATGTGAGAACGATGTAATAAAGACGTGTACGCAAAACAAATAATTCAAAAATAAAATAAGTACGCAATTAACAAGTAAAATTTCAAAATTTAAAACCATTTACGACACATTTATCTTGCGAAAACACCCCGATTCAAACAGTAAAACACCCATAACTTTTGAACGGCTAAACTGATTTTATTTAAATATAGCTAAGAACACTCTCGACAAAATCACCTTTTCAACAAAAAAAAATTAATCAAAATCGGTTCATCCGTTTAGGCGCTATGATGCCACAGACAGGCATCACAAGTCAAAGTTATAACACCCGCTCTTTTTTTCCGGCGGGGGTTAAAAACAGGCTGCGGCAGCTAAGTTATGACCAGTCCCAACCGATGGCGTCCGTTCACAAACATGACGCATGGATTGGCACCACTCAGCTCAATCATCATGAACGGAATCAAATGATCCAACACATGTGCCACCATCAGAGAGACATTAGAGAGAGCATGACACTAAGTCTAAGTTCAAGTACTATAAGTCTTCGCTTATCTTATCTCGCGCGTATCTTATTAAGTCCACCCGCACTTAATTTGCCGAAAAAAACTTAGTAAACTATGGTGTGGTTTGTTTTGGTGAAAGAATTTTCGGTATGGAATCAGCAGGTAATTTCAGAAAGAATTTACAAAAGTTTATACAAGCAATTTTACTTCTGATATTACTACATACAGATTGTTACGTATGCCTAGGAATCTGCTGACATTGCGGACAAAATACATACATAGACCTTGATGACAGTGCAGTTACCGTAAGTCAACGCACGTAGCTAGACTTTCGCTGACACAGAAACGTACGGAGCATAAACATAGGAAGTTGCTGACTGTGCAATTACCTTGGAACCGATCCAGCCATGACGTCAAGGAATCGATCAATGCCGAACTAATATTTAAGAGCATCTCTCGTAAGAAAGAACCATTCCATATTCCTACATCGTGTAGGATGGATTCTCGTAGGCTAGTTAGTTTTAGTTAGTCTATTTAAATATTGTAACCATTCCATGTCCTAACATCGGCTTGGAATGGACATTCGTAGGTTAACTAGTTGTAGTTAGTAGTTGTAACCATTCCATGATCCAACCTCGACTTGGAATGGACACTTCTAGGATAATTAATTATAATTAACTTTAATAATTAAAGGTTTAGAATCATTTCGGGTTTCTTTCCACTCTCCCGGCTGTGGTAAACGTAATTAGATTATTCCAATAAAAATAACAAACAAACAGCACTCACTCAAAAAAGAAAATCATAACAAAAATGTTCGCATCAAAAAAGTCTTGAACACACAAAAGGTGTTTAGAACAAACCTTTAGCCAGAGTTAAACAGGACTAGCCCAACCATAACAGTAATAAGGATTTCGGCTTAGGATACGCAATTAAGGGGTAAAAGTTTTAATAACCAACAATTTTATAGGTTATACGACGAAGGAATTGTATACGATCGATGTTTATGAGTTTATGAGGAGTTGTATTGGTTTAGAGTGTTAGAGTGGTCGGTCTGGTTGTAATAGGGTATTGGGGTTATAAGGATCTGAACATGTGGAATGATCTTGATGTAATGTGGTTTCAATGACGCAATACAAATGTAACGGGACTTGTGGGTTTTGTTGTTCGAGACTATTCTTCGCATTACATGTAACGCTGAAGACAGTCATCTGTTTGATTGTCATAGTGCAAGGGCTGTCTGATGTAATCAGATTTCAGAGAGATCTTAAGCTTGTCTAAAATCTGATTCTGATAGAGACAGTTCACAAACAAAAGTATGCTAAAACAATAATAAATCATAACAAATAAGTTAAAAACGAATACACACGAATGAGAAACAAAACACAATCAGTTATACAAAAAAAAAAACAGATTAGATAGGATTAGTTTTAGTGAAACATCTGAGGATGATAACTCAAAATGCAATAAATTATTATAAAGCTATGCCAAGCTTTTAGTTTTGAAATAAAAAATACATGAAAAATAATAAATACATTATCCTCTGCAGAAACTCTTTTAAATAAACAATATCCCGACACAGGTGAAGCTATGTAAGTTCATAACATAATGAGCACCGAAGCAAGACGTTGAGGCATGAATAACAAAACAACACAGAATTTCATATTAATTTCACTAAAGCAAGCTCGAAAGTATTCGAGCACGGGTGTTTTTAATTAAAATTTTACTTGCTCAAGTCGGCGGCTTCTCTAATAGTTTCATTACTCATCTCGGGGTCTCGGTCTTCGTGTCATTTAAGTAGGTTGTTCCATGACTTGCAGACACGGTAGAGTGTGTAATGTAAAAGTCACTGTAGAGTGTCATTTTGAGAGCTAAGTTCTTTAAAGTAACATATAACATAACATAAGTTCAGTGTTGTTTTAATCCTATGTAAAAGAGAAGCAACAAGACGAAGATGGAGGGGCGAACTGGACTCGTACTGAAAGGAATGGTCTGCAATGGCAGAGGATACATGTGTATCGAAAAGGGAGTAGAAGGCATTTGCCCAGCCGTGGGATACAAGAAAAACTGAATAACACAAATAAAAAACGACATATGTATGCAGTCGGCTACGAACTCGTACCTTTTTTAGAAGGCCAAAAATAACCCTTTTCTATTTTTTAAGCAGCAGATGACGTGTCACTGCGGGCATGAATCCGAACCCGACTGCAGACGGCAGCAGCAGACGGCAGAGCTGTGTTCCTATTGGTTTTGAGTGTTCCGTGAGACAAAATGTCTGACTACACCCACTTACTAAGTCACTACTGATCTGCGGTCGGGCGAACCGTCGTATGCGATCGTGCGATGTGTAGTCGGCTGCAAATGCGGAATGTATTTCATAGAAATACATAGAAACCAGTAGTGTCACAGCGACACGTCGTCTGCTGCTGCTGTATGCCAGCCACGAACTCGTACCTTTAATCACACTACTGATAGCTCTCTTATGAGTTTAGACCAAAGAGGCAGTCCAAATCAGCCCAGAGGGCCTAGACAAAAAAGTGAATTTGTGTTACCGAAAACGATTGTCAAAAATATTGCTTTAAGAGTATTTATAAACCATTAATTCAATAAAGATTTTTTAAACTCCACCTCTAGTAAAACAGGGTTAAAGTGTTATGCGAACAAGATCGCGGGTAACAGCTAGTTAAGCGATATGACATCGTTGTCAACGAGTTTGTTAAGACTGCGCATAGCATTAATATTAAGTGTTGGACTAATTCCTTGCAAGAGTGTGCAGTCACACAGCTCTGTTGGAGCTAAGCGAGGAGACGCGGGATTATACCTCCATTTGTTTGTTTATAATTCAAAATCAAAATCAATATTTTTTATTTCACATAGGCCTACATGGGCACTTATAAAACGTCGACAAAAGGTGCACGGTTCGGGTTGGTCGTTTCCTATGGAGAAGAACCGGCAAGAAACTCCATGGTTACTCTTTTAAAAATGGTTTGGTTTTACAATATTTCCATGTTACAGCATTAGTACTTAGACATGGGGGGACAACGTAGGCCCGACTTATGACAATAAGTCGTAAGAAACTAAAAAATAAAATAAAAGGATTATATATATATAATTGATTTGTGTTTGCGCGGATTAGGATTGTATTTTTGGGTTCTCAGGGTTTCCCGTTAGGAGAAAGTTGGAAATGGCTCATCATCATCATCATCATCAGCCTTTTAATGTTCCCACTGCTGGGACACAGGTCTCCTCTCTCTGAAAGGGAATGGGCCGTTATCCATCACGGAGACCCAGTGCAGGTTGGTGGATGTCGCATGTCTGTGAAGTTTTGGTTCTAGGACATGCCGGTTTCCTCTTGAACTTTTCCTTCACCGTTTTTAGAGCAGTTTACCACAATGAAATATTTTTTATAAGTTATCCAACTTTCAGATAGCTTTACTACAATATTATAGAGGAATAGTTTTCGATCTACACTATCGCTAAGTACAGTAGGTTACTTTTATTTTGGAGATATTCATGGTTCTTGTGGGACTGGACGGGAGCATAGCCAGGGGCAAAATCTAGTCCTCTATAAATTGGTAACTGCAATATTAGGATCATTATTGTGTATGTTAACCTCACAATAATGGCCTAGAAAATTTGCCATCATCATATTACCCCTTTTCTACAAGAAAAAAAATAATCTTTATTTTTTTTTACTTTTTTCGTATTCTTAACGATCTGCTAAAACCGACTAACCTTTGGGTATGCAGACGACAGCACTGTTTCTGAGAGATATTTGTCAAACGCTCGTGCTACCGGGCCTCAGATCCAGTCTCTCTGGGAGGCCATGTTGGAGCGCTTGAACCTGTCCTTGCAGGCAGTCTCCGATTGGGGCCATGCCAATCTGGTCAGGTTTAATGCTGCCCAGTCGTGTCTTTGTTCCGCTAAAAAGAGCCAATTTCACCCGGCTCCAACTTTCCGAGATGCGACCGTGGCAATAACTGACCACCTTGAGCTTCTTGGCGTTATGTTGACATCGACTCTCAATTTTGGCCCATGCATTGAGGCAAAGGCTCAGCTGGCTGCCAAAAATCTGGGGATCCTTGCAAAGGTGAGAAAGATAGTGGTCAAGCGCGTGCCTAAAATAAAAAAAATAAGAAACCCTTTCATTTGATACCCATGTCACGGCAGTGCATAAAAAAAAACTAGTCCGCCATCTTGGGCCGTCCGCCATATTGGATTTAGAATGACTTCACCTAACTAACCATGCATTGTAATGCAAGCTAAACGTGTATGAAAATTTCATAACGAATGACTGGAGGATAACTGCTTTAAAATTCAGTTGCAAGATTTGACCCGAACACATTTAAATACCTACATAAATACATTGCAAGTTAAAGAAAAGCTTGTTAAATACGAAGAATTTTCACATAACTATGTGAAAAATGTCTACACATGTTAGGTAAATACCAGGTATCTAAATAAATAAAAGAGAAAGTCAATGTCAGACACTAAATGATAAATGTTTTTATTTCTGTAAGTTGGTTTGTACAAACACTTTTACATGTCGAACATATTTTTTTAAACTAGATGTGGTCGGCGTTTCCTATCTGACTACTCTGAGAAAAAAGGCCGAAACAAACACAGAGGTCACGTAGGCATAAAGTTAATGGAAACACGATACGGGAGAAATCTAGAAAAATAGAATTTTAAAGGAGAAAATATATTTTTTTTGTTAGATTTCCACGAGAAAAATTGTTAGACAATATAAAGCTTATTCTGAAAATACTCGGACCAGGATTTTCTTTGATATGGACGTGTGGTGAGAAGTGTGAAACATTTACATACATATTTTAGGTAGATACAGTCAGATACAAATTTATTTAAGTATGTATTATATTAAAATAAATATAAATGAATATTCAAAAAAAAATAAGTCTATATACAAAGAGGAGAGGGAAAAGGGCTCATATAGCGTGCAATCTGACTGAAAATATTTTTCAGTTAACCTTTACAGCAATTATTCTATTACTTAAAAATGAATCGTAATAAAAATAACTGTCTTTTTTTCTCTTACGTATTAAATTATTCTCACGATCGATTAAGCCCATAAATGTATTTTTTACCGAAGGCTATGTCCCATCTCTAATATTAGTTCCATGGACTCTCACGTTAAGTCACGGTGCTATCAGCGCCAAAATGGTGAAAATCAAATGTCTTCATTTTGTCATCTATAATATGAAGTCCAGCGTACTTGTATGATAGAGGTCAGTGCCCTTTGGGCATTTAAAAAAAGAAGTCGTGACGTCATTGACGCACTTCGCACTCAGTTTGCTTCGAATGTGTTTTAAACTTTTTAAAGGCAACTGCATGCATGGATTTGCCTGAAAAGATTAAAAAAAATATGTTTAACTTATTTCTGTTAGATATTTTACTTATAATTTTGTTGCTATTGTTATATTAATTATGTTAAGTACAATGTAAAAGGGGCCAGCCTATTTGGTATCGTCATCATCATCATTTCAGCCAAAAGACGTCCACTACTCGACATAGACTTCCGGGAACCGTCACCACATCTACTGCGCATCCTATGCGTTTCGCATTCAGAATACTCCTCCGGCCCCCAACCGATCATTAGTCCACCTTTTGTGAGGTCTGCCAACGCTGCGTTTTCTGATTGTTGCGAAATACCCCGCAAAAAGTCTAATTTGTAATTTTTTCGTTTGGTCTGTTGGTATCTCATGCATACTGCGCTACCACGGCGAGATAGCGCAGTAATGTGGGACTCCAAACCACTAAAACTCCACGGTGTCCTACTGTGAGGCTTATGAAGGGAACACGGGCACGCGTTAGCACTCACCGCGAATCCGCCGCAGCTGCCCGTCACCGGACTCTCCTCTGGGGTGTAGCCCCTATCACCGGCGTATCAGAACACATTGTACGCCGTGACCGCCCCAGGGAACAAATCAGCACATGGGTGTCAGACGGTCCCGTGTATGGCACCCTTGGTCCCTACTTTGTGTGACTTGGGATTGAATCCTATTCTCAGGTGTGACTCTTGCTAGTAAAAGAAATATCTTGAGTTTTAACGAAAAAACACAACAAAACCGAACTTTTTCTAAAACACGGTGTGGTATATTACCGCCCGTGTCCCCCATATTAAGCACTTTAAAAATTTAACATGGAAGGAACCCGATACAAATTACACATGCTCGTCCTGTCGCCTCGCCTCAAATATGCAGACAGGGAGTTACATTCACATTTACCGCTAACAAGCTTTCGCCCGCGGCTTTACTCGATAAAGTTGGCGGGATGCCCTTTTGCACTGTCCATGTTTTTGCGTCGTTAAATATGATGGCATATGGTAAATGTTGAGTGTGGATGTGACGTTGTTATACAAGTACATTTACATATTCACATCCCGAGTATTCATAGTCTGTTTCGATTGAAACGTGCAGATACGAGAATGTCGAAGCAAATTCGTCAAAATGTGAGAAAAATAAACAATAATAATAAGTCTTTCGTATCAACAATGCTGCGCGTAATTTATCAGTAAGTATTTTTGTAGTTCATTCTTTGCTTCGTCGTCATAGAAACCACCATGTTTTATCTTACTTCTCTTATATGTGAAAGTTTGGATGGATAGATGTGTGTGTGTGGATGTATGATTGTACACCAATACGGCTCAACGGATCTGGATGCAACCTATCTCTGTGCAAATTTTGCACAGAGATAGGTTGCATCCAGATCCGTTATTGATAGATTATTTATTTATTTTATTTATTATATTCTTTATTGTACACCATAAAAATATATATACAGTACAAATAATCATAAAATCAAGAGTACAATGGGCGGTCTTATCGCACAGGGCAATCTCTTATAGACAACATTTAGTCTGGATGTAATGGGCCTTATATGCAGTTGCAACGATTTAACGGTGAGCCATTCGAAATTCAATACATCTTATTGTTTCTGACAGTAAATGCTATAAAAAGCTACGCAGTAAAAAGAGTAAGTATGGAGTTTCTTGTGCATTCTTCTCCATAACAAGCTACTTTTCCGAATGTACGGTAGAATCAACTTTTATTACTTGTAAATTTTTATTTGTGTATGACGTTCAAAAGTGCCGCTTTTTGGCCTAGTTGAATAAATATATTTGACTTTGACTTTGAAACATCCTCGTCTATCACCTGCCAGCTCGCTTGCGTTTTAACATGAAGTACACCTTGACCAACTTATCTGTGAAACGGACGTTTTTGGAACTTACATTTTGAATGGGACATAAGACCGGTTTTTGTTTATATTTTTGGTTAAATGGTGACGAAAAGCGCCACTCATAATTACACAGTTAAGTTGGTCGATCTGTACCTAATACTACTTCCACCTATAGACTGTGGAATGTTCACACGTCGAGTATCACTTGCGACAAACCACTAGTACCCGGCAGCCGAAGAGGAATTGAGCAGGTTGCGATGGAGTGTTATAGGGTTATCTGAAGTCCGAAGAGAGGGGGAGGACTCGATAATCCTCAAATCCGGTAACCTGCTCTATTTCCGAGAGGGTGACCGGCAGTCCCAGGGTGGTGTCGGGTTTATCGTCCACAAGTCCCTTAAGAACAACGTGGTGAAGACCGAGAGTGTGTCGACCAGGGTGGCGTACCTTATACTCAGAATATCCTTAAGATATTCGCTGAAGGACATACAGGTCTACGCCCCAACCTCGGCACACCCCGACGACGAGGTAGAGACCATGTATGAGGATATCTCCAGAGCCATGCATGGTTTCAAAACTCACTTCACCGTTATCATGGGGGACTTCAACGCGAAATTGGGCAAACGAGACGAGGATGAGCTGCAAGTGGGGCAATTTGGAGTTGGACGAAGTTTTATGGAAAAGGAGGGCCTCTATATGATGAACTCCTTCTTCAAAAAGCGTGAAGCCAGGAAGTGGACCTGGCAAAGCCCCGATGGTGCAACAAAAATGAGATCGACTTCATCATGTCAACCAAGAAGCAAATGTTCAATGATGTCTCTGTGATCAATTCGGTGAAAACCCGGGAGCGATCACCGCATGATAAGAGGCACATTGAACATTAATATTAAGCTAGAAAGGTCTCGACTGATGAAGTCCACACTCCGTCCAGCACAGATCCAGGTCCATAACCCAGGGAGCTTTCAGCTCGAACTCCAGAATCGTTTCGAGTGACTAGGGAGCTCCGTGGACGAATACAGCGACGGGTTCGTGGAAGCTGTCCGTACGATCGGGTCTTTCCACTTTGACAGTTAACAATCGTTTTCACTGACAAAATGTCACTTTGCCACTTTGTCGAGGCACAAGTTGTCTTTATCACACACTCATTATAAAAGCCGTTATAAAGATTTTCTAGACGACAGACAGACCCTTATCAAAATCGGCCTGATTATGATGAGAATCTTGACTGTTTTAACTAAGGCAATGCTGATTATTTTTGGGGCTATTATGATACGAAAACCAAATGGAACTCCATTTTCGAAATGACAAAATTTGGGATTAACCGCATAACGTTTTGGTAACTCATGTCAATCTCATACATTTATGACATTTCGATATTTTTGTCTAAAGGTTGTAGCTTTAACGGTTATAATTATATCAATAAGCTTTCTAGAAACCAAAAAAAGTGCAGGATAGTATTCTACAAACTTCAACCTAGTTTCCTTCCAAACTATAACAACTCACGCCAAAAGTGAACACATTCGATGCATCAGCCATATTGGCGTTACCGATACATCAAGAAGCTTCTAAGTAAAAGGATGTTTGGTATGAAACGGTGCATAACTTTTACATTCAAGTGTACTTTATGAAGTGGATGGTTACAGCCGCACAGCATTCCACTAGGGAGTTTTGAACGTAGGCCAGACTGGTCGTGTAAATCTGCAGACTGTTGATTTATTGCAGAGGTGGAGGTAGGTAGAAACTGTGCGGAAGATTTCTAAGGAAAAGCACGACAAAGTAAGATAGCCTGTCATATAATTATAATTATATGACATGTTATAATTATATTATAATTATAAAAATTGAATTTTGCCGAAAATTCTAGGATCTTTGCAATGGGCGGATTATTGAAAATTAAGAACGTATTTCGTAATAATACGGCAAAATTCAATTTTTATTATTATCCTAAAAACGGAGACCCGTAGAAGGTCCACCCGGAAAAAAAAATGCACCATTTCTGTAGGAAAAACTGGTGAAACCATGAGAATACACTAGTATTTAGATACGAGTATATTAAAGTCTCAACAATAACACCTACAGTCTTAACAAAAAGCTTAAAACGAAAAGAAAAAATCCCTGTCAACTCCTTTCTTCGCTTTATTTACTTCACAGTATAAGAAAAATCCCATAAACATTTATTCATCCACACACTTTCACCTTTTCCGTGTAGTTTTTCAAATCCTGTGAACCAATACTTGATCCATAAATCCCGTATATAATATTCACCCGCACATTACATTACGTTAGAAAGATAACTTCCTCGTGCAAAAATAAATCCAGTTCACTTACCTGCGTGGGAAAACCAGTGACCTATAAAAATATGCAGATCAATAAGTAGTTCGGCATACTCGTACGTATACATTCTTAAACCGTACTAATACTATAAATGTGAAAGTAATTCTGTCTGTTGGTTGTCAAGGTAATAGTCGAACGGATTTAGATGAAACTTGGCACGGGGTGTAGAGCCTGACCTGGATTAGGGATTAGGTTAACTCTGTCTGTCTGTATGTTTGTTACATTTTCACGCCCAAACCGCTGAATCAATTTTGTAGAATTTTTATCTTAGAGAAAGACATAGAATACTTCATAATACTCTGCTCGATTATGTAAAATACAGAAATAATTTTCACGTAAGGATGCGCCGGCCTTTACACGGAAAGCCGCTAGCAAAATCTGTTATGCTTATTAGGTATTTATGCCTAGTCGACCTTCTGATTCTGTTCTCATTTCAAATTCATTGGCCGGCCCTTAATGGTAGCGGAGACCACGATTTAAAATGTACTGTCCACTTCATTCGAAGCTTGGGCCGCAAATAATTAGAAAACTCGAGTCACCCTTTGGCACTGACCTCTTTTATAAGTACGCTGGACTAAACATCTATACCTCTAAACCAATATTATAAAGAGGAAAGATTTTTTTGTTTGTTTGTTTATACCGAATAAGCTCCAAAACTACAGGACCGATTTAAAAAAAAAATTCACCGTTGGGAAGGTACTCTATACCCGGGTGACATAAGCTACGTTTTATCCCTGTATTTCTATGGGAACGGGAACTATGCGGGTGAAACCGCGAGGCGTCGTCTAGTCTATACCAATATTATAAAGAGGAAAGATTTTTTTGTTTGTTTGTACCGAATAGGCTCCAAAACTCCTGGACCGATTTCAAAAATTCTTTCACCGTTGGGAAGCTACTCTATACCCGGGTGACATAGGCTACTTTTTATCCCTGTATTCCCATGGGAACGGGAACTACTCGGGTGAAACCGCGAGGCGTCGTCTAGTACTATATAAAATGACAGTTGATTTTTGTGCTGATTCAAAGCGCCCTGCTCGAGGTTCCCAGGAACTAAAATTGACACATTAATACCGATATTTCTCTTACCAATCAACACATTCCTAAGCCTGGAATTAATTCTGGAATAATATCATGAAAATTATAATTTTATTAACAAATGTTTTGAAGTAAAACAATTTATTAACTTCATCTGAAACAGAGTTGAAAACTGATATAAGTGTTTACCTTGATGGAATGCGATGTCACTCTTATTTGCACCTTAACACTACAGATACAGAAAAAAAAAATTGTGGGTAGTCAAAACTGAAACAGCCAAATTTTATCTCTTAATTTGAAAATTTAATTAAAAATAGTAATAGTTTAAAAATAAATATATTAATGGTACATATTGTTAGTTGATCATCACAACCTGCCAGTCAAGTGTTTTCAACTCCATATCTTAACATTTATTTTCACATCCTCACTATGGAAGCAATAAACCGCACAATCACAGATATAAGCAATCTGTTCAGTCTAAGAATGACAGAATTTGAAAAGGAGTTGCAAAAGACTCCGTGCACCACACCAATCACCACCTCAGGTTTGGCAGCCGAGTTCTTGTCATTCCGGACATTTATTGTTCAGGCGCTCGGTTCTCTCCAGCAGCAAGCTGCCATGTTAGCGCAGAGCCTCGACAACATGGAGATGCGTGGGCGGCGTAAGATCCTGCTGTTGCACGGAGTTTCGGAGCAGCAAGACGAAGAGACTGCACAGGTGGTGGCCCAAGTTGTCACGCAGCGTCTGAAGATTGACTTGGATGTGTCTGGCATCAAGAGGTGTCACAGGATGGGGCGCAGCGCATCTAACAAACCCCGACCGATCCTCTTCAAACTCCATGATGTTGCTCTCCGGGATAAAGTCTGGTTTAGCAAGACCAAGCTGAAGGGGTCCGGAATCACAATATCGGAGTTCCTGACGAAAACCAGGCACAACGTATTCATGGCGACACGGAGCAGATTTGGCGTGACTCAATGCTGGACCTCAGAAGGCACCGTGATCATCCTTGACGCGAAGGGATCTCGACATCGAGTGACCTCCATTGCCGACCTCGATAGCATCGCGCAGCAGTCGGAACAGGTCTCTGGACAGCCGGGGCCGGGCGTCGCTCAACCAGTCGCAGTCGAAAAGGTCACCACATCAAAAACCAAGCGTACTGTGGCCCGAAAGTGAAGTTCTTTGTTGTTTTGTTTCCGTTTTGATAGTCCAGGTATTTTTTGTTTATTATATTTGTCTGTAGGTAGGTATAATTAACTTTAATTTTCAACATTTCACACCTATTCCTATTTTTTTTCTTGTTTCTTTGTGTACCTTTTGTTTGTTTGGTATTAATTTTCAACTTTTTTTTTTTTTTTTTTATTCCTCACGGAACAGGCTTAGGTCTGAGACCATGCTGCCTAGGCATCAGTATTTTTCTTGAGTAGGTAGATCCAGTTCAATTCACCAGTATGCAAATCCATAATATAGGGAAATCCAATAAAATTCATTAGTTTTATATTTATCCATAGGTAAGTAACTCCAGTTTAAGTCATTAGTATTCATCCATAGGTAATCAAATCCAGGTTAATTCATTAGTTTCTTATTTTCCAGTCTTCAATTTATTTCAATAAAATCCATGTTTAAGATTTTTTATTCCACAAAATCTCGAGTCAAGTCCAAGTAATTTTCATTCAAAGTTTATGTTATTTTGTAAGAGCCGAGTGTCAAGTCCTTTTTTTTAATCCCAACTGACGGGAATCAACTGATAACGTTTAAACGTTATCAGTAACCTAACCTAACCTAAATATATTATTATCAATCATTTTAAATTACAAATTATATTTAAGAAAGTCAATAAAAAGATATTTAAGTAATATACATATTATATACACATGACAGTTCTTTAGACACCATGAGTTAAATTTGTCCCACTGTATTCATAATAAAATTAAACAGAGGTAAATACGTCGAGCTATTTACAAGAAGAGCCTGAATAGAGCGCGGTACCAAATCAGGGCTACCATAAATTTCAATTAGCTCATCCATCAGCACAAGGCGCTGGATGCCAAAGGATGAGCACTCAAAGAAAATGTGAGCAAGAGATTGCTCTGCTTGAGAGTCACAATGATCACAGAGAGGACTGTGTACAATTTTCAGACGAGACAAATGATAATTTAGTCGACAATGACCAAAACGAAGCCTGAGTATGGTGGAGTAAAACTTCCTGTTCATGTAAATATTGGTTTTACAGAACCAAGGCATGGTCCCTATGGGAATATTGTATACTGCATACTACATACCTTTAATTTCAATTTGAACTGTATGATTCCAGTGCCTTTTCCATATATCAATGGACCTTTTTTTCAACAGAGGAACTATATCTGTACAAGGAACAGATATGTTAAGGAAACTACTTGAATCTGGGACATCATCAGAATTTGTTATAGCTCTAGCTAAAAAATCAACCCTTTCGTTGCCCATGACACCAACGTGCGAAGGGACCCACATGAACAAAACCTTAATAGAATAGAATAGAATAGAATATACTTTATTGTACACCATAAAATTATAAACAATTACAAGAAAAACATATAAAAACGGGTACAAAGGCGGTCTTATCGCTGACAGCGATATCTACCAGACAACCTTTGGATGGACTGAAAAAAAACTTAAAATATAAAAGGGGGGTAGTCTGCGGTGTACTGCTATTAGATAAAATCATAAATATATACAAGATTATATTACTATAATAAATACTATACATAAACCTATATATAAGCATACACAATATTACATGAAATTTATAGAAAGAGAGAGAAACAAAAAGAAAAACGGTTAAATAATGATGACAGAGATTCGATCAGAATAGAAAAGCGTTAGAGAGAAAGGAAATGGTTTTTAACCAGGTTTTTAAAAGAAACCAGTGACTGGGCTTGTCTAACTGACAACGGCAACTCATTCCACAATCGCACAGCCTGGACCGTAAACGATTTGTCGTAAAACTTAGTGGAATGAGCAGGCATCAAAAGATTCAAATTCTCCGATGATCTCAAGTTTCTAGAATGTGTGTCATGAAGGAACTTAAATCGTTCTTTGAGATACGTGGGGGTTGTAGGAATAAACAGAATACTGTAGAGTAATGACAAAATATGGGCATTCCGGCGAAAGCGGATTGGCAGCCACTTGAGCTTAATTCGAAATTCGGAAACATGGTCATATTTGCGTAAACCAAATATGAATCTAATACAAAAGTTCTGGAGTCGCTCAAGCTTATCTAGCTGCACTTCAGTTAGGTCTAAATAGCTGACATCGGCATAATCAAGGATTGGGAGAAGGAGGGATTCGGCGAGTGCAGTTTTGGTGGCAGTTGGAAGGAAATTGCGCAGTCTGCGCAAAGACCCCGCAGACGCAAACATCTTGCGGCTAACTTCCTGCAGTTGAGGACCCCACGAAAAGTCTTTGTCTACTAAAATACCCAGATCTTTCACTGAGTCGCTGTATGGAATAGCTGAGCCATCAAAGACAATCCGGGGGAGCTGCGACCAGTTAATTTTCAAGCGCAACCTAGGACTACCGACAACAATGACTTGAGTCTTCGTAGGATTTATCTTCAGACCATGAGCCAAACTCCACTCAGAAATACGAGCCAAATCTTTATTGACCATATTAACTGCCTCAGACAATTCTTCTACCGGAGCTTGAGAATATATTTGCAGATCGTCAGCGTACAGGTGGTAGGACGAGAGAAGTGCATTGGAAATAGAATTAATAAAAATAGCGAAGAGAAGAGGAGATAGAACGCCCCATTGTGGTACACCTGCAGAAGTATTGCACCATGACGAAGAAGAACCTTCAATGCAAATACGTTGTCGGCGGCCACACAGGTAACTACGAAACCAATCAATTACCGTTGGAGATATGTTAAGAGAGCCAAGTATGCCGAGTAAGATATCAAAATCGACGGTGTTAAAAGCATTACTAAAGTCTAATAAGGAAAGAACCGTCAGATTTCCATTATCCATACCGAGTCTAATATCGTCTGTAATGCTAACAAGAGCTGTTGTAGTACTATGTCCTGGACGAAACCCGGATTGGAAAAAATTAAGGAGATGGTTCTTGCAAAGGAATGTACTATGTTGGTTATGGATAAGACGTTCGAGGACTTTGGACAGAAACGGTAATATGGAGATAGGTCGGAATTCAGAGTAGGAAACTGGATTATGCTTTTTAGGAAGAGGGGTGATTTGGGCTTCTTTCCAAGAAGAAGGAAAAACACCGCTAGATAGGGAATGATTAAGGATATGGCAG
The DNA here is from genome assembly GCA_964057195.1 of Orthosia cruda. Classification (NCBI taxonomy): domain Eukaryota; kingdom Metazoa; phylum Arthropoda; class Insecta; order Lepidoptera; family Noctuidae; genus Orthosia; species Orthosia cruda. Next base: position 24,457,466 of record OZ059840.1, read on the forward strand.
ATGACAGGAAGGATTTCGTCAAGGATAGGGAGTATCATCTTGCGACTGATGCAGTCACTACCAATAGCATTAGATGAGATAGATTCAATGCTCTTCTTAACATCACAATCGGAGAACTGATTAAAGACGAATGGTGAATAATCGGGAGTGGGAAGAGACGAAAGATCATTTAACGTTTTTGCTTTGATAGTACCATTGAAGCTAGAGGAAGTAGAAAAATGTTGATTAAGTAATTCAAGATCTATATCTTTAGGAATAGAATCTTGGCGCGATTTTCCCACTCCCATTGATCTAAGAAATTTCCAGACTTTAGCTGGGTCACCGTTTTCAACGGACTTATGAATGTGGACTTAATGTTATGTAAAGACAAATACAACCAAGATTCTTTTATTAACGATATAAAATAGTTTGTGTTAGCATTCAACCTATTATTTCTGAGATTTTCAAGAACACTCATGCTGTCACTAGCTATTACCCATTGACGACATCCATCATTTGTATGCCTAAAGTGCTTTAGGGCAGCAAGTATAGCCACAGCCTCAGCTGTGAATATACTTGTGTTTAAGTTTATTTTATAACCAGTACCAGAATTCATTAGCTCATCAAAAATAGCAAATGACACTGCTGACTCAGTTTTAGACCCATCAGTATACACAAATCTATGATCAGTAAACTCATGAAATTTACTATATACATCTTCTTTAGTGGATAAATTGTGATCAATAATGATGTCAATTGCAGGACACTTGCTGTCAAAATCCCCCTGATAACATGAAAGAATAGATGACTTATGTACTTGCAGAGTATCAAGAAAATTTACATATTGAGGTAAGCCTTGAAGCATATATGTTGCATTACTAATGAATGATGTGCATGATTGTTTCAAATTAGAAAACAAGTGATTATTATTTTTACTATATAGTTTTAATAGGAGCCTTTCCTTTAAGTAAGAGAATATTATACTTAATGGAGGAAGTTTACACTCAACTTGCATTGCATTGATTGGAGTACTTTTAAATGCCCCGGTAATGAGTCTCAAACTTTTATTTTGTATTTTATCAAGAATATCTACTGACCTTCTATCACCAGCAAAACAAAGAAAACAATATTCAAAATGACTTCGAATCAAAGATTTATATAATAACAACAATATTTTTGGGTCTGCTCCCCAGGAGGTTCTACACAAAGTCTTCAAAATATTAAAAACTCTGTTAGCTCTAGAACTTATCAATTCAACATATTTTTTCCAAATTAAATTATGAGTGAAGGTCACACCTAAAAACTTAGCTTCGTGAGAAATTGGTATAGAAACTTGATTGTAATAAACAGAAGGACTGAAATTGCTAGTTCTACCAAATACTACTAGTTTAGATTTAAGTGCGTTTATATCTAGATTTAAATAAGAAAAGTACATGCACAATCCTTCCAATGCCTTATTAAGGCACTGTGTCATATTTTTGAAATTTTTGCCAGACAAATACACAACTAAATCATCAGCAAACTGAAGGTTTATGACTTTGGAACCTAGAATCAAATTTAAACGACGTATGTACAAAATGAATATTAATGGAGACAGAATTCCTCCTTGACAAACTCCTACCGAAGCAAATCTTGGGCCATGTAATTTATTATTATATTTAACATAAGCTTTCCTTTCAGTTAAGAATTCATGGACCCTGTGGACAATTTTGTTTGGAATTCCAATAAGAAGTAATTCAGAACAAAGAACATCTATATTTACACTGTTAAAAGCTCCAGCAACATCAAAGAATACTGACATTAAACAATCCTTGTTAGTTAAACTATTTTGGATATCAAACTGTAGCTGTTATGGTAGCACGAAGGAGATTATATGTCACTCACCAGGAAACGGCGAAATATCTTGGCATGCACCTGGACAGGAAACAGACGCGGAGAGTTTACATTAAAATGAAACGTGATGTGTTGGACATTCTACTCAGAAAGCTTAATTGGCTTAGGAAGGAATTCATACGTGTCTCTGGAAAACAAACTCCTTATCTATAAAACAGTATTGGTATCCGTCTGGACATATGATACAGAACTGTTGGGCTCAGCAATATTGAAATATTACAAAGATTTCAAAACAAAGTCCTTAGAAAATTTTCGGACGATCCTAGGTTTCTTAAAACCAGTTAACTGCAGGAGCATTTACAAGTAAACACTGTGAAGGAGGAAATTGAATACTCAAATCAAGTAGATTAAAGGATCGTACAATATCACATACCAACAGCCTAGTCACCGCTCTAAGTGAACCACTGCACAACAGAAGGCTTAAGCGCCACTATATACGGGACAGTGTTAAATAGAACAAGTAATTAATAAAGAGGTTGTTTCTTCCGATGGGAGGACTAACCTCACTCGACTAACATACACACAGCCCATCTACTAATGGCCGTTCGCACGATAAAACAAGAACAATAAATATATGCACAGTCGATGATGGCGCTATCACTGCGTCCACGAGGCTTAAACACCACCTTTTACTAAGATTTCGCGAATATATTAGACTTTACAAAAACATTCTACCATTTATAATAAAAAATTGCTTACAATTTTTTGGTAATCTAAAGAAAAATAGACATTGCAATACACCGGATCCAAAAAAACTAGCTCCATTGTGTATTTGTCATAATCTACTTTAGCCTAAAAACCTTTTAAACTTTGGCATTATAGTAGACCTAGACTCGTTCTTAACTCAAAAAATCAATTCAGAAACCAGCGCGTTCTTTAAACCTTAATAATTCTGGTCTACTGCTGAAAACCCGCAGATCATCAATGGTTTTTAGTCATAAATACCAATCAAAGCCTTTTTCTTTTCGTAGACAGTTGTGAATTCCTGAAACCTAAAGCCAACTCATTAAAACAACAACTTTTCATTTCCTCAGTCAAAACATTTCGCAGGAAAATAAAACATTATTCGCTAACATAAATAGCAGAACATTAGCTCTTCCCAGAAACGACTGAACAACGTCTAAACGAGAAAGAATCCACGCGTTTTATAGGAAAAATGGTGCAATTACCACAAGCTAATGAAGCGGACGGTAATAGTTTCTGCTTGCAAAAAAACGGAAAGTCGTGAAGGTAAAAATATGTTTTAATCTACACCGTATTTTAAAAGGGAACAGACGAGTTTTATTTCTCTATATTTGTATGTTTGTTTTTTTTATAAGTAGACGTGCTTTTGAACAATGTCGGTTGTAAATATTTCAATGTTAAAAAGTTACAAAAAAAAAATCTGTTTACAAAAAAATACAACCGACATCCAAATAATAACACTACAAAGGTAAAACAATAACTTAAATTTCAAAAGTCGGTGTTCTTGTTTTTGTTTCTTCGTTTTTTGACACTGACTTCCGAAATTGAAGTATTTTTCACTTTGTAGTGTTATTATTTGGAAGACGGTTGTATATTTTTATTTTAGTTGTTTTTCACCTTTAAGTTGTGGTGCATATCTATAATGCCCACAGTTATGCCAGAATAGATTACCCGAGTAACATGAAACTTGAACACAACCGGTGCAATTTGATTGTACCAGGGTGAACTGTACACATCTGCGTACCCCTTTAGAGCATACCGGCGTGATGTTATGTTATGTAATGGTATAAACAATAAACAGACTTGCGATTGCAGCAATCCCGAGAGATTTGCCGTCATTTATTGAAGAGTTCTGTTGTATATTTCCGAAGTTCTTCATTCAATCTTGATCAAATTTAAAAGGGACCATGTAAAAAGCACCAGCTTTCAAATAAAAAAAGAATCATTACTAAGATACTTTTGAAGGAGTCGTTGAATAACGAGTACACTTCTCTCAAATAAAACCATACTTTCAAACACAATAATGACCAGACTTTTATCAAAAGGTCAGACTCAGACGTATTCTATTTAAACCCATCTATCCAGGGACTAAAGTTTCCAATCACGAGTCTCCGAAGCCTCATAAATGGAGGCCTCTATTGTTGTCAATGTAACACTAATAATGTTCGTAATATGATCCTAACTTGCTATTGTGTTGTTAGTGGTACTGCTAGGTGATTAGGAGTTGTGACGGGCTCGTAATGATTTGATTCGGGTCCTCAGATTGTAGGTAGTTACAATATTATATTAGTAATTCCAAACTGCCTTGTGTGGTGTCTGGGCCGTAGAATTACACCATCCCATCTCATCCCGTGGGTGTCATAAAAGGCGACTAAGAAAATATATGCCAGAGGACACTTCTGTTTCCTTCTGTGCGGTGCGAACATCTCACCCGCAAGCTAAGGTCGCCGTGCTGAGAGCTGCATGGCTAGGGGAGAGCCTAAGTCGCAAGCGTGCCTGTTGTCTGGGACCGGGCGCCCCCAGGCACTATCCAACCTTACATCTACAAGCGGGGCTCTGTAAAGCGTGGACACAGTTTCCCTTGCTATTCGTGGGAACAAAATGAGTTTAAATAATCTAATCGGAGTCGGCGGTGATGCTCGCCACACACCACGTCAATTGTTCTCATGGGGCGAAAAGCGAGGAGTGTCGCTTAGCTACGCTGAATGTGCAGGGAGGGATGATAGATAAGATGGATGAAGTATGTGAAATAGTGAAGGACAAAAGGATAGATGTGTTATGTGTGAATGAGACAAAAAGAAAGGGAGTGGATATGTCTAAACACGGGTCTCTGACCGCTATCTGGTCTGGTGTTCAAGAGACACAGAGGGCCTGTCAGGGTGTGGGGGTTATCCTCTCGGAGCGGATGATGAGATGTGTAAAAGATTACGCTTGTGTGAGCCCTAGGATTCTATGGGTGAGAATGAAGGTGGGCCTACACCCTATCTTTATCTTGGACGTGTATGCACCCGATATGGGATGCTCACCTTCTGAAAGAGAGGAATTCTGGGGGAGTTTAGGAGATATATTGAATGAATGTAGGTCTAACGAGAAGATTGTTATGCTCGGCGACTTTAATAGTTGGGTTGGTGTGAAGAGGAATGGGTTCGAAAAAGTATTAGGGGCATTCGGGGACAATAGAGTGAATGATAATGGGATGAATTTACTAGAAGTATGTGTAGAGAAGGGTCTGTGTGTAATGAAAATGTGTGTATGTAATTCCAACCTCTTATAGTCCCACTGTAGGGCAAAGGCTAAACATAGATAAGGTACCAGCATTAATCACCTCGTTTCAAGGCGGGTTGACGATTGCAGACTTATATTAACTACCTTCTGCCAGCGGCTTCGCCCCCGTGAAAGTTGAAAGGTCATCGCTAAAGTGGTCTGTGATAAATTACAGCTTAACGATTTTACTGTTGCTGACATCAGCCGATGTCACAGGATGGGTCGAGCAGTAGCCAATAAATCCAGGCCTATATTATTTAAGGTGCGCAGTCTTGCAATCCGGGATAAGATATGGTTCTCAAAAGTCAAGCTAAGGGCTTCAGGCATTATAATGTCAGAGTTCCTGATAAAGGGGCGGCATGACGTGTTCCTGGCGGCGAGAGCAAGAGTTGGCGTCGCTAAGAGCTGGACTAAGGCGGGATGTGTGTATGTTCTTGGTCCAAAAGATACGCGGCACCGGGTTGAGTCACTCGCTGATTTGGACAAAATTGCGCCGGTTCCCATTGAGCCCGAGCCGAGTGGACCTAAAGTGGCAGTGTCAGAAACTATTCCGACCGCTGCTTCTTTGAAGACCGCAAGACTGAAACGTGCTACAGCTTTGAAGAAGTAATTTTCATCCTTGTGATGTTTTCATGAGGGTCCGGGTAATATTGTTTTATTTTATACCTTCACTCTTCTTAGTCGTTGTCTTCATTTCTGAAGGTCGTGCCCGTCTTGAAAAGCCTTGACGGAGTCAACGACGAGCTGCTTCCAAGCCATCCTGTCTTCGGCTCTTCTCATAGCACTGGTCACAGTGAGTCCCGTAATGGCCCTGATCAGGTCAGACCAGCGAGTAGGTGAACGTCCGCGTGGTATTTTTCCATCCACCTTTCCCACTACAACCAGTTTTTCCAGGTTGTCTGGCTGTCTCCGGGCGATGTGACCGAAGTAACTTAGGACTCGTTGGTAGCAGATCGTGGAGAGTCTGGCTTTGATGTTCAACTGGTCGAGAATGGACTTATTCGTGCGCTTGGCTGTCCATGATATGCGCAACATTCTTCTCCAGCACCACATTTCAAAAGCCTCTATCTTTTTTCGATCCACCGTGCGAATTGCCCAAGATTCCGAGCCGTAAAGAAATATCGAGTACTCACGAGTCTCTTCTTTGTGTTGTTGGAGACATTTCTATTCTGCCATATCCTCGACATCTTGCTCATAGCAGCCTTGGCCATCTGCGTACGCCTCCGAATCTCCCCGTCGCAGCCTCCCCGATCACTGATCATGGAGCCCAGGTACACAAATTTACTCACAAAATCCAGATTCGCAAGTTCTCCCGTGCGTGCGATTAGTCCAGCTCGGTCGATGATCATCACTTTGGTTTTCGATTTGTTAATCGACAAATAATTCCGCGAGTTCGCGCTCTGAGGATGCAAACAAAGTGGTATCATCTGCGTACCGGAGATTGCTGATTTTGTTGCCACCTACCGCGATGCCTCCCTCCCACTCTTCTAAGGCTCTCCTCATTATGTATTCGCCATATATGTTGAAAAGAAGAAGGGACAGAATACATCCTTGCCGTACTACTTTTTCTAGCTTGAAAAGTCCCGACACCACATTATTGACTCTAACCATCGACTCTCCATCTTCGTACAGATTTGCAATCAGTGCTGTCAAGTGCGAGGGTACCCCCATTTCCTTGAGTATACTCCACAGGCAGTCCCACCTCACACAATCAAACGCCTTGGAGTAGTCCATAAAGCACAAGAGCATTGGAACATTAAACTCGCGGCTCTTCTCTATCATTTGCCTCATATTCACAATTTGCTCTCTTGTGCCTCGACCCTTTACAAAACCAGCCTGCTCACTTGGTATTTGTCGCTGTAGGTAAGATTGGAGCCGTCCGTTAATTATGTAGAACATTATCTTGCTATCGTGGGATATGAGTGCGACCGTCCGGTAGTGCCCGCAATTCTTTGTTGACCCTTTCTTGTGCAATGGTATCAAGAGAGACTCCTTCCAGTTCTTAGGCCATTTACCCGTTCTCCATAGCTGGTTACATAAATCCCGTAAAAGCCTAACACCTTTGTCTCCAAGACTTTTCAGCTCTTCGGCGAAGATGTTGTCTCCTCCAGCTGATTTATTAGGTTTCAGCTTTTTCAGCGCACTTTTCACTTCAGATTCCAGGATCTCTGGCTCTAGGAAAAGGTTTTCCATCTGGGTTACCGGCTCATCAGATCTCCTCGTGTCCTTATATAGGCTCTCGCAGTACAAACGCCATCTCTCCGTGACCTGGTCTATTTCCGTCAGTAAGGTCCCCTGTTCATTTTCAATAGCCCAGGTCTTAGGCCTGAACTCCCGGGTAATACTCTTCAATTTCTGAAATAGATCTCTTGTATGCAGAGACTGCGCGTGTTCCTCAATGTCCTGGCATACTGAGTTAAGATATTGGTTGTAATCGCTGCGGCATAAACGCTGAACCCTTGCTGATAGGAGCTGATATTGAGCTCAGTCAGTGTCGTCTCTGGCTGTCAGCAGGTGTTTCCTCTCCTTGATCGCCGTCCATGTGTCGTCAGTAATCCACGTCTTCTTTGGACGTTCAGTGTCCTGACTTTTGACTTCTGACCGAGATTGGAGTATCATCTGTTTTACTCTAGTCCAGTATACCTTCACAGCTTCTATTATACTTCCAAACATATTGTGTACAATTTGTATGTTGTCTTGACACGTCTTGCTTGTCACTGTCATCAATGACATCATGTAATCTGTAAAATACTTTGTGTCACTGTCATTGAAATGTCAAAATGTGAAACGGTGCGTTCCGTTTAATTGTCAAGTCCTTAGTTAAAGTACTACTAAGGTCAAGTCTTTTTTTGTATCATGTTCTATTTAAATTCTCCTGTACACGTGTTTCCTTTTTTTTTGTTGTATTAAATTCTAGTTAAATTCTCCTGTACTCGTGTTTCGTGATGATTCTGTTTTTGTTGCCCGGATTCAACATGTTTTTATTTTATTTAATTCTTATATTTAATAACGCAACTGGCAGGTGAACTTGTTGTTTTGTTATATTTTTAAGATAGGGTTTTATATATTTATAGTATTATAATAAGTTTATATTTATGTCTAATGAAAGCAGAAATAGTTGTTTTCTTTGACTAGTGATGACAGTTTTGTGAGTGTTCCTTCTCTTGTAGACAGTCTTAGAGCGCAGTTTTCCTATGTGCCTAAGAATTTTAACGTTATACATATTAACGCTCAGAATATTCCGGCTCATTTCCACGATATGCTAGCTAGTTTTGACTGTAAAAACATACATGCTATTCTTATTTTCGAGTCATGGCTTAAGCCATGTCTCCCTTCTACTAGTTACTCTCTGCCCGGCTTTGTGCTTATTAGAAACGACCGGATTGTTGGTGGTGGTGGTGGTGTTGCCATATATCTCCGCTCTCATATTCCTTTCTGTATTGTCAATGTGTCAGCGCAGCCACCGCCATCGGGTGCTGGTGAGCATCTCTTTCTGGAGGTCGAGCTAAATCGTTCTAAATTACTTCTTGGAGTTTACTATTGTCCCTCATTATGTGAGTAATGAGGCGTGACCTACCGAAGATGGTCCCAGACGCCTCGTAAGGGGTTGCCTGGTATAGTGTGCCATCTTATATACCGAAAGGTGGGTGAAGGTGGCCACTATAGAAAATCTAAGTAGTTTTAAGGGGTATGTCCCTCATTACGTGTCAATTTCTTTTCCTCTTTCGAGAAGCTCTTAGAAATGCTTATCCCTTCAAAAAGTCATAGCATAATCATGGGTGACTTTAATACTTGTCTTCTGAAGAAGGACCATCGTTCTTCTTCCCTTACTAATGTTTCAGTGTCTAGTAATCTTTCCATTCTTCCGCTTTGTGCTACTCACCATTTCCCAAACTCTACTCCCTCACTTCTTGACTTGATTTTTGTTTCCTCTCCTGATCGCGTCACTAAGCATGGCCAATGTTCAGCCGATGCCTTTTCTTATCACGATTTGATATTTCTTTCGTATAAAATTCGTCCACTTAAGGCTAAAGCCGAAATCCTCATGCAACGCAATTTTGGAGGTATGAACGTTGACAGTCTTTGTGAGGATGCCAGCAACATAGATTGGTCTTATCTATTTGCCTCTGCTTCAGTCGATGAACAAGTTATTATGTTCACCACTAAGCTTGTTGAGCTTTACGACCATCATGCTCCTGTTCGGGCTGTTAAAGTGAGACATTTGCCAGCACCATGGCTTACGGATGAAATTAAAAATGTCATGAATAAAAAAGTTACGGCAAAGTCGAAATTTAAGCGCAACCCTACTGACGCTAATCATCATCATCACCATTTCAGCCGAAAGACGTCCACTGCTGGACATAGGCCTCCCCCAGGCGTCGCCACATTAACCGATCCCGTGCGTCTCGCATCCACTGACGCTAATAGGGAAAGATATGTCTCAATACGTAAACACTGCAATACGGTGTGTAGGAATGCTAATTGCCAACATATTCACAATTCTGTCCAAAATGGGCATGGCAATGGCATACTATCGATTTCGTAAAACGCAGTAGGAAGTGACTGCATCAGCCGCAAAATGCTACTCCCGGTGCTGGACATTATACTTTCCGTCATTTGCCATATCTTCAATTTTTCCGCGTCTAGCTGTGTCTTTCCAAGCTCATGGAAAGACGCTCAAATAATTCCTTAACCTAAAAAATCCAATCCCACATCCTTTGCCGAGTATCGCCCAATATCTGTCTTGCCATTCCTATCCAAAGTCCTTGAACGCTTAATCCACAACCAAATAAGCGCCTTCCTCTCCAAAAATAATCATCTTAACCCCTTCCAGTCCGGCTTCCGCCCTGGTCATAGCACCACTAGCTCTTCTGAATTTTACTGACGATATAAGGTCTGCCATGGAACTGGGAAATCTAACGGTTTTGGCTCTACTGGATTTTAGTAATGCCGTGGATTTCGATGTTTTGCTTGGCATCCTTGGCTCTCTTAACATATCTCCAACGGTAATTGAATGGTTTCGTAGTTACCTGTTCGGCCGCCGACAACGTATTTGCATCGGAGAGACCTTTTCTTCCTGGTGTAGTACTTGTGCCGGGGTACCACAGGGCGGCGATCTATCTACCTTACTTTTCGCTGTTTTTATTAACTCAATCTCCAACGAATTAATTTCTTCCTACCACCTTTATGCAGATGATTTGCAAATTTACTCACGAGCTCCTCTTGGAAATCTTTCTGAGGCTATCTCGACCATTAATGGTGATCTGGCCCGTATATGCGACTGGAGCAAGAGATTCGGACTTATGGTGAACCCCATAAAGACGCAAGTTTTGGTCGTGGGCAGTTCAAGAACGGTCTTAAGGATCGACTGGACGACTCTACCCCAAGTTTCTTTTATCAATTCTGTTATCCCTTTTAGCGAGAAAGTTAAGAACTTGGGTATATTCCTTGATAAAAGCTTCTCTTGGACTGCCCAGCTACAGGAAGTTAGCCGCAAGCTATTCGCATCTGCTGGATCTTTGAGAAGACTGCGTAATTTTCTGCCGACTGCAACCAGGATTGCGCTTGCACAATCTCTTCTGCTACCCATCCTTGATTATGCTGATGCCAGCTATCTTGACCTCACCGAAGTGCAACTTGATAAACTTGAGCGGCTTCAAAATGTCTGTATAAGGTTCATATTTGGTTTGCGCAAATATGACCATGTTTCTGCATTTCGTGTGAAACTCAAGTGGTTGCCAATTCGCCATCACCGGAATGCTCATATTCTTTCTCTCCTATATAATATTCTCTTTCTTCCTTCTACCCCTCTTTATCTCAAGAAACGGTTTCAGTTTCTTTGTGACTCACACCTGAAATTTCTTAGGTCATCGGATAATATGAAACTTAAAATGCCAATGCATTCCACGACCTTCATAGACAAATCTTTTACTGTCCAGGCCGCTCGTCTATGGAATGCATTGCCTGTGACTATAAAGCGCGCGCAATCACTGCCTGTTTTTAAGCGACTTGTATGTATGTTATATGTATATGTATTTTTTTTGTTTTTAGTATTTTAATAATTAATTAATTAATTGTTGAAAAATTTGCACCAAGAGCAACCCCATAATGTATCCAAGCTGTCTCTTTCCATTCTAGGTTGCCTGGAAGAGATCGCGGTTCGCGATAAGGCCGCCTGTTGTATGTTTGTTTTTGTTATAAGATGTCTTTTTGATTTGTTTTTATCTTGGTGTACAATAAAGTATATAATAAATAAATAAAGTATAATTTTAAAGGCGGTTGATGAAATTTTATATAAAACGTTTTATATCTACACTCACAACGTTATGTTCCAAAAATGAATTCAAAAAATTATGTACGTACTTTTTTTTCGTGGATAGGTAAAATTTAAAAAAGAACCATTACAGTGCAATATTTTCCGTCGATTTTCAAACAACTGCATCAACAAATAATTTTTTATATTTATAACAAACTTTTACTTTTTACTTCATTGTCTCATTGACTTAACGTTGAAAAATAGTGTCATTGTCTATGGATGCGCGCGCTGCGCAGTCATGTGCAATGAGAATCTAATTTTCCCGCCTTACCACCTAATTTGTCCGTTTCCACTTTTGTTTTATTACAACTGTATGAGTAAAGATTGCAACGGCGTATAATTTGGTATTAAAACAATCGTGTGATACTATTATCACACTCGGCTTCTACTCGTATTATAATCCCACACTCGTGTTTTAATAACCCATATTATATGACCGTTGCATATACTACTATTATTTAAAATGACATCTTTAGATTAGGAGAAATTGCAAATTAAAAGTGTGGTACTAACTTTTGAAGGCCAATAAACCGTGTGCTCGATTAGATTGCCCATCGGAAAAAAAAACGGACTGCCCTAAAAAGTCTCGTCTCGTATTTAACCCCTTAAAGGGATGAACCTTTGCTATGTAAGGAAAGGGTGTTGCAAAAAAAAAAAGCAGTGATTTAGGCAGTGTGTTGTCGTGAATTAATGAACTGTATTTGCTTATATAGGTACTAGCAGGATATTAAGTTCCTACAACCTAAATAATTTAGCTAGATCCACTTTTACTCGCTGGCCTAGTAACAGCATAATGTAAAAAAAAATACCTAGCCAATAATTCTTTCTCTAAGTTAGAATGAAATTAAGATTATTCAATTTCTAGCGTACCTACCACTAAAACAGTCAGCTAAGTAAGAAACATAATTAGGCCCCGCCAAGCCTTTAATGAATAAAATAATACTAAACTTATTCTGATTATTTTAACTAGAACATCGACGTTTTAAACCATTCCGACTTGTAGAATGTATATTTTGAAGTTGTTAGAATTTAAATTAGTGCTAGACTTTAAGGTAGAGGTGGTTATGAAGTAAGTAGGTACTATGAAGGTAACATGTCAAATATAATTTTTTTTTTGATTATACATATAAGGTAGTATGCCTCTAAAATTTCTTCAAGTGTTATAGAACGTGAGCTTGTTTAAGTACTACTAACACTATCGTAAAATGTTTAATTTAAGCAAAATGTATGTATATTATGTAGGTAATTTTTGGGGCAAATAAATATTTTTCTTTCATTCTTCTTAGTGCTAATTATTATCTACTACGTACATAGCACATGTATATCGTTTTTACAAGCTTTTATTTAATTTGCAATATAATGTATGTATGTAAGTAAGTGTGTTCGGGTCAAATCTTGCAAATGAATTTTAAGCAGTTATCCTCCACCGATATATATTATGATAAAATTTTGCATACACGTTTAGTTTGGATGACAATGTATGGTCAGCTAAGTGACGTTATTCTGAATCCAATATGGCGGACGGCCCAAGATAGCGGACTAGTTATTTTTCGTGCACTGCCATGATACGGGTATCAAATGAATGAGTTTGCAAAAAAAAAGAAAATACGAAAATGCTTGTTTTTTTATTAATATATCTATATTTTTTATTATACATGGAGGACGCAATATATAATATTAGTAGATATATATATATATATGTTTTTATTTATGAACGTAGTTCTTTTATGTATGTATTATTATATATTTAATTAGTATCTTACTGTAAAATTTTACACTGGATTACTGCCCTCAATTATTATGATCTCTATCAATCAAATGTTTGCTGGATGAAATGGCGTTTCATTTTGGAGTTAAGCTCGCCTTTGTACATGAACATTGATTTTACATTGTGTAAATGTATTGTTTTGGTGTACAATAAAGAATTAAGATGGTGGCCAAAGGCTTAGGCCCTGATGCATCTAAGGTACGAAAAAATTTTGCTCAGGTATGTTTCAGTTACGTGTAATTGGGGGCGAGGCTATTACCAGTAACCGGGCACAAGTCCCGTCTCCTGGCTGCTACTGAAATATTCCAGATGGAAAAACACAAAACACTTTACCCCACCCGGCATTCCAGTTAGTAATTAAAAACATCACTAATTATCCGTGGATCGATCGAAAGCGTAAAATCATCTTCTTTTAAAGTAATAAGGCCACGTTACAATTAAATATATCACCATCAAGTAGATAATAAGTGATTTTAGGTAACAGGCGAAAAATAAGTCCTTATTAATCAAATGACATTAAATTTTATGAGATTTTATGATTAATTATCACTTGACCTTTAAGAGCGAAAAATAACGCCCACAAAACCAGATTCGTTCTAATACAAACACGCCTACGTGTAGTCTAGACCTTTAAGAATGTAACCTAGTGTCTACTAGAATATTAAATCTAATTTGGCACCCGTAACTACCATGATTACTTACTAAATGAGGAATGGCTGGTTTGCTACGCCATAGCAGGTGTAGGGCGATGATCTCGTAGCAGCGTAGCCGCGTAGGCGTGGCCTACGAAAAGTACGATTCGATGAGTTTCTCAGTAACTGCGCGTAGGCAGAAATTAATATGAACGTAGTATAACTTGATTGTTTGTTTTGTTTGTAGTATAAATACAAATTGATATATTCTTCAAAGAAATAGTGACAAATGTGAGACGCTAACATAATGATCGATAAATGTTTGTGTTTTGGTAATAATGTATTGTTACCGTAAGGAGATATAACGACCGAGTAAAGGACGTGGGAAAAGACGGTTGTGGGCAACACAAAATGCCTCAATGATATTTCCTATTTTATTATTAATAATTATATATTAAAATACAAGTTTATCAAATCTTAACTTAAGAACTATGCACACAACAGTTTACACGGGATGTCTGTGGAAACGGAACAAACAGTATAAAAATAAGGTTTATTCATGCGGACACTTAATTTTCACAAAAAAAAAAACTAACAATATATTATTGTTAGTTATTTTTTTATTATTATCTTATGAAAATATAATAAGGGAACTATCTGATCTTATTTCACATGACCCATATCTAATAAAACTACATAACTACTTATTTACTCAATCTCCACCCACAATCTGCAAACCCCTTTCCTAAGAACATCATTTACAAACGCCTGAAAAAGAACTGCTTTTAAGGTGATGCTGGCACTTGAACAAAAATAGTCAAATTACATCTTCACTTATTTTACTAAGAGATACAATACCTATATGTTTGTATCTATAAAAGTTTATAATATGCAGTCTGCCAGTATTGATCCGATTATGATACGAAATCATTTTAATGATACGAAGCTACGTTATCGAAGCGTAGCTGAGTAAAAAAAAGGCGGAATACCTCTGCACGACTTTTTCTTTTTCAAGTATAGACATTTTATCAATATTTTTGTTAGAAAAAAAACATAAAACAACTATTGGCCCTTACCGTAGCCGTTATCTTATTACCATAGTAAGTGAAGCAACCTAATTAAAAAACACGACACGGCCTCAAGGCCTAGTTCGGTGCTAATTACACCATTTATCATAGTCTCGCTCACTCCTCACAAGTTAGAGTGCACAAACACTAATCCGTAAAATAAGTATCGCTCGTGTCAGTACTGCCCTCTAGAAAGTGAAATGGTAAATATATTAAAGTAAGTACCTGGGCGACGGAGCTCTGCTCGGGTGAAAATAGTGAAAACGACGTTTTCTCAAAAGGAAACCTAGCTAGATCAATTTATCGCTCCCGAAACCCCGTGCATACTAAATTTCATGAAAATCGTTGGAGCCGTTTCCGAGATTCAGATAATATGTATACAAGAATTGCTCGTTTAAAGGTTTTAGATTAGATAGATAGATTAATCCTAGTGGCAGATCTTTGACAGTCGATAGGAGTTTCTTTTCCGTTCTTCTCCATAACAAGCTACTTTTCCGAATGGACGGTAGAATCAATTATTATTAATTTTAAATATAAATTTTTGGCTTTCTAAAGTTCTGCTTAACCTCTCATATGCCCAACACAAATCTACGCGAGACACAATTGCTTTTGAATTGTTTCAGTTAATATAGGAGTCAGGAAATATAACAACCGGACTTGCCACTTCCCTCCGCGCGCTCGCGTTGGTTAGCGGTGATCTGTTCACATCATCACATCATCAGCCTATTAATGTTCCCACTGCTGGGACACAGGCCTCCTCTCTGTGAGAGGGGATGGTGGATGTCACATGTCTTCGAATTTTTGGTTCTAGGACATGCCGGTTTCCTCACGATGTTTTCCTTCACCGTTTTTGAGAGCAGTGGTGATGAAATAATTTACAGAAAGTAAAGCGCCTGTTTGGGTTCGAACCCACGACCTACAACTTGTAAGTCGCGTCCGATACCACTGGGCCACCACTGCTCTCTATCTGTTGATCTCTTGGTGATCTGTTCGCTCCCTGGTTTTTAATTGCAATTGTCGTGTTCCGAAATTTATTTCCAACTTGTGAGTTGCTGTCAATTGTGTATCATTGTGATAAGTGCTGATATCGTAAGTTTTTAAACGTGTTTACGTCCGTTTTTTACTTGTTATTAGTTAATTTCGTCAGCTATCGGTGAGTACATTTACTTTTCTTGACGTATGGGTATATCGAAATAATTGTATCGTCCGTTAATCTTTCACTGTTTACGTTCTAATACGCTTATTCGTTTAATTTCCATAAGTTATTATGTTATCTAATAATGATGACCCACCTGATCGTGGTAGGGAAATATTATTCCGCCGAATAAATAAAGCAAGGTCGCTGACGACCTCCACTAATTAATGCTAAGCGTTTATTTAGTGAAATGTATCCTTACATTTCACCCGAAGATAGATCTTAGCGAATGCAAAAATCAGAGTCAATTGTAAGGTCTTCTTCGATATTAAATGTCACTAACGTAAGCAATGACGACAATTGTGATTTGGTTTCTCAGGCGTCTGCGTACCTGTCTAAAATTAACGACCTTGTCAATGACCAAGGGTCCCGCAATGATATTGCAAATAAATCCACAATTATGGACATGACTCAGCGCATAACGGTCATCAAATCTCATTGCTAGCCATAAAATCATCCGCAACCGAGACTAAGTTGGCCAATACGTAACGCGAATTAGATAAAATAAAACATAATACCGGTGTCGATATTGCCAAGTCTGATGTCAATAATATCTCATATGCTGACAAATTAAAACTTCGTTTACCTAAAGTTGTTCCACAACACAAGTGAATTCCCGTGCCAAACTTCCGTGTCTTGTGGCCTACCCCACTGATGAGCGTTCAACTGATTTCGCAACTTCTTCCGCGACTAAACAAGCGCTCATGAAAGCTATAAATCCTAGTGACGGCTTTCAAATTGTAGGTGTCAAGAAGGCTACGAAATCTGGCGTCGTGTTACGTGTCGCTAACGATTAACAAATCAAAAACTTGCAATCGGTCGATGCCATTATTTAGGTCCGCTAGCTTGCGACTTAAAAAACCAAAAGGCCGTAAGCCTCGTATTTTAGTTAAAGACGTCCCATCCTCAATGGAGGACATTGCCTTTTTGCATGCGTTGTACTGTAAAAACATTAAAGACGAGTTGACATTAAAAGAAGACGAATTTATTAAATCAACAAAAATCATACGTAGGCCAAGGATAAATTATTTATTGATTGGGCGACTTGCCGTTTCATTGATGATGTCGACATAGTACGTTGTGCACATTGTGAACAGTTCGGTCATGTTAAGAAACACTGCACTATTAAATCACCTACCTGCGCTAATTGCTCTGAGACACATGAAACCAAAGACTGCCCGCATAAGGACAATTTAAATTATACACCGTCTTGCGTGGCGTATAAACGCTCGAAGAAACCGTCTGACCATCGCTGTGGATAAGATGGGTGTGCCACTTATAAACTTAAACTCGAACAACTTATCCTCAACACCAACTACTAAAATAATGGATAGATTAACCATAGGACAATTAAATCTCCACAACCATCGGGTAGCGACTTCTGAATTGGACAAACTAATGATCGATTATAACTTAGATATCGTGCTTGTTCAAGAACAATATCAAAACGCGCGTTTACGTCACAAAGTAGTACAGTTGGATGGCAAAGCACGAGCCGGAATTTACGTGGCGCATTCTTCTAACTTCACAGTAACGTCTTTGTTAACCTTATGACACCCCATTGTGCCATTGCGGAGGTCTCATCGTCTTCTTTTAAAGTTTACGTTGTGAGCTGCTACTTTCAATATTCAGAGCCTGTTGCTCCTCATAAACAGATTCAGATTCAGATATATTTATTTGCATAAACATGTGTATACATACAACAAATAATAATAAGTGCATACAGGATAACAATAACAGAAATGGCTTAAACATGTTTGCCACATACTATGGTGTGCAAATCTTGAATGAATTAATTAATATAATAGAAATAATGAATGAAATTATCACAATAGTTTTCAACAAAACAAACAAAGTGAAACAATGAAAACTAAATGCCAAAAATGTAAAATATACAAAATATCAATTAAACAAAAAAAAAACTCAACAATAAACAGATGTCAAAGAGCAATAATTTGTTTCAAATATAAGTAAAACATATCAATTAGCGTCAATTAACAATAATGTATGTCTAATCAATCCATGTAAAACATAACAAGAAAGAATATATCAATCAATTGTCAAATAGAATGTAGGTACGTCAAATTAATCAAATGTCACAATAATAAAAATAATATGTCAAATCTGTACAAAATTTCAATCAAATGTCAAAATAAAAATAGAAAATAATAATATAAAGATCATATAAAGCTAATCAAAACGAATGTCAAAATACAAGGTCATTTAAAATAATCACTGATGGAGTAAAAACATTTACCACGGAGCCAGTTATAAAGTTTGGAATTAAAATCTTTTGTGTGTTCTCTGAGTTCTTTAGGTAATTTGTTATAAATTCGTACTGCCATATTAAAACAATTTTTATCGCAAATTTTGAGCTTGTTTCTTGGAACTACAAGTGGTTTTTGAACAACTTTTCTTTTGAGTAACGCCTTTTCGTCTTTTTCGTATTTGAGTGGTTGTTCCTTACAAACTTGCACATTTCAAATATATAAAGGGATGGAAGAGTCTTTGTTTAAGAAATATAGGTCTGCAAGAGTCTGTCCATTTAATAACCTTCGTCACGTCTTGCAGTCGCTCGCGGGCTGCAAAGTTATTGTTAGCGCTGATGTTAATGCGTCATCATCACTCTGGTATGGCAAAGTTCGGTCTACGGAAAATGAACGACGCTGCGCTGTTGAAGATTTCATTGCTGAAATGAAACTGACTATTCATAATACCCCTGACGCACCACCAACTTTTTGCAGCCAAATGGGCGAATCTTGTATTGGCGTCACACTTTCTAGTGCAGACGTACGCTTGGATAAGGGGCGTGTCCAAGCGGACGCGTCTTGTAATGATCATCGGTTGATCGTGTACGAATTTGTGCCGGTTTTTATTCGGGGTACGTCAAATGGCATTGGTAACTTTAGGTATAAATGTACACTTGCCTACGATTAATATCTCAGTGGGGCGATCGAAACCTTTTTGATTGATCTTTGCTCCGCATAAAACTTATCAGCTCATTTTGAAAGTACTATTAAATTTAATAACGTTCCGGTAAAAAGGAAGCAGTCCGTGTGCTATCTTGGTCTAGTGTTAGAGAGGAATTTTGCATTTATAGATCATATTAGAAGAGTCAGTGAAAAAGCAAAAAAGAACTTCTATGCCTTAGCGAGAATATTTAAATCTACATGGGTGTCTTTTTTGACCTTAAATATTATTTATGGGGCTACTTACTTGGGTTGTATCTGCTATGGGGCGCCTGTTTGAGCTGAAAGGGCCACAATAGGAGCGGTACGAAGTAAATTACTTCAGAGTCAGCGTTTGGCTTTGATATTCTTATGCAAAGCATACAGGACGTTTAGTACGTTTTTGGCGTACTTCCGGTCGACCTTGAAGTGCAGCGACGTGCTGCAATGTACTATTCCGCAAAAAAGACCATGGACGCGGACTTTTTAACGCGGAGTGACCGTAAGAAAATCTCTACATTATTTAAACCACATATTGACGTCTGCGAGGAACTTCTATCCGAATGGCAATGTAGGTGGGATAATTCCAACAAGGGCCGACACCTCCACCAATTCTTTCCATCCGTTCGCCTGCGGCTGGCCAGGACGTGGCTGGAGGTGGATCACAGTGTCGCCCAATTTCTCACAGGGCATGGTAACTATAAAATTAAATTATTTTCCTTCAAGCTTGTTGCCTCGCCTTTATGTCAGTGTTCTACATCTGACTGCGAATATGTACAATCTGCACATCATATCTTATGGGAGTGTATTCTTTGGCAGAATGTATGCAATACTATGTTGAATAATGTACAGGCTGTATCAGGAGCTGTTTACTATACGGACCTTGTGGAAACTAGAACAAATATCCGTGCGTTCAAGCGTTTTTGCCATACCTATTATTGGAATCAAATATAACAGCTCACAATGTAAGGACCCATTAATATTAATGCTAATTTTTATCCGTGGTGCTGGGTAACTGGGCTTATCCCAGTTGTAAACGACCCTTTGTGCCTATTGGTCTTGTTTGTTCTGTCTCCTGCTTGATATGGAGGGAAGTGGAAATTTGTATTTTTTCTTACTCCTCCATTATTCTTTTCTGATTAATTTCGTTGCGGGATCCAAGACAGTTAAATTCATTCTCCGGGACTTCGTCGAGCTTCATTGCCTCGGCGCTTTTCTGGTCTTCGCCACTGTTGATTCTGGCTTTCAAGAGTTGCAGTGGTTTGGGAATAGTGCGGTGGGATAGTCCCAAAAAAAAGAATCGACTTGTCAAGGGACCTCGTGTAATCCAGTTACTGGTTTGTGGAGATCAGATAGATAGGCAGTCGCTTCATGTAAAATACTGACATTTCAGTTAGAGAAGCCGATCCCATCATAATTTTCAAACGGCTCCAATCAATCTGCCTATGATTGGAGTCGTGGTAGACAGAGGAGAAGATGGTGGGATGCTTTGGATATGGAATATGCTTAACGATATTCCATGTGTCTTCGCTCTGTAGTTTTAGGGGTCTCTAAATGCTAATTTGGGGTCAAAATGAAAACACAAGATGGCGTCGACCAAAATTTCTGAAACTTTCGTCATGGAAGTCACTTTTATGGTTTTTGGGGTCGCTAAATGCTAATATAGGGTCAAAATGAAAATACAAGATGGCGCCGACCAAAATTTCTGAAACTTTCGTCATGGGTGTCATTTACATAGTTTTTGGGGTCGCTAGATACGTATTTATAGTCAAAATTAAATTCCAAGTTGGCGCCGACTAAGATTTTTGAAACTGTCGTCATGGGTGTAATTTTTATGGTGTTAGGGGTCGCTAAATGCTAATTTGGGGTCAAAATGAAAACACAAGATGGCGTCGACCAAAATTTCGGCAACTTTCGTCATGGGTGTCATTTTCATGGTTTTTGGGGTCGCTAGATACGTATTTGGGGTCAAAATGAAAACACAAGATGGCGTCGACTAAAATTTGTAAAAGTTTTCGTCTTGGGTGTCACTTACATGATTTTTGGGGTCGCTAGATACATATTTGGGGTCAAAATGAAAATACAAGATGGCGCTGACCGAAATTTCCGAAACTTTCGTCATGGTTGTCATTTTCATGGTTCTAATTAAAATATAATATGGAGCTGACTTAAAAAATGACACCCATGAGCAAAGTTTCAAAAATTTTGGTCGGCGTCATTTTGCAATTTTATTTTGACCTCAAATTCGCATTTAGCGACCCCAAAAACCCTGAAAATGACACCCATGACGAAAGTTTGAAATATTTCGGTTGGCGGCATCTTGGAATTTTATTTTCACCACAAATTCGCATTTAGCGACCCAAAAACCCTGAAAATGACACCCATGACGAAAGTTTGAAATATTTCGGTCGGCGGCATCTTGGAATTATATGTTGACCACAAATTCGCATTTAGCGACACCAAAAACCCTGAAAATGACACCCATGACGTAAGTTTAAAAATTTTCGGTAGGCGCCATCTTGGAATTATATGTTGACCACAAATTCGTACTTAGCGACCCCGAAAACCAAGAAAATGACACCCATGAAGAAAGATTCAAAAATTTCGGCAGGCTCCATCTTGTATTTTTATTTTGTCCCCATATTTGTAAAAATCTACCCCGAAAACCATGAAAATGTCACCCATAATGAAAAGTTTGGCAATTTCGATCGGTGTCATTTTGATTCAACAACAGTAAAAGTTTTTTTTTTGCATGAATGTGTCTATTGAGTCCGTCCGATTATGTTTTCAAAAACATAAATAATTGGATAGTGTTCGCGACGAGGCGTCACAAAACAATATTTGTATAGTTTGTAAATAGAAAACTATATCAACAGACATACATCTGCTTACCCCAGCGCGCTATCTCGTACTAAACAATTTTAGACGAGAAAAATGCTTTTATAGTTTTTTCGCACATAGAATTTCGTTCGCATTTTAAAGGCACTAAATATTATGTTTTAGTGTATATCAGTATGTATTAGGTTAATATGGGGTTTAACAAGTAAATTAGAATCATTACATACATACTGAGTGCGGTAGTTACGGAAAGATAAACAAATTCAAATTCCGTAAAAACGACCGGTCGCCATGACGGTTTAGTACGCAATGAGCAGCCAGGTTTTTTTTTTTTTTTAATTAATGGCGTCTCGCAAACAGTCAAAGTCAAACAGCCAATAAGGGCTACCCCAGTAGCCCTTATTGGGGTCGGACCTCGGCTCAGGGCGTCGCTGGGGGGAAAGGCTAAGGCCGGATATAATAAAGTGATTCTACCATTCGTTCGGAAAAGCCTACGTGGAGAAGAACGGACTCCAATGAATATCTAACTGACATTTAAGTATAGCTCAGCACGCGGGCTGACTTATATTTTACTTTACAATTAGTGAATACATTATCTATGCAAGAAGCTGAAGTTACTGTTATTCTTGTTGGTTCATTAAATAAATATTTTAGGTTAAATGATTTAAATAATGAAATGAGCTTACATTTTTCATGCGAGTTAACTAATAGATCTATATTTAAGTCACCACAAACAAAAACTAATTTATTATCTCTGAAAAGTTTACTTATAATTCTTCCATTGTAATCAAAAACAATGACAAGTTTGATGCTGGTGGACTGTAAACGCACAAGATAGTATGCCCCTCGACCTCTGCACATGCTACCTCACACAAGCGATCAACAGAGTAAGCAGTGATATCCTTCCTTTCCTTATATTTTAAACTAGCACTCCGCCCGCGACTTCGTTCGCATGATTTTGTATTTTATTCAACTAAATTATGTGCAGTTAGTGAAGTCGATTAAAAATAAGCTATTGATAAATCAATTATAAATGGGATATCGTAGATATCTACGGTTTAAGTTAGGATTTAGAGAACATAGAACCTCCTCCTTTTTGGAAAGTCGGTTAAAAATCTTATTCCTTGGGCAATAATAAATCTTACGGCACTAAGATGACCTCTTCCTTGATTTGGGACTACCGAACTGGACTGTTTGAACAGTGTTGTTTGAAGGAGATATCGGAGAACATACACAAAAAATAATTAAGTACCTTAAAGGCAAAAAGCCTATTAGGTCCACCTAAAAAGTAAAAAACAAAAAATCTATTTTTCAAAAAAATACTACCGACATCCAACTAAAAACACTACAAAAGGAAAAATAACTTTCTTTTTCGAAGTCAGTGTCCATAACGAAAAAAATTGTACCTACCAAAGACACCAAATTAGAAAAAAAATATCACTTTGTTTTGTTTTTAGTTAGAGGTCAGTAATATCTTTTTTTTAAAGTTTTTATACTATTAAATGTCTCTTTAAAGGTTGAATTTCCAAAACTCCTTCCTTAGTGCTCACCTACATCATTAAAAGAAGCTATGTGTAATAAAATACTTCAAAAATCTTGTTCACCCCCTAAATAGTATTTTGGGGATAGTTCCGAAAAACGAATAACTAATAGCAACCCACATTATTTACTAAGGTTAGTATTTGTGCAAAATTTCAAGTTTATTAAACCAAGATCTTCAACACGGGGGGTGTTATGTAATCATATTTTAGGGGTAGTTTCGAAAAACTAATAATAATATCCTTTATTATTTACTTACTTTAGTATTTGTACCAATTTTCAAGTTTATTAATCCAAGAATGGAGATTTTCCATACAAACATTATCATCCCTTATATCGTATTTTAGGAGTAGTTTTGAAAACTTGTAATGACAACCTTTACTTTAAAATCAATAAAAAATATATAAAATATTTTCTGTTAGTATTGATGCCAAGTTTCAAATATTTAGCCCAACAAATTGCCACCTTTGACCTCTATTAGGGGTAGAATTTCCGGAAATCAATAAACTCATTACTTTTTTTATTAATCAAGAGCGTAAACCTACTATTTTAGATATTTTACCTTCCAAACTGAAGAAATTTCATATAAAGTTTCAACCTCTATTTTATTCTCCTTAGGGGTAGAATTTCTAAAACCTAATAATGACATGAATTCTTTTTATCAATTCCAACTCTAACTTACATACTATAGAAATTACATACAAACTTTCAACCCCCTTTTTAGCCCCGTCAGGGATGGCATTTCCGGAAATAATTAAACTCATTGTTTTTTTATTAATCAGGAGCGAAAACCTACAATTTTAGATGTTTTACCTTCCAAACCGAAGAAATTTCGTAAAACGTTACAACCCCTATTTTATCCCCATAGAGGTAGAAAATCCAAAAACTAATAAATACATGGTTTTGTTTTATCTACCTAGAGATTAAATCTAAAATTTCACGTGTCCAACTTTCAAACTGTAGAAATTACATACAAACTTTCAACCCCCTTTTTACCCCCTTAGGGGACGAATTACCAAAAACTAATCATCATCTGCCTAGCCTTTTCCCAACTATGTTGGGGTCGGCTTCCAGTCTAACCGGATTCAGCTAAGTACCAGTGTTTTATATGGAGCGACTGCCTATCTGACCTCCATAACAAAGTAACTGGGTAACACGGTACCCTTTGGCTAGACTGGTGTCAGATCTCAAGCTTCTGACTACTCGTAACGACGGTCAAAGATCTTCAAATGGCACCCGGGACCAACGGCTTAACATGCTTTCCGAGGCACGGAGGAAACTCGGTATGTTGAAATGGTCACCCATCCACGGACCGACCTCGTCAAGCGTTGCTTAACCTTGAAGATCGACCCATGCGGCTGTTATTGTTTATTAAATATATTAATTTTTTTTATTAACCGAAAGCGTAAATCTAAAATTTCACGTGTCCAACTAACAAACTGAAGAAATTACATACAAACTTTCAACCCTCTTTTTACCCCCTTAGGGGTCGAATTTCCATAAACCAAAAAATGCATTAATTATTTTTACGAACCAAAAGCGTAAATCTAAAATTCCACGTGTCCAACTTACAAACTGTAAAAATTTCGTACAAACTTTCTACCCCCTTTTTACCCCCTCACTGGTCGAATTTCCAAAAACCAATATATGAATTAATTCTTTTTATCAACCAAGAGCGTAATTCGAAAATTTTAAATGTTCATCTTACAAACTGTAGAAATTACATACAAACTTTCAACCCCCTTTTTAACCCCTTAGGGTTGGAATTTAGAAAAACCAATAAAGACATTAATTATTTTTATCAACCAAGAGCGTAATGTAAAATTTCATGTGTCCAATTTACATACTGTAAAAACTTCATACAAACTTTTAACCCCCTTTTTACCCCCCTTAGGGGTCGAATATCCAAAATCTAATAAATACATTAATTCTTTTTATCAACTAAGAGCGTAAATCTAAAATTTCACGTGCCCAACTTACAAACTGTAGAAATTACATACACACTTTTAACCCCCTTTTTACCCCCTTTGGGGTGGAATTTCCAAAAATCCTTTCTTAGTGCTCACTTACGCGACATGAGGAACCTTTCTGCCAAATTTCATTCTTCTAGGCCTAGCGGTTTAGGCTGTGCGTTGATCGATCAGTCAGTCAATCAGTCAGTCAGTCAGTTTCTTCTTTTATATATATATACTAGCTTTTGCCCGCGGCTTCGCACGCGTAGACTACATGCTTCTCCTAACCATATTTTAACAAAAACCTTTTAAACTAACAAAACTAAGCTACAAAACCAATGAAGAAAAGAAACTGTCAAAAGTTCAAAATTCCGTTTTCGCATACAACTTTCAACGACGTCGGTCCTGTAGCGAGTGCCCGCTTCAGGGCTCTGCACTCATACTGGTGCCCCCGTCGCCCCTTGCACCTTTGTTGCACCTCTCACTCCGCGTTGCAGCCGTGTGGATGGAACGTATACCTAATACCCGCCACGTATCTTGACCCTAGGCTACCGTACCGAAAGTATGACAATCAGGGCTGGGCTCAAGTTACCTGCCTGTCTGTCTGTGATTATTGATTATTAATATATTATTTCTTAAATTATTGTTATCATGTAGTGTAGTGGTAAGTTCCTAATTCTGTTATATAAATAAAGAGGATGTGTGCGCCTTATTAGTAGGTATTGCAATAATTTCAGTTACTATCTAGCCTACCTATAGTTTACCTACTGGAAATCAGTAGGCAGGGTGCTTGTAGGCTATGCGTTGCATTGGTAGGTAGGTACCTTTTTAGTGCTCACCTACACCACTAAAGGAACCTACGTGCCAAGTTTCATGATTGTAGCTTCAGCCGTTTGGGCTGTGCGTTGATGGTCAGTGAGTCAGTCAGTCACTTTCTTATTTTATTTAGCTATATGTTTAGATATGGATTATGGCTTGCATCTTCGCTCGTCTGAACCGCTGTGCCTTTAGCGTTTCCTTCCCACACACTTCACAATAGCTCCATTTGGGAGCTAGGATGTGTTTGCACATATGACACCTCTCTAGTTCTCCCAGGAGCTCGTCGTATGACTGACTACATAGCCTACATTTATCTGAAAAAACAAATAAACCGTTTAGAATTGCCGTACTTACGATAATAATAATGCCGAAAGAAAAACATATAGGTTCTTATGACGTCCAAGCAGAGTTTCTTGTTGAATGTGGTCAATTTAGCATCTTGTAGTTATATAACTTGTTCATTTAAGTAACTGCTTTATAAAATTATAGGTATGTACCTAAATATAATAAGTTTATACCTAACTATCACAACATTTTTAAAGAGAAACCTAAATCTTACCAGTTACTCTTAAACCATACTTCCCGCAAGACGGGCAAAATTTGGCTTTTTTTTAATCTGAAATATGTGTCTTCAGGCTGCAACATCATTAATACATGATTATAAAAAAAAATGTAGTCGGTAGTTTGAATATCAATGTAATGTATCAAATATATTAATGGTATGTACATATACATAACTAAATTACAGTATTATTTATTACTTACGATTTTTTGCATGTTCCTAATCATGTCAATATTTATGTGCATACTCCGTTATAATACGTGCTTGTGGCGTAATCATTGCCGATTAACTGAAGCAGTCACAATTATCATTACATCTAAGAGGAATGCATCCGCAATACAATGCATCTAACTGATAGTATGGTAGCCAGACCTCACGTTAGGGTTGCCGCGGATTATATCTAGGTAAACTTATTTCCTATCACTGATTCATTTATTATGTAGTTAGAAATTAATTGCCTACCTACAGAAGTAATTATTAGGTACTTACTACATTCTTTACAGAATACCTATTTTTATTTTGCTACACTGCTGATCCCTAATGCAACAGCTTAAAATAAATTAAAACGAAATAAACTGCAAATTATTTTAATACAATTGTTACACGTAAATGTTTAACATTGATAAGTTAGCTTAGATAATAGGTCTATCCCTATCCCGTCTCTATTTAATTCCTATATTTATGCGTTGAGCCCTTTTATAGTTACCAACAGACTTTAAAGACTTGAAAGTATTTTTAATAATTTTTCCTTTGTAAAAAAAGGACTTTTGTACTAAACATTTCATCCCCCATGATCCGCTCCCCAAGGACGGAATGCCCAAAAAACCTTAAGTTGCGTTAGATTTTAATCTTCACCTCAAATCCAAAATTCGAAGATCCTAACTTAAAACTGACCGACTTACATACAAACTTTCATCCCCTATTTTAACCCTATTAGGGATGGAATTCACAAAAATCCTTTCTTAGTGGATGCCTGGACAGTATAAAGTAACTGTGTTCAAAATTTCAAGTCTCTAGACGATTTCATTATTCCCATGACTTCATCCCCCTTTTCATCCTCATGGGAGTGGAATCTTCAAAATCGCTGAGACACGTGTAAATTATTTTTTAATCTTCTGCCTAAACCCAAAATATGAAGATCCTAGCTTTAAAACTGACGGATTTTCATACAAACTTTCATCCCCTATTTCACGCCCTTAGGGGTGGAATTTCCAAAAATCCTTTCTTAATGCTCACCTACGCTACCAAAGGAACCTACGTGCCAAGTTTCATGATTGAAGCTTCAGCCGTTTGGGCTGTGCGTTGATGGTCAGTGAGTGAGTCAGTCAGTCAGTCACTTTTTCTTTTATATGTTTAGATAATATAGATAAGATGACTTCATCCCCCTTTTCATCCTCATGGGGGTGGAATCTTTAAAATCGCTGAGACACGTGTAATTTATTTTTTAATCTTCGGCCTAAACCCAAAATATGAAGATTCTGACTTTAAAATTGACGGATTTTCATACAAACTTTCATCCCCTATTTAACCCGCCTAGGGGTGGAATTCACAAAAATCCTTTCTTAATGGATGCCTGCACAGTATAAAGTATCTCTGTGCAAAATTTCAAGTCTCTAGACGATTTCATTATTCCCATGACTTCATCCCCCTTTTCACCCTCATGGGGGTGGATTTTCAAAATCGCTGAGACAGGTGTAAATTATTTTTTTATTTTCAGCCTAAACCCAAAATATGAAGATCCTGGCTTTAAAACTGACGGATTTTCATACAAACTTTCATCCCCTATTTCACGCCCTTAGGGGTGGAATTTCCAAAAATCCTTTCTTAGTGCTCACCTACGCTACCAAAGGAACCTACGTGCCAAGTTTCATGATTGAAGCTTCAGCCGTTTGGGCTGTGCGTTGATGGTCAGTGAGTGAGTCAGTCAGTCAGTCACTTTCTTCTTTTATATGTTTAGATAATATAGATAAGATGACTTCATCCCCCTTTTCATCCTCATGGGGGTGGAATCTTTAAAATCGCTGAGACACGTGTAATTTATTTTTTAATCTTCGGCCTAAACCCAAAATATGAAGATTCTGACTTTAAAATTGACGGATTTTCATACAAACTTTCATCCCCTATTTAACCCGCCTAGGGGTGGAATTCTCAAAAATCCTTTCTTAATGGATGCCTGCACAGTATAAAGTATCTCTGTGCAAAATTTCAAGTCTCTAGCCGATTTCATTATTCCCATGACTTCATCCCCCTTTTCACCCTCATGGGGGTGGATTTTCAAAATCGCTGAGACAGGTGTAAATTATTTTTTAATTTTCAGCCTAAACCCAAAATATGAAGATCCTGGCTTTAAAACTGACGGATTTTCATACAAACTTTCATCCCCTATTTCACGCCCTTAGGGGTGGAATTTCCAAAAATCCTTTCTTAGTGCTCACCTACGCTACCAAAGGAACCTACGTGTCAAGTTTCATGATTGAAGCTTCAGCCGTTTGGGCTGTGCGTTGATGGTCAGTGAGTGAGTCAGTCAGTCAGTCACTTTCTTCTTTTATATGTTTAGATAATATAGATAAGATGACTTCATCCCCCTTTTCATCCTCATGGGGGTGGAATCTTTAAAATCGCTGAGACACGTGTAATTTATTTTTTAATCTTCGGCCTAAACCCAAAATATGAAGATTCTGACTTTAAAATTGACGGATTTTCATACAAACTTTCATCCCCTATTTAACCCGCCTAGGGGTGGAATTCACAAAAATCCTTTCTTAATGGATGCCTGCACAGTATAAAGTATCTCTGTGCAAAATTTCAAGTCTCTAGACGATTTCATTATTCCCATGACTTCATCCCCCTTTTCACCCTCATGGGGGTGGATTTTCAAAATCGCTGAGACAGGTGTAAATTATTTTTTAAGTTTCAGCCTAAACCCAAAATATGAAGATCCTGGCTTTAAAACTGACGGATTTTCATACAAACTTTCATCCCCTATTTCACGCCCTTAGGGGTGGAATTTCCAAAAATCCTTTCTTAGTGCTCACCTACGCTACCAAAGGAACCTACGTGCCAAGTTTCATGATTGAAGCTTCAGCCGTTTGGGCTGTGCGTTGATGGTCAGTGAGTGAGTCAGTCAGTCAGTCACTTTCTTCTTTTATATATATATATATATAGATGACTATTACAAAGTATCAGTGTACTACCACCCACTGTGGACCTGTTGTACGCGCTGGCAACTGAGAAATTATTTACATTAAACAACATCCTATCTGGTTTTAACCAAGTTTCACAAAAACATAAGATAT
Organism: Orthosia cruda; assembly: GCA_964057195.1. Taxonomy (NCBI): domain Eukaryota; kingdom Metazoa; phylum Arthropoda; class Insecta; order Lepidoptera; family Noctuidae; genus Orthosia; species Orthosia cruda. Next base: position 24,487,498 of record OZ059840.1, read on the forward strand.
CCATGTGGTATTTATCTACTAACAATTCCACGTCTAAAATTTTGCCGGAGAAGCGATTTATATTTTGATGATATAGTAAAATATTACTATTCGACTTTTCTTTTGTCGGCTCTAATCGTTTAAAGAATCATCGTTTAAAGTATTATCAGAAAAACTGGATAATACTGTGAAATCACTAAACCTAGTCTCAGCTAAATTATCAATAACTGCGTGTATATTAAAAGCTAACAATGTAGCTAATAAATGTCGACTATTTTTGGGAAGAAACATATAATTCCCAATCAAAACAAAATCACTAACAAAATTGTTGGTGTCGAAAAACAATAAACGGTCACTATGACGACAAGATAAAATATGCATCAGGTTATTCAAACCTATTCATCCCATGAAGTCTGCCCATAGCGAAGGCGGCTCGCGAGCGCGCCGCCTTTATGTGCTTGGCGAAAGTGAGGTGGTTGTCAAGGGTGACACCTAGGTATTTGGCTTGCCATTCCGGGATCGGCTTGCCGTACATGGTTATGGGTTTGGGGGGGTAGGGGTTTTTATATATCTATTATTGTATTTTCGGTCAGGCCTCGAGAAGAGGACAGCCTGGCTTTTGTCTGGATTGACTTCTATTCTCCAGAGGCGAAACCACTTGGCCAGTGTGTTGGCGGCTCTCTGGAGTTTTAGGGCTATGGCATTGGGTCTTAGACCAGTGTAATAAAGGGCCGTGTCGTCATCGAATAGTGCCAACTGGCTCTCTTTGGTTTTTGGGATATCGCTTGTGTACAGCGTGAAGGCAATGGGGGATAATACGCAGCCTTAGGGGACTCCGGCTCGTATGGGGTGAGGGGAGGAGAGTTCTCCCTCGACACGATAGCGGCAAGTTCGGTCCGACATCCAGTCTCGTAAGATGAGCACGAGGCGATCTGGCACTTTGAGTTTGTATAGCTTATAAATTAAGCCATTACGCCAGACTTTGTCGAACGCTTTCGCTATGTCGAAGAACAAGGCACCCGTCATCGGACCACGCTGGAAACCAGCACTAGTGTGTTCAACGATGCGGTGAACTTGTTGGGGGCAAGAGTGTTCGGAACGAAAGCCGAATTGCTCGTGGGGGATCTCTTTCGCTCGACAAAGTCTTTGAGCCGCTTATAAATAAGCCGCTCACAGACTTTTCCAAGGGAGTTGAGTAGGCTGATGGGACGATAACTGGTAGGCTCCGATTTGGGTTTACCCGGTTTAGGGATGCCTATCACAGTGGCCTGTTTCCAGGCTTGGGGGAAGATATTTTTGCTTAATGCGGCGTTGAATATGGCCGTCATTAGCAGTATTATATGGTGAGGGAGGAGTTTCAACACCTTATTGGTGATGCCATCTAAGCCCGAGGCTTTGTTAAAGTGAAGCCTTTTGATGACCTCCTCTACTTCGTCTGGGGTGACGGGAGGTAGCGGGTCATCAGGGTCTTCAACGGGTGGAAGGGAGGTTTTACGTTCGACTTCAGCGTCTACCATGTCTAGGTGAGCTTGGTTTACTGGTTGGGAGCTGGGTGTGCATTGCAATTCGAGGCTGTCAGCCAGGCATTCGGCTTTTTCAGAGTTTTCGAATGCTACACTCTTATCGGGGCGAATAATCGGGGGCATGGCTTGGTCTTCAGTGGAGCGTAATCTCCTCTGAAGCTGCCAGAAGGCATGGTGGGTGGGCTCTATTTTGCTCAGAATCTTATTTCATGTCACAGAACGGTGCTTAGCAGTACGTTCCTTTACAGCTTGCTGCAAGTTACGCATGTGAGTTCTGTTTGCGACACAGGGAAAGTTCCTGTAATGACGGATAGCTGCGTTCTTCTTGGTTATCAGCCTGCGTACATCGTCCGGGAGTTTCACTTGCTGGGGGTCCAGCACTGGAACCTCCCTTGAACATTCGTTCAGGACAGATTGTAAGTGAGCTGTAAGCGAGTCGATCGCCGCTGTCGTGTCAGCGACTGAGTTTAGGACATTGGGGATTGAGTCTAACTGGGGGGACTTGTCGGATTTCAGTTTAGCACTTACTTTCCTCCAGTCGGTGATCTTTTTAGTAGGGGGTGGCTGTCCTGGATCTGGGAGGCCTGAGCGACTACCTAGGTGTAAGATCACTGATCATGATCATGTTCAGTTGACAAACACAAGGCTGTCAAGCTCCTTGGTAATGGAGGGATACCTAGAGAAGATTGCGAGGCAAGAGATGGAGTCTACGGGGGTTGCTGGGTTTGTTAACTCAGCGTGAAGGGCTCGGACCTCTGGGGTCATCCATATCGCGTATGCTTTGAAGATGGTCTCAGCGACACAACGATAGGAGCCCTGGCCGGGTTGAACTACAGGGGGAGAGCGCTTGCCAACGACGGCGGTGGAGGCCACCTTGTTGGTTTGCGCCGGGGCCGCTGTGGCCGAGAGTGGGCTAGGTACTGGAACGTTAAATTCCATCAGTGCTGGAATGGGCTGGGGTTGAGAGGTCGCTCTCGGTGCCAGAGTGGCATTCAGCTTTCCCCAAGGTGAGGCCCTTTGAGGGGCGAGTCTTTGGGGGATTTGCGAGGAGGGTAGGCTCGCAGAGGGGGTTACACGCTGAAGGCGAGAGTTGAATTCCTTGGCCATTTTAGGCGCAAGTTTGGGGGCTTTTGGGCAACCCCGGTAACTGGCAAGTTGGGGTGCCCAAGTTGGCCACAGAGCACGCAGCTGGGAGGCTCCGTGCAGTCTGAGCGGTCCTTAGGACGGGGACAGTCCTTGGTGCCATGATCCCCCAAGCATTTAACACACCTGGGGGTGGCGAAACAGTTGGCCTGAGAGTGGCCATAGAGTTGGCAGTTGTGACACTGCCCGACAATGGTGGGACGGTAGGGCTTCTCTATCGAGATGCCGGCAAGGGAGTATACAGTTTTAATCCCGAAGATGGGATTATGGGATTCGGTAGGGCTACACTCCACCACTACCATGTCGTACAGTTGCCCACCTCTTGCTTTGTGCAAGCCGTGGACCGCTATGACTGGGATGTTTTGGGCCAGGAGGTCCAAGCGGACGTCCTCCGTCGGGATCTCCTTAGGGATCCGACGGATAACTACCCTAGTGGTCTTCTCCTCGAGGAGAGAGTACGTGTGGAAGGAATACTTCCTCACTTTAAGTAGGTGGGTCAACTCCCGGTAGTCCCGGGAGGTTGGGACAAGGATTTTAGGATCTAATGCCCTGCTGGCAGGCACGGGCACTGTTGAATTGGATTTTGCTCTGGGAGCAGAGATTGGACACTTCAGTGCACTTTGCCTTATCCTGGAGGAATATCGGCGGCGGGGGCTTTGCCTTCTTCATATAAGTGGCAGTGGGGCTAGGGGCGCGATTAGTCCGCTGGGAAGCGGTAGTGAGGGCGGGTTGGGTACCTGTCGGCACAGGAGAAGTGCAAGGGGAGGCGATGGATGACGCAAACAGAGTGGATTTCTTGGAGAAGGCTGACGCATAGTGCGAGCGACATTATAATTTTTGGCGGTGAAGCCGATAAGGGGAGTCTTCCCCGGGTGGATGGGCCCGGGGGTGTGTGCAATCCTACCCTCCCAGCCGGCTGTGACTGGGAGGTGTGTACCTGGGGTGAGCCTTAAGCTTGTGCACCTGTCACCAATCTTATTGGGTGACAGGGGTCCTAAGGTACCGGTAAGCCCACAGAAGGTGGGCCACCCTCCTCCTGTGTACCACGAGTCTGGTACATAGGGATAGACACACCCTACCGTACCAGGTGATTGCTGTGGGACAGAGACAGGAGTTGACTAGGCTATCTATCAAGGCCAACTACCCTGCTCCCGATTCCAATTAACTGCCGTACCCTGAAGAGGTTTAGCGAGTGCTTGGGGCTACACTCCAGCTGGCTTAGGTATCACCGTTAGGTTTCCGCCAGGGACCACGTAAGAGTGGTTTTTACCCAGAAGGGGCCTATGGGCGTCCTTCCCAACCCGAAAGGGTTGGGCCGAACCTGTCACTACTAGTAACCGAAGTTACTAGTAGCGACACCTGGTGGCGGCGCGTCACGCAGAGGCGCAACGAAGCGGAGAGCGGGGCGCAGCGGGGCGCGTGGTGGGGGCTGCGAGCGGCGGCGAGGCAGCGGGCAGCGAGACGTCTGCACGGGGCGACGGCTGGTGGAGAGTGAGCAGCCAGGTTTTTTTTTTTTTTTTTAATGAGTGGCGTCTCGCAGTTCGGCCAAAGTAGCCGTCCACTGCTTAACCGGACTAACCTGTGGAGACTAATCTGTTAGCCTCCGGCCAGGCTTCAAAATTCTAAACCTAAAGCGACAGCACTAAGGGCTACCCCAGTTGGGGTCGGACCTCGGCTCAGGGCGTCGCTGGGGGGATGGCTAAGGCCGGATCTAATAAAGTGATTCTACCATCCGTTCGGAAAAGCCTACGTGGAGAAGAACGGACAAGGTGAGCAGCCAGGTGGCGTCGCTTGTTTATATAGTTTTGCGCGTAAGCAGCCAAAATTTGGTAATTTAGAATAGTGTTTTAAGGGACCTTTAATAGCTTATAGTATGCATATAGCGGTTATCTATTAGTATTATAATTGAATTACTTTAGATATAATGTGTAAGTAGTGATTTAAGCAAATAAAAATGTTTTGTTTACTTATTTTCCCCCTAAAATGGCTGGGTCGCAGGTATCGGTATGTGCGCTCTGCCTACATACCAATCGTTTTATTTTTCTTACACATTTGTTTTGTTTGGAAACACCATCTAGGTGTTCTAGATAGTATACCTTGGTGCTATGACTGAAAAACTGTACATAACAACAGTACATAGCCACGTTTAAAACAGTTTCACTCTGAGATGGTAAATACAAGCATTTTCTTTTTAAGCTCAAGTATATAGAAAATTCGTTATAAGCGATCTAGCGCTTCTAGGTAACCTGGAATTATGTCCGGGCCCTATATATAGATAGCATCTATGTAATTCTAGTACATAGACCTTACAGGACCTTACAGGTTGTACGCGCTGGCAACTGAGAAATTATTTACATTAAACAACATCCTATCTGGTTTTAACCAAGTTTCACAAAAACATAAGATATCCATGTGGTATTTATCTACTAACAATTCCACGTCTAAAATTTTGCCGGAGAAGCGATTTATATTTTGATGATATAGTAAAATATTACTATTCGACTTTTCTTTTGTCGGCTCTAATCGTTTAAAGAATCATCGTTTAAAGTATTATCAGAAAAACTGGATAATACTGTGAAATCACTAAACCTAGTCTCAGCTAAATTATCAATAACTGCGTGTATATTAAAAGCTAACAATGTAGCTAATAAATGTCGACTATTTTTGGGAAGAAACATATAATTCCCAATCAAAACAAAATCACTAACAAAATTGTTGGTGTCGAAAAACAATAAACGGTCACTATGACGACAAGATAAAATATGCATCAGGTTATTCAAACCTATTCATCCCATGAAGTCTGCCCATAGCGAAGGCGGCTCGCGAGCGCGCCGCCTTTATGTGCTTGGCGAAAGTGAGGTGGTTGTCAAGGGTGACACCTAGGTATTTGGCTTGCCATTCCGGGATCGGCTTGCCGTACATGGTTATGGGTTTGGGGGGGTAGGGGTTTTTATATATCTATTATTGTATTTTCGGTCAGGCCTCGAGAAGAGGACAGCCTGGCTTTTGTCTGGATTGACTTCTATTCTCCAGAGGCGAAACCACTTGGCCAGTGTGTTGGCGGCTCTCTGGAGTTTTAGGGCTATGGCATTGGGTCTTAGACCAGTGTAATAAAGGGCCGTGTCGTCATCGAATAGTGCCAACTGGCTCTCTTTGGTTTTTGGGATATCGCTTGTGTACAGCGTGAAGGCAATGGGGGATAATACGCAGCCTTAGGGGACTCCGGCTCGTATGGGGTGAGGGGAGGAGAGTTCTCCCTCGACACGATAGCGGCAAGTTCGGTCCGACATCCAGTCTCGTAAGATGAGCACGAGGCGATCTGGCACTTTGAGTTTGTATAGCTTATAAATTAAGCCATTACGCCAGACTTTGTCGAACGCTTTCGCTATGTCGAAGAACAAGGCACCCGTCATCGGACCACGCTGGAAACCAGCACTAGTGTGTTCAACGATGCGGTGAACTTGTTGGGGGCAAGAGTGTTCGGAACGAAAGCCGAATTGCTCGTGGGGGATCTCTTTCGCTCGACAAAGTCTTTGAGCCGCTTATAAATAAGCCGCTCACAGACTTTTCCAAGGGAGTTGAGTAGGCTGATGGGACGATAACTGGTAGGCTCCGATTTGGGTTTACCCGGTTTAGGGATGCCTATCACAGTGGCCTGTTTCCAGGCTTGGGGGAAGATATTTTTGCTTAATGCGGCGTTGAATATGGCCGTCATTAGCAGTATTATATGGTGAGGGAGGAGTTTCAACACCTTATTGGTGATGCCATCTAAGCCCGAGGCTTTGTTAAAGTGAAGCCTTTTGATGACCTCCTCTACTTCGTCTGGGGTGACGGGAGGTAGCGGGTCATCAGGGTCTTCAACGGGTGGAAGGGAGGTTTTACGTTCGACTTCAGCGTCTACCATGTCTAGGTGAGCTTGGTTTACTGGTTGGGAGCTGGGTGTGCATTGCAATTCGAGGCTGTCAGCCAGGCATTCGGCTTTTTCAGAGTTTTCGAATGCTACACTCTTATCGGGGCGAATAATCGGGGGCATGGCTTGGTCTTCAGTGGAGCGTAATCTCCTCTGAAGCTGCCAGAAGGCATGGTGGGTGGGCTCTATTTTGCTCAGAATCTTATTTCATGTCACAGAACGGTGCTTAGCAGTACGTTCCTTTACAGCTTGCTGCAAGTTACGCATGTGAGTTCTGTTTGCGACACAGGGAAAGTTCCTGTAATGACGGATAGCTGCGTTCTTCTTGGTTATCAGCCTGCGTACATCGTCCGGGAGTTTCACTTGCTGGGGGTCCAGCACTGGAACCTCCCTTGAACATTCGTTCAGGACAGATTGTAAGTGAGCTGTAAGCGAGTCGATCGCCGCTGTCGTGTCAGCGACTGAGTTTAGGACATTGGGGATTGAGTCTAACTGGGGGGACTTGTCGGATTTCAGTTTAGCACTTACTTTCCTCCAGTCGGTGATCTTTTTAGTAGGGGGTGGCTGTCCTGGATCTGGGAGGCCTGAGCGACTACCTAGGTGTAAGATCACTGATCATGATCATGTTCAGTTGACAAACACAAGGCTGTCAAGCTCCTTGGTAATGGAGGGATACCTAGAGAAGATTGCGAGGCAAGAGATGGAGTCTACGGGGGTTGCTGGGTTTGTTAACTCAGCGTGAAGGGCTCGGACCTCTGGGGTCATCCATATCGCGTATGCTTTGAAGATGGTCTCAGCGACACAACGATAGGAGCCCTGGCCGGGTTGAACTACAGGGGGAGAGCGCTTGCCAACGACGGCGGTGGAGGCCACCTTGTTGGTTTGCGCCGGGGCCGCTGTGGCCGAGAGTGGGCTAGGTACTGGAACGTTAAATTCCATCAGTGCTGGAATGGGCTGGGGTTGAGAGGTCGCTCTCGGTGCCAGAGTGGCATTCAGCTTTCCCCAAGGTGAGGCCCTTTGAGGGGCGAGTCTTTGGGGGATTTGCGAGGAGGGTAGGCTCGCAGAGGGGGTTACACGCTGAAGGCGAGAGTTGAATTCCTTGGCCATTTTAGGCGCAAGTTTGGGGGCTTTTGGGCATCCCCGGTAACTGGCAAGTTGGGGTGCCCAAGTTGGCCACAGAGCACGCAGCTGGGAGGCTCCGTGCAGTCTGAGCGGTCCTTAGGACGGGGACAGTCCTTGGTGCCATGATCCCCCAAGCATTTAACACACCTGGGGGTGGCGAAACAGTTGGCCTGAGAGTGGCCATAGAGTTGGCAGTTGTGACACTGCCCGACAATGGTGGGACGGTAGGGCTTCTCTATCGAGATGCCGGCAAGGGAGTATACAGTTTTAATCCCGAAGATGGGATTATGGGATTCGGTAGGGCTACACTCCACCACTACCATGTCGTACAGTTGCCCACCTCTTGCTTTGTGCAAGCCGTGGACCGCTATGACTGGGATGTTTTGGGCCAGGAGGTCCAAGCGGACGTCCTCCGTCGGGATCTCCTTAGGGATCCGACGGATAACTACCCTAGTGGTCTTCTCCTCGAGGAGAGAGTACGTGTGGAAGGAATACTTCCTCACTTTAAGTAGGTGGGTCAACTCCCGGTAGTCCCGGGAGGTTGGGACAAGGATTTTAGGATCTAATGCCCTGCTGGCAGGCACGGGCACTGTTGAATTGGATTTTGCTCTGGGAGCAGAGATTGGACACTTCAGTGCACTTTGCCTTATCCTGGAGGAATATCGGCGGCGGGGGCTTTGCCTTCTTCATATAAGTGGCAGTGGGGCTAGGGGCGCGATTAGTCCGCTGGGAAGCGGTAGTGAGGGCGGGTTGGGTACCTGTCGGCACAGGAGAAGTGCAAGGGGAGGCGATGGATGACGCAAACGGGGTCGTGAAAAAGGTTTTTTTGGCCTTGGAGGCCTGGGCTGAGACTTTCTTCTTTCTCTTGCCTCCTACGACTTGGAAGTCGTCCTCACCTGAGGAGGTGGAGGGAGAGGAGGAGTCCCGTGATTCATCGTTATGATGATCCTCGGGGAAAGGGGTAAGCTCCATAGGGGAGTCTGGGCGGGAATTCGGCTCATCGGCCTGGCTACGGACGATGGAGCGTCCTGAGCGGGGGTTGGGGATTTAGGTCTTTGAGTAGACCTGACTGGGGGAATGGGTGAGGGCGACCTTAGTGAGTCTTCATCTGGGAATGGCTTGTAAGCCTTAAGAGGGGCCACAATCGGGCCCGAATCGGGTGGGGTGGGGGTTGTGGCAGCTTTAAATGCTGCGGAAAACTTTTTTTGAGTTTCGGGTCACTCACCCTACCGTACCAGGTGATTGCTGTGGGACAGAGACAGGAGTTGACTAGGCTATCTATCAAGGCCAACTACCCTGCTCCCGATTCCAATTAACTGCCGTACCCTGAAGAGGTTTAGCGAGTGCTTGGGGCTACACTCCAGCTGGCTTAGGTATCACCGTTAGGTTTCCGCCAGGGACCACGTAAGAGTGGTTTTTACCCAGAAGGGGCCTATGGGCGTCCTTCCCAACCCGAAAGGGTTGGGCCGAACCTGTCACTACTAGTAACCGAAGTTACTAGTAGCGACACCTGGTGGCGGCGCGTCACGCAGAGGCGCAACGAAGCGGAGAGCGGGGCGCAGCGGGGCGCGTGGTGGGGGCTGCGAGCGGCGGCGAGGCAGCGGGCAGCGAGACGTCTGCACGGGGCGACGGCTGGTGGAGAGTGAGCAGCCAGGTTTTTTTTTTTTTTTTTAATGAGTGGCGTCTCGCAGTTCGGCCAAAGTAGCCGTCCACTGCTTAACCGGACTAACCTGTGGAGACTAATCTGTTAGCCTCCGGCCAGGCTTCAAAATTCTAAACCTAAAGCGACAGCACTAAGGGCTACCCCAGTTGGGGTCGGACCTCGGCTCAGGGCGTCGCTGGGGGGATGGCTAAGGCCGGATCTAATAAAGTGATTCTACCATCCGTTCGGAAAAGCCTACGTGGAGAAGAACGGACAAGGTGAGCAGCCAGGTGGCGTCGCTTGTTTATATAGTTTTGCGCGTAAGCAGCCAAAATTTGGTAATTTAGAATAGTGTTTTAAGGGACCTTTAATAGCTTATAGTATGCATATAGCGGTTATCTATTAGTATTATAATTGAATTACTTTAGATATAATGTGTAAGTAGTGATTTAAGCAAATAAAAATGTTTTGTTTACTTATTTTCCCCCTAAAATGGCTGGGTCGCAGGTATCGGTATGTGCGCTCTGCCTACATACCAATCGTTTTATTTTTCTTACACATTTGTTTTGTTTGGAAACACCATCTAGGTGTTCTAGATAGTATACCTTGGTGCTATGACTGAAAAACTGTACATAACAACAGTACATAGCCACGTTTAAAACAGTTTCACTCTGAGATGGTAAATACAAGCATTTTCTTTTTAAGCTCAAGTATATAGAAAATTCGTTATAAGCGATCTAGCGCTTCTAGGTAACCTGGAATTATGTCCGGGCCCTATATATAGATAGCATCTATGTAATTCTAGTACATAGACCTTACTTACTTGAAATAATGTGTCTGTATGTGCCAGCATGGACGTTTCTATGCGTCTGTCAGGGGGCCCACTACCTTCAGACACACTTGGTGCCTGAAGGACTATCGATATGTATTTTGAAGCATTACCTTCGGGGACCCTCAGGCAGGCGCGTGGACTCAGTCACAACACAAAGCTAATATATAGCTACACATACACACACAGAGGCGTTAAAGCCGTGGAACAACACAACATTTCCCTATTTTGGCCGCTTCCCGGCCTTAAGTACCAGAAGGGCTGGTGGTACACCCAGCAGGGTACCACCATATGATAGCCCGATTCTTCAGCTTCCCAACCACATTTTTGGAAGGAGCCTAGCTCTGGTGGTTAGGGAGATAACCGACTTGATAAAGCACGAGGTTCCATGGTTTTCTCGCATCGTCGACCACATCAGAGTGAATACTGAATCGACGGTTGGAGCTGTATCCACCGGACGTCCACCATGGGATGGCCCATCGCAAGGGCTATCCGATGATGGTTGGTGGATGTGGATCCGCCCACCAGCTCGAGTACAAACTCGCTTTATGTGCCAAAACCAGGCACAGAAGCTATTCTTTCGCACTTTCACGCGGCTGTGCCCGTGAGAGTTATAGATTAAGCTCTGAAACTGTCTCAGTTTGACAGCCCAGGAGTAGGGCTTCAAGTCCCTCGCTGGTACCCTAGCACTAAGGTGCACCCATGTACTAGAATATACATAGCGTGTAAAGCTATAAATTGACAGAATTTCCCTTTCTTCAGCGTTCTTCACGCAAGAGCTCCCTGAAGGTAGCAGCTAGGGACCCGGACCAGGGTCCGGCGGAAAGTTCTTCTCGAGACCTATCCACAGGAGACACAAGTTTCATCGAAATAGTTATAGTGATTATTTTTATAATTACAGTTTATGCGCGCACGCTAATTTGAGGTCCTCGTTAGGGTCGAGTTCGGTGAAAGGATAGTGCGCAGAGGCACCATCCAAATTGTAGCCATTATTTCTAATTAGTCAAATCCACGTCACTTTGCGTAACGAAGACCATGAAGAAGTGTCGCTTCTGGTCATGAGAATTGAAGTCTTACATTAACCTGGACATCATGCCTTCGCCTCAACATACTTGGCAGCCAACCACTCACAGCAGCAGCCACCACCGTCCACTGCAGGGTCGGTATTTGCTCGAAGACAACGAACTATAGGTGCAAGGGATGTCCACGCGTTCGAGCTGGAGCTGCAGGTTGTAAACCTCCGGAGTGCCTACTGCCTCGAGCGATCACGTCCGTCCCGTACAGATATTCAAATAATTGAATAAAATACACCGTAGGGCATTTTTTTTTTAAATTATAGCTATACACTATAAGGTATTATTTATTTACTACGCATTGTGACTCTCGTATTTTATTGTTTTTTAAAAGCAATATTAAAAAAAGCCTTCTCTAAACACCTTTGCTGTGACAGTTTAGTCGGCTTTACGCACACGCGAGCGCGCCGCTCGCTTCGCGGTAAGAGTGGCGCGTTAAATACCTACTTCGCCAGGAAAAGTTGGCCTTAAGGGTAAACAAGTTAAAAATTCTTCCATACAAACGTAGTCTAGAGATTACTCCACTGTTTGACGATGTACTTTCAAAATAAAAAAAGATATCGAATTGTCTCATCATTATCTAGCCCTGTATGGAGCCGAAAAAATAAAAAAATCAAATATTTGAAAGTTATGAGCGTCGAAAGTTCCGTATTTCAACACTAATTTTAACGTATCTTTGGGCGCAAATAAATACCATAAGAAGAAGGAAAATTAAAAAACGGCCTCCATACAGGGATAGATTAGTAATTCAACAATCCAAATAATTTTACTTTGATCAGATACATTCAGTAGTTTTTTCATGAAATCTAGACTCCCAAAGGTCTGTTTATAAAATTTCGCGCGCTCGTTTTCGTTCTGAATCATCTTCCATTTCGCTACAAATTTCCTCCCCGGTCAGTGGGGCGGAGGGGTGGCGCGTGCGGCGCGTACACACACACACGCTCATTAGTATAGATGCTGCCCGGCGCCCGCGCCCGGTTGCCCCGGTGGGCCTCAATCGGCTGTTGTCTGTATAATACGTCACCGTAATTACGCGCGTGCTGTGTACCTATGTAACTGATATTTATCGACGATAACGTATTCGTATAATATTTTATAACATTGACACCTGGCTTGAACTTTGGATTCCGATATTCCTTTATGTTTTGTTTTGATTATTTTGAATTGGTCCCAAATTTTACTGACCCTGGCGTTGGACTTTGGATTCTAAGTTGAATCTTTTATTGAATTTAGTTTGTACAATTCATGATGGCGCTTGACATGACTTTTATACCTAAACACTGACTTATAATTTTAATGTTTCACGCGCATTTATAAAATTTTAGAATTATAAATTACCTACTATAACTCCATTTGCGAAAACATTAGACGTTTAAATTAGCCCATTTTACAGCCCGTCCAACCGATTTTGACATCTATTGCGTTGGTGATACGACTAATGGTAGCTGTAGTAAACAGTTGGTTTTGGTAACAGGTTTATGCTTTTTATGTCATCCTTATGTTTACGGGATAGAACTCAAAATCGGTTGAACGGACTGTAAAAATATTTGGAAACATGTCAAATGTTATTTCAAGTGGAGTTTTAGGATAGTATACCTATCTTCATCTTTATTTAGAAAGTATTTTTTACAAAAAAATACTACCGACTTCCAAATATAAAAACTACATAGTGAAAAATAACTCCAATTTCGGAAGTCGATGTTTTTGTTTCTTCGTTTTATATTTTTCACTTTTTAGTTGTGTACATAAAGAGCAAGTTCAATATGGTACTTACCTATAATCTCAGATTAGAGAAAATCTGAGCCAATAATGCCTAAATTTATGCCTGAATAAATTACCTGAATAACAACCGCAATGAGAGTGTACCTACCAGGGTGAACTGTACATATCTGCGTACCCCTTTAGAGCCTAACGGCTTGACGTTATGTTATGAAATGGCGTAAACAATAAACAGATATGCGATTGCAGCAATCCCGAGAGATTTGCCGTTGTTTATTGAAGAGTTCTGTTGTATATATTTGTTCACTTACATAGAATTATGTATATAGATTCCAATTAGATTATGTAGTTTAGATTTTCGATAGTCGTGCCTAATTATAGCGGCAGTTCATTATTATGTAAATACCTATCTTTTATATCGGCTCGGTTTCCGCGGCGGACAAAAACAAAAGGAAGCTATTTTTTAACCGACTTCAAAAAGGAGGAGTTTCTCAATTTGACTGTATTTTTTATAATTTGTTGTACCTACCTAAATACCTATTTTTTTTATGTGAACCGATTTTGATGATTATTTTTTTATTTGTATACCTGCTATGCGTGCCGACACTCACAAGCTTGGCTCGACTACCCGAAGCGAAGCTACTGTTTACTTTGTGACATGACGTAGTACCTAATACCTACCTAGATGCCTACCACTACGCGTTTCAACTAAAGAATAGGATGGCCCTCGCGCCATATTGTGACGTCATAGCTGCCGAATCGAACCAGTTAGGTAAAGTCAGCAAAAATGTTGTTTGTTATCCAAACAACTTTAAATTAAATTGCTCAAAATCATTGAATGTATCACAATACCGATTACTATCCCGCGACTAAGTTACTAAGTAGGTAATGAATGAAGCCAAAAATGTGTAAGTTTTATCTATTGTATTGTGATAACAAACAGAATATTTCAAACCGCTATTGTAAACAAACAATCAATAAACAATTTACAAAATAACATTATTTTTTATGAGATGAACCTAAATACTTACTTACCTAGAAAACAAGTCTTACATCAAACTGGCGCTGTCGAAAAAGCAGTTATCCTGACTCTGGCTGGTATGAATACCTCCTACTTACGGGGAGTCGCCTATAGGTTATAGCTAACTAGCTAAGGTAAGTAAATACCTATTTAACATTTTATATTGCATTGTAATATTTGCACAACCTGAAATAAAATACAAAAACATGACCTACACCCGTGAGTATAGAGCCTAGCTTTCCGCACGCGCTGGTACGATACCTACAATCAGCGAAGCCCTGGCGACCGGCCTGCTAACATAAAATCTACCGACTTGGCGCTCAAACACTTCATTCTTATAAATAAGGGCATAAGGTTCAATAAGCGCGCAAGCAGTTCACGCTGCGCTGTCGTCGCCGCCGCCAAAAATAATTTAAAAGTCAAATCAATAAAATTACTTGTTGATAATAACAACACCTACGTAAATGCACATTTTCGCAAGAGATCTTATTGTCAAGTTGGCAAAGTCGCGAGTAAGTTTGGGTGCATAATAACAAGTAAATTGAGTGCCTTCTAATTACGTTACACACATCTATTTGTATCTATGAGTTTATGTTGTCATAACATGAAGTGAAACACACACCGCTATCGGCGCTCTTCAATGAAATTACGCATGTGTGCGTCACACAGCGTTATGAGTGTGTATACGTATGCAAACTAGCTTCTTACTGCTCATCACAGCGTCTATCTCTTTCGAGCGTGATGTCGGATGAGACAGAAAATATTTTAGCTCCGCCGCCAAATAGTTCGTGCCGTTGACTAGTTTACCCTTAAGTGCATATCCCAGTGACTAAATCCACTGCAACTGGCTAACATCCAATAAAATTAAAAACACCTGATACAGAACCGCATACTCAGCGTCTAAACATATAAAATAAAATATCGTCGTAACTAGTAGAAATATTTCCTGAATCTCGTCGAACTAAAACGTGTGAAGCAATATCTCATCTCAGAGACCAATGAAAAAGTTTTAACGTCCAAATATGATACAGTTCAAGTGTGCATTCGCCGATATTCTCGATATCTGTTGTACAGGCACGAGCAAACTTCTTCCACAAGTGATACCTATTCTACAACGAGTTTTCTTACACTCGTGTTCAACATAATAATAATAATTAATAATAATTGTTTATTGTTCCAAAATGATTACATTTGTGCATTATGAGGCAGCCCCATTAAGTTATTAATAATACTTGTGTTGGGGCTGACTCGCTACTTCCCCTATTTTACATTTACATAATGGAATAATGAATTAAACAAAACACATAAAAGAAAAGAAAACAAAATGCAAATTAAAAACTATGATATATATATAAATGATACTGTCAAGATAGCAGCTCAATAGTGTATGTATGTGTGTGTGTGTGTGAGCGTGCGCGCGCCCGCGCGTGTGTTTGTGTGTGAATGTGTGTGCGTTTGTGTGTATCTGTGGTCTGTTTTTATGTATTCCTTTTTAGCAAGGTCTGATCAATATTTGTTCAATCTCCTCGTATGTTAATGTTTTTAACCATTCAATTATGATCTTCTTGCATTGATGTTGAGGCTCCGGGTGGAATTTTAATTTTGAATTTATTTTATTATACACAAAGGCAGATTGAGCAACATATTGACGCTCAGCAAAAGCCGTGCGAACCCGCGATGAGTGCGCCACCATATTATGACGTCTTTTAACCTGGTCTGCTGGATTAAGTGGTGTAGATTTATGCAGGTATAGTGTCATGTGTAATAGATATAGCTGCCTTACTGTTAGCAAACCACACATACTATATAGGCTGTTAGTCGGATATCTGTATGGTTTAAAATACATGACTTTTAGAAGTGACCGCTGGGCTCTTTCAAGCTCAAGTAACTTAGTTTTGGCGGCTCCTCCCCAAACGGGAATGCAGTATGTTGTAACAGATTGCGCCAGTGCAACATAAATTCTACTAAGTACGTCCGGAGGCATCACATAACGAAGAGTTTTGAAGATCCATATCAATTTTCTAACACGAGATATATTAGAATCAATCTGTGCCTGCCACGATAAACACTCATCAATAACAACACCCAAGTATCTAGTAGAGGTGACTCGTTGTAGGTTTTGATAGTTTCTCTTTAAGAGGGGACACGTCACACTCTCGCGGATTGCTATGTCAAAGTCCGCACCTGGTTTAGATTTTGCACTTGGGGAAAAACAGATGTAGTTTGTTTTTGTGATATTTAAGGTTAGAAGATTAGCTTTTAACCAGTCTACAATAATAGTTAGGCCAGATTCAGCTTTTTGGTGCACTATCTCCCATGATTGACCAGAAAAAACAACGGCAGTATCGTCCGCGTAGGAGAAGATCTTCCCACCGCTACTCCGGAGGTTACATAAGTCATTTATGTACACCAGGAAAAGCAGCGGGCCTAGCACACTCCCTTGTGGGACGCCAAAAACAACGTCCTCCTCGTCTCTGTAAGAGTTTTCTATCTTAACCTGTTGCTTCCTTCCCCGAAGATAGCTGTCGAAGAGGGAAAGAGCCGTACCTCTTATTCCTATGGCTTCAAGCCTCTGCACAAGGATGGGAACAGAAACAGTGTCAAACGCTTTTTTAAGGTCGAGGAATACTGTTATGCATTTATACCCTTTGTCTACTTCTCTAACGATTTCAGTTGTCAGTGCAGTAACAGCATCCTGTGTCGAGCGCCCTTGTCTAAAACCAAATTGAGAACTAGAGAGAATATTATATTTATTTAAGTAACTTATAAGTCTTTTATTAAGAATTTTTTCTAAAATTTTAGAGATTGATGGCAAGACAGAGATTGGGCGGTAATTATTTACATCATTTGTGTCCCCCCCCTTGTGCACAGGTGTGATTAAGGAACGTTTGAAAGCAGTTGGGAATATTCCAGTTGTAAAACACTGGTTTGTTAGTCTACATATTAAGGGAACAACAAAATCTCTTGACAATTTAAGGAAGTTATTGGGTATGCCATCCCATCCGGACGCACTGCCTGAATCAAGGGCCATCAGTATTCCATTCACTTCCTCCGGGTCAGTCTCTAGCAACACAAAAGATGAAGTTTGAGATTGCGAATTAGAATAACCCGGTCGGTGAACCATATATCCAGTCTGAGCCATAATTTCTTCTGCTAGTATTTTACCTATTGTAGCGAAAAAATGGTTAATTCTATTCAACGAGTCAAGTGGATGTATTGACGGTTGTAATAAGTGCACATTAGAAGATTTAGGTTTTTTATAGTGGGTGATATTATTAATGTTACGCCAGAGTTTTTTTAGGGTTTTTAATAGAGCACGTAATTTGTTGTTTATGATATTGCCTTTTTAGTTTTTTTATTAAATTAGAGCAGAAGGTGCGGAAACGTTTATAAGTTATTTTTCTCACAATGTTGTGTGGATCTTTTTTCAACTGCAACTGCATATTATTTCTAAGTCTGATGCATCTTAGTGCCCCTGTCGATATCCAGGGCTTTAGAATACGCTTGGAGGAAGGAACCGTATGAGTTTCAGTGTTAAGAAGGAGGGACTTTCTGATTATCTCTATTAAAAAATCAGCAAGATGATTAGGATCATTACAAGTGTTAAACACAGATATATCCGTGTCTACCAGGTGTAAATGTGCCTTTTTAAAATTAGTTACTTTTTTATATTTAACAATATCTTTAGTTTGGTATGAATGCGAAACGTTTAATAAAACAATAGAGTGATCGGTAATCGTTGTGTTCAAAACTACGACGCTGGCAGAGTTCTTAATTTTTTCAAGTTTTAATATCATATGATCAAGGCAACTCTCACCTCTGGTAGGCAAGGAGTGTCCCGGTAGAAAGCCATGAACAGATGTCATATTTAAGTACGAAACTCTGTTGGTCCTTACTTGAGATGGTTCCGCGGATCTTTCAATTAAGTTTATGTTGATATCTCCAGTGATGATAATATTTTTGTGAGTGTGGATTGATTCGAGATGAATATCTAATGAATTTATAAAGTTTTCCGCCGATACATTAGATGGTGAACGGTAAATTCCTATTATTGTAAAATTTGAGATAATAATTTGAAGAGCAGAGGCATGTGATATGATAATTTCTGTTACCTGGGCTAAATGACAATTTCTGATGTACGCAACGACACCATCATTTTGATTAAGATGATTAGACGTATAAAACGATGTATAATTATTTAGAACTGGTATAGGTTTGTTCGAGTTAAGTCTACATTCAGTTAGAATTACGACGTCCACATCCAGTCCGATTTGAGCTAGTGCTATTTGGAAATCGTCGAAATTGCTATAGATACTCCATATATTCTCTGTTAAGATAGTGAAATTGTTATTATTATGCGGCCAGTGAGTTGATAATTGCTCAATGTCAATGATAGCAGAATCTGCAATTTCCACACTGTCCAATTCCCGGAATGTGCATGTATTACTATCCATTTTTAAATATTGCTAAAGAAAGATGCTTCTCATGATTTACTCGAGTGTACGACATGACCTGCGAGAGTATCCATAGAATCCTATTTATGTTTATTTGTTTATAAAAAGGCAAATGTGTTGTTACTATGTTAGGGCCCGTGTTGAGTGAGTGTGATTGAATATGTGTTGGGTGAAGGAGTAGTTTATATGGTGTGAGTTTAATTGTGTTTATTGTGTGATTTAATTCGTAATTGTTATTGTGTGTACATAAGAGATGAGCTTGCTTGAAGTAATAACATTTTAAAATAACTCTAAATTTCAGTACAATTAAGTGAGAACTATTACTTAATCTAGCAAAATACAAAATTAAAAACCTGGCGATAAACAGTACGGTAAACAAAATAATTGAAATTGCAGTACGCGTTAGTCATGCACTTTGTAAAAGGTGGTGTACCTGAGCTTCACTATTAATAACTATTGCACGCGAGTTCTCGTCCTTTTTCACTAAGACACGTCCGTACGATGTCCAACAGAACTTGTATTGTTTAGAGTTTGACAGGTCTCGAGCCAGGAAGAACAGGCGACCGCCTTTAGGTGTCAGATGTTCCGAGATGAACACTGGAGCTTCCGCATTGTTCGCCAATCCGAGTTGCTTCGCCTGAATTTTAGTCTTGTTTCTGATGTTGTAGGACTTAGACTTTTTTAGTATGTTAGTTTTTAACATAGTTGAGCCAGTTTCTACGATTATGGGGGTATTTGTAGCTCCTTCTTTCTTGGCAGGCAGTCTATATATGTCCTTTATGTCGCGTGACTCCATCTCAAGACCTATGTTTTTAGATAAGTTCAAGACCATATCAATTAAGTCATCACTGCTTTCACTAGGTGATTTAGGAACATTTTTTAGTTCAATGCAAGTTTTTCTCGCGCCGCGTTGAAGTTCTTCGAGCTTATCCTCTAGTAAAGCAGTGTATTCACGGTCTTTTTTCCTCTGTAGTTCCAGTGATTCAATTTTCTTCCTAAACTCTTCGTTCTGGGTTGTTAAATTAGCAATAGAGCATATTATGTTGTTGTTGGTTTCTTTAATTTAATTGAGATTGGAAGTGATTTGTTTTAGGTCGCCTTGTTGAATATTCATATGAGATTTTAGCATTTGTTTTATTTCATCTTTAAATTTATTGAACTCCCCAGGTAGGTCCTCTTCTCTCAATCGTTTGCTGCGCATTGCGACGAAATTGGGGGGGGGGTGATATTCCCCAATCCACTTATATTCGTATCGGAGAACGATTTATCCATTTTGATAAGTTTGAAGTACCAGGGCGCTATGAGAGCTAAGCGCTTAGTTAAAGTTGCTAATCACTTCTGGGAGGAGGCGCAAGCGCAGGTCAAGGTAACCAATGCTGCGTTAAGGAGGCGGGACCCGTCCTTGTGGGAGGCGGCGCTTGACCTCAACAGATTTGTCGCTTGTATCTGCAGTACCAGGGTAACAGGCTTAGAGAAGTATTTTGTGCGTTACTCACGCAGTTAGCTGTCCAATTTCACACCTCCTTACACTTGCTGCAGGCCTATTATTCCACTGAATTTAATTTGATTTAAATTTTGATATTTAATTTATTTAAAACTCTGTAACGGGTCTAAAGCACGTCTACACCTTGTGGCGGTCCAGGGGGAAGGGAGGATAATATAACTAAGTAGAAAATATAAGACAATAATAATAAAAAAAATATTATTAAAAATCTTAAATTGATCACTTACAGACAACATATAGCTGTATATCGCTGATTCATAAGTAAAACATTAACCACAAAAGTTCTTCATATCACTGAGGAATCAGGTAATGTTTAGGCATTTCGAAAATTCCTTAAAGGGGTTAAAATTTGTACAGAACTTAATAAATTTACCCAATAAAAATTCCATCGGGGAGCAAGCTTTTCCAATTAATTTGGCTTGGCGCGGCATGCTTCTTGCTTTTTAAAATATCTCTGTCAGCTAACATCAAATACCTTTTATTAATTTCCTTTCAAGATAAATTTTCTTTCACAACATGCTTGGTATTGCTCAGATATGATATTAGAGCTAAATTGACAATAACAAGCCAAATAACGAGGTGATATATTTTTATTTCATTCTTTTTTGTATACAATATACGTTAATCTAACTTTCATTTTGTACGTGACTGTACGAAGATCGTAAAGTACCATATGATAGAGTTATGGTCTCTCATTGGTGTCTTCATTCGAGTTTGGTGATAGCGTAAAATTTACAGTTTTATGTTGTGTGGACTATACCAGGTTTTATGTTTTTAAGTTTAGTTTGTACCTGTTTTTTTTGGTTATTTCAATATGTAAGTAGTCAGTATGTAATGAACGATAAATTATTATGTGTGTGTCCATCTTTGAGAGAAAGCAGGAAAACTGAAAGCTGAAAAAGCATTCGACATTAATCTATATATAGGCATCAAAACTGGTTTTCCAACAAATGGTAGATATTTAACTAAAACAGTAACAACACATAACGTACCTACAAGTCTTCAAAAACCGAATCGGTTTATTTTGTTAGCTATAGACTTTTATTTTAAGGGCGTTTGTTATAAAGACTTCAAAACTTACTTTTTTGTATGATTTTACTGTAGTTATTATTTACAATAAAAAATATTACAATTAAAAACAACAGCTTAGAATGCCATGGCTATAGGCGCACCTATACCTACCATAGACACTTGACTTTTAATAAACTTCATCTTATTTACCGTCGTCAAGATGTGAATTATTCAGCCAGACTCGAGTTTCATCAAAACAAACTCAAGAGCGATGAATAGGTATTGTAATTGGAATTAAAATTTAGAAAATATCGCATGACTGAAAAATGTAGTGTTGTTTTGAGTTGTTTGACGTTCAAAGGTCAATATGCTCAAGTCAGAAATGTACGATGTTTTTTAATAGAAATAATAAAACAACTAAAACGGGCCAAGAGGCTCATCGGCAATGGCACTGGTCGAGTCTAGGCCCCAGAATCTTGAACATCGGGGCCAAGTTGCCAGCTTGTCGGTTTTTATAGGTAACATTTTGGGAAATGTGCGTTAGAATTGCATGTACTAATTCCTCCAGGCCCGTTCTATCATCGGACTACAAGACGTACGCTGTTGCGTCATCGGTACATGTTGGATATCTCAGCCATACGCACCAAACTTTTTGGGAATACTTTTATTATGCGTACAGTAAAGGAGGACCTTCCTGTCAGAGTCTGTATTTCCTGATAGCTACAACCTGGGAGTCTTTAAGTCAAAGTAAATAAGTTTCTTCTAGGCAAGCGTGCTTCATCATAAACCACATCATCGCTTACCATCAGGTGAGATAGTGGACAAGCACAACTAAAAAAATACTACGCGTCATCACCTGCTGTCTATTATTTCCCAACTGCTCCATTCCACTCCGTCTAATCCGTTTTGATGCAACTGATCAGGTACCACTATTTTTCAAAGAGTGACTTACATCACGATACCCCTTGGTAAGACTGGCTGATAGATTTTTCGGCTCCTGGCTACCCGTAACGACTGTCAAAGATGACCTAAATGACAACCGAGACTTACAGAGGCACTGAGAGGTCTCGGTGCTGCAATCGCATGTCTGTTTGTTGTTTATAACATTTCATAACATAACATCACGCCAGTTAGCTCTTAAGGGGTAAGCAGATCTCTCATTTCACCGGTTATGTTCAAGTTTCATGAAATTTATTCTGGCGAAATAGTTCCCTTACTAACTTGCCTATTAGGTACGTACAACTAAAAAGTGAAAAATAAAAAAACTTTTTGCAAAAAAATACTACCGACTTCCAAATACAAAACTACAAAGTGAAAAATAACTTAATTTTTTGAAGTCGGTGTCCATAACGCAAAAAAAATGGTACCTACAAAAGACACCGACTTCAAAAAATTAAGTTATTTTTCACTTTGTAGTTTTGTACTTGGAAGTCGGTAGTATTTTTTTGCAAAACGTTTTGTATACATGCCGCGATAACTTTCTATGTAGGAAATTGAAAACACAAATTCATAATCCTAATTACTATGTTACCTATACACTATAACAACGAGTATTATCATATCGCAAGCATCAAGTTTAATTATTATTAAGTATTTTTGTAGCTGTTAAAACGGGTCTTTTATTTTTTGACGACTTTAACGATAAGATAAACAGAATTCAGGTACAAAATTAACTTTGACGTTGGATAACTGTAGTCCCCATACATCAACATAAGTTGCGGTCGACTTATTTCGATGTGTGGGGACTACCAACCAACTGCAAAAAGTATTTTTTTGTGTAGGTACACATTTACGGTTTTCGGCTTTTTTCTTTTACTTGTGCTATAAGACATTGCTTCTAGCCAAATTTAATGATTCTAGGTCAACGAGAAGTACTCTGTAGATTTTGATTCCCTTGTGAGAGTAAAATATGCGTCAGTAACGGCTGTATCGCTTGATTGCGTTGATCTAAAAGTTTGATTTTTCGCAGCTGCAAGCGGATGCAAACTTGATTATACGATATTAATTTCAACTCGATACTTCCGCGTTCCCGAGATAAACGGTCTTGGCAGACAGACGGACAACAGTGATCCTACAAGGGTACGGTTTTTTTCCATTTGAGGTACGGAACCCTAAAAACGTTTACAGTAAGAATCCCAATCCCAAAACTCTATCTTAGAGCTTTCTAACTTAGAGTTTTCACTTACAATACAATCCTCCAATCACTTATATAGGACCCCTAAGTCCAAACTTTATCCCAATATTTTCTATACCACTTATTTTCATCTCGCACCTAAATGCGAACTAAGCTATTGAATATATGAGCTCTATTCAATGACTCGGTTTGACAGAATCTCGTGAACTTGAGGCAATCGAGTGGAAAACTAAAATAATTCTGAACGAACATTTTCTTTCGATAATATCTACTCATACTTACTTTTAGTACCTATTGCATTGTCACAAAATAAGTAAATATTTTTATGTAGGACACGGACTAAAGAAGCTTTGCGAAGTAACATAATTTTATTGACGAACTGATTTGAATAACCAGAGACTTTTGAAGAACAAGGCAGAAAGCCTCAATATAATTATATCAAGTGTTTTCTTTAGATAAACAAAGTACATGTAGAAAAAATCGGTCCTGCAATTCATTTAATTTTCACTATTTATAGGGTGACCTTAAGAAGAGTTGGCGAGATGACTTAGACACCTAACTACTGCAAGGGCTGGTTCAAACGGGAGTGATTTAAACATGCTCAAGAGAAGAATGCCTGGAAGAATTTGGGGGAGGTCGAGGAATAATTATATGGCCGTACTTTTTATTAAGTTATTTCACAGCTCCAACGGATTGCAGACCTACCTGAGTATTTAATTTCAGTTTGCTTAGGTATGTTTGAGTCCCAAGTGCATTATGTGGTGAACCTTTTGTAATCAACAGCCCGGGCTGCTACTGAAAAGTTTCAGATGGAGAAACCCAAGAATGGAAGTTTTCTTGATCCTATATTAAATATTACCTGTACTAACTTCTTATCTTATCTTATGGTGGGGCCGAGAAACAACTCCGACCCATTGGGATCCCCTATTGTGGTCCCCTAGATAACTTACTCCTCCCCAATCTCGTTGAAAACCCTTTTCATGAGTTTTACAACGAGATTGGGAGATATGAGCCTATAGTCTTCTGGTCTTGGATATCCAATCCCTAAGAGACTCATTCGCTTACCAGCAAGTGCATCGCATGTGCAAAGAAGGTGCTCCATGCGTTCCGTATGTTCCCCACACAACCTGCACATGGGTGTCGCGGTTAGACCCATCTTCATGACCATGTCGTTGGTTCCAAAGTGCCCAGTAAAGGCCCCAAGCAGGTAGCGGTTTTGCCCCCTGCTCATGTTCCAAATGCTTTCCCGGGCTTTGAACGTAGAGCCTAGGAATTTCTTGGAGTGTTGTAGACCGGTGCTAGATAGCCAATGAGTTCGCTGTCTGTACTAACTTTTTTAAACTATTATCGTCTAATCAGTTTGTCTGCTCCAGTTTCAAATTTTGGGAAGAAAAGCTACTAACACAAACTTGAATATCTGGTATGTTAAGGTCGTATCGAAGCTAAAGATTTTAAGTTGCGAGTCTGTCGCCATGAGTCATCACACTAACAAGAAAAACCGACCTGGTATTTAGATTTTAGGAGGTCACCGGGCAAAGTCAAATAATATAGCATATGGGAAATTGCATTTTCAAAAGTGTGGTACTATGTTTTGAAGGCCAGTGTATTTATTAGGCTAAAAAGAATTTGGAAAAAATATAGAATAAAAAAATAAAAATAATTTGGAGTGACAATTACAAGATTTTAATAATAAAGTAGTCGAGCGAGATCGTTTACAGGGTTCCAAAGGGTAAAAACGGGACCCTATTACTAAGACTCCGCGGTCCGTCTGTCTGTCCGTCTGTCACCAGGCTATATCTCATGAAACGTGATAACTAGGCAGTTGAAATTTTCACAGATGATGTATTTCTGTTGCCGCTATAACAACAAATGCTAACAACAGAATATAATAAATATTTAAGTGGGGCTCCCATACAACAAACGTGTTTTTTTTTTTGCCGTTTTTTGCGATAATGGTACGGAACCCTTCGTGCGCGAGTCCGAATCGCACTTGGCCGTTTTTAATAATTTAAAATTTCGTGTTGTTAATAATTTTATTAAAGAAAATCTATTTGATATACGAAAAAACAATGTTCCACAAAAAAAGTTTTCAGGCACTAAAGCGGTTGTAGGCCCTTAAGTGAGTGGAGTTAGGACTTCAATTTATTAGCATTTTGCTAATAAATTGAAGTCACCCAAGGGTCACCACATCGACCGGTCCATTGCGTCTCTCATCCATCGGATTCCCACAACCTTAATCAGGTCATTGGTCCACCTAGAGGGAGGCATTCCTACGTTGCGTTTTCCGGTACGCGGCCGCGAGCCCATAACTTTTCAGCCCCATCGACTATCCGATCTGCTAGCAATGCCCAGCCCACGACCACTAAAGTTTGGCTATACTTCGGGCTATGTCGGTTACTATGATACAATAATTATTACTTATCGCATAGCAACTGTTTCGCGTTGTGTTCACCCAACACAAGTTAACTTGCCTAACCTACTTCTCCACAAACCACACACGGTAATAACGATACACTAAACTACTAACTACCAACGTGTAGCGTAAAGTCCATCAAAATATTGTCGCTAAAATCAGATTTTCCAGGCATATTACGTGATCATGCAAATAGGTTTGTGAAATTAGTAATTATGTTGGATCGCGGTACCGACGCGTCGATTGCTATCGAAAGTCATCAGCTGATGTATTTAGTAGTTAATCTAATGGAACTTGAGGCCTCCCCCAAAGGCCTTTCTACAGCCGTCTTACAGCTGACATGATGATGATGATGATAATCAATATTTGGACTATCCTTTCGCCATCCAAGTTGTTAATTACTTACCTACCTAATTATTTAGTCGTCCTTCTGAATCGTAGAATGGATCATGAGTTTACATTCATCCTTCAACACTCAAATCGGTTTTGTAACTGCAAACATTTAATTTTGCTAAATTAATTACTCTATACCTATTTTATTTCGACAATCATTCTTGCTGATATAATTAAACTCTAGAGAGATATCTACGCATAAGTCTAACATTTTTTGTAACATCACAACACTTTCCCAAAACATAAACAGCAAAATCATCAATCTATTCCGCATTTTCATTTACGCCGATCACGAACGCGTCCATTTCACAAAGTCATTATAAAAATGAATGCGTCCAGTGTCGCTAGCGATTATGTACCGGATGTTGTTCCGGGGGAGGGCGCTGACGTCAATTTCCGGCGTAGGCGCTCACGCCGGAAGCTGCGAAAAACACTTCACTCTCCATACGATTATAATGCAGTCACTGGGAACCGGAATGACGTCAGGGTAGGACGTAGTTTGATTCGTTTGTTTTTAATTATTATGTAATCGTCTTTGTGTTAGAACTTAGTTATGATGAATCGACAAATCTTGTTGGAAAACGTAGGACTCCACGGTTTTTGCTCAGGCGCAGTACTATGACGTACCTACATCATGTTTGCGTGGTGACGAAGGACTTTGCTTTTCGTCCTTGATAGCTTCTTTTACCTCTGTGAACTTAGATAAATATCAGGTTTACTTTTGACCATCGTTATTGTATGTACAGTGCAACCGCAAATTCATTTAAACTCATAATAATTAGTTAGTTCGCGTTGGGCTATCAAGTCAGCCAGGCGTCCTCGGTACAGCCAACAAGGGCCGCGTCGCTCACTTCGTTTTCCACACCAACAGTCCATTAAGCTCATTCTATCCTTAAATACCTTTGGGACAATACAGTAATGTTTTAATACTTACTTTATTTTATTCGATTCATCTCTCATCTAAAAGCAATGATCATTACATCGTACATAGTGCCCATCGACCACAGGCTATGTCGTCGATGATAGTGCCATAATAAAGGCATGTCGCATGGACGCCATATTTAAAAAGAAAGCAAGTGGCAAACAGCTTACTGATTATTTAAGTTAAATACAAATTTAGTTACCAAATGCCAAGTTCCGTTATCCTAAGTACCAGTCCTCTGTTATCTAGTTTTGTAAAGTACGAGTAAATCCCTAGACACTGAATTTAGGGTTGATCCATGTGGAAGCAAGGGTCCTTTGATAAAATATTTTCTAATATTTTGCTACCAAATAGATAACTATTTACCTACTTCTAACCCAGTGAACATACTAAATTGTGAGATCTAAAATATATTTTTTTATCGATATTAATATTTCCATTCGAAGAAATAAGAAAATATATTTCAAATAACATTAAGTATATTATTTAAATATACTATACCTATCAGATAAATAAATAAAGTAATATGCGTGACATAGACGGATCGCTTTGAAATATAAAATAAGTACAGGTAGGTAAATAAAATATGTAATGTATGTTAAAAACGTACTTTCCCATGGAATGGGAGGGTCTCAAGTCCCATGTGATTGACGTACCTACCAACCTAAGTATTTTGTTTAAAGGCATAATGTTTTTATTTATTTATTTTTTGTTTATTATTCAATTACTAGCTGTGCCCACGGCTTTGCTCCCGTCAACTGCCTACTCTACCCTACTTACCTATCTACCTACCTATTCACCCGGACGGTGGCATGCCCGACACATGTCAACCGTCCCGTCCTTCATTATATGTCTCCGTTAGTTATTCGTCAGGATAAATTAGTCCATAATTGCACAGACAAAACCTTCGATTTCCCCGAAAAAAGTCGCCGAAACGTGGCCAGGATACGGACGCTGGGAAATCTATATCGGGCCCATGGAGAGCCCGATAGAAGCACCCGTGTAGCTCCTGGCCTTGCCATACCTCCTTTTGTTCATCAGTAGTTAGTATTACAGGCATGCGCCAGTTCTCGTTAGCCATCGACAACGGGGTGAGTCCCTTGTTCACTGCGACCACATCCCGGTGCATACCCATTTCAGCTTTTAAAAAGTATTCTCTGAGGCTGCACACCTCCCGGTTGTGAAGAGTCTTGGCGGTTAAAAAGCCTCGAACCCCACACTTCCGTGGGATGTACAGTCTCATCACCGATGAGCGTGGGTGATGCATCCGGTTTGCGGTCAGCAGTGTCCGGACCCTCCTATCGAGGGCGTCGAGCTCGGTCTGAGTCCATTTGAATATGCCAAAAGGGTACGTTAAAACTGGCATGACCCAAATATTGAAGGCCTTGTTTCCGCCCGATAAAAAGCTATTTAATTCCTTTTTCAGGCGGCCAAATAAACGCTCCTTCAGCATTTGCTTCATGTCAGCACTGTTGACGCCCAACGCTTCCGACATACCCAAATACTTGTAAATTTCAGTCGAGGAGAGGTGTCTAAGGTGTATAAAATCAGCGAGTTAAATTCCCTCGGATTCCATAAACTCCTCTTGCTTAATATATATTTATTATTCGGAAACGTCCCTATTACAGAGTTAAAATTATCCTTTGTCTTAATCCACGTCATGGTCTATCCGTGTGCCAAATTTCGTCAAAATCCCTTCAGTTTTTGCGTCGTTATTGATCTACTAACAATAACGACCAAACATAAATACTTTTACGTTTATATGTACAAATTAAGTTAAACTACAAAGGTGACTTATAAAAGTGTAGTTAAAAAAACTTACTGAAATAATTTGGTTTGCTAAAGTTCCAAATAAGTTTTTATCAGGCAACCGTAAAGCAATAATTAAAACATAGAATAATACAGAAATGCCACACATGAGACAATTGTGGACTGAAAAAAAAACAAAATTATTTTCGTTGATAGAGAAAATCGAGTTGAAAGATACAATAAAGGGTCATAAAATTAGTCAATAGATAAAAACAATTTGTATTTTTCGGTTGACTGATGTTTTCAGTTATTGTTATCCCCTGTGACTGAATTGACAATTCGAAGTACATAGAGAGCTTGTCAAATTCTTTTACTTCAGCATTTGAACTTTCACACAATCTATGTGCTCAACGAATTGCATGGAAGGCTAGACATATTTTCGTGCAATTCGAGCAAATTCGCAAGATTTTTGTTGAATTTTGCTAGTTATAATTAAAGTTTAGGTGAGTAAAGTAATAGTATAGTAGTATTAGTATTATTTAGTAGTAGTATTTTTAATAGTTTAGAAGATTTTAATTGTGTTAGAAGTTTAGGTGTTAAATTATTATACATTTATGTAAAAACTGAGTTTAGATTAAGATTTTAACCACTCTATTGTATCTAGCTCTATCAGCGGCATCTTTTATCCATTGTTTTCCAGCAGTTCTTATGATGTCATCAGTCCAGCGTTTTTTAGGCCTCCCTTGTCGTCTCTTGCCGCTGGGTCCTGTCCACCGAGTTGCCTCTATGGTCCATCTCCTGTCATTGTAACGGGCTAGGTGTCCGGCCCATTTCCACTTGAGCTTAAGCGCATAATGCAGAGCATCAGTAAGTCTTGTCTTCTTCCGTATAAATTCGCTTCTGACTTTCTGTATTTTGCTCAGTTTTAATATACTTCTTTCCATAGCTTTCTGACATACAACTAGTTTGTTTTGTATTTTGGAAGTATAAGTCCACGTCTGACATCCGTAAGTGAGGGACGGAAGGATGCATGTATCCAGCACTACCTTTTTTTGTTGGAGGGAAAAATCACCTTTTAAGATTTCCTTGAGGGCCCTGAATTTCCTCCAACTTAGCTGTACTCTTCGATCAACTTCTTCTTCGGTATTTTTGTTTTTGAAGGATAGCTGTTTTCCCAAGTACACATAACTACTCACATATTCCAAAGCCTTGCCTTTTAGTTTGATTGGGGCAGCTATGCTGTTCGTCATGAGTTTTGTTTTGTCCTTATTCATTTTTAGGCCCACTTTTTCACTTTCGACACTTAGTGCATATATCATCCCTTCCAACTTGGGGCTAGTCTCAGCGAAAAGAACGATGTCATCCGCAAATCTCAGGTGACTTAAGTGATGTCCAGCTACTTTGATACCTTTATCCTGCCAGTTAAGTTTAGTAAAAATACTCTGCAGCACGGCTATAAAAAGTTTGGGTGACAGTGGGTCTCCTTGTCGTACTCCCCTCCTGATTGGTATCTCCGATCCGCGGTTTTCTAATTTGACTCTACTAGTACTACCTTTATAGATGTCTTTTAAGGTTTCTATATAGTTTTTGTGGACACCACATTCGCCGAGGGCTGCCCAGATCGAGTCATGTGTTATACTGTCGAACGCCTTAGCATAGTCTACAAAGGCAAGGTACAAAGGTCGATTAAACTCTTTGTATTTCTCCACAATTTGTTCCATTACATGGATGTGATCCATTGTGGAGAAACCGGATCGGAAGCCTGCTTGTTCGACTGGTTGAAGATAATCAATTTTTGGGCTTACTCTGTTTTGCAGGATTGATGTGAATAGCTTGTATATACTCGAAAGGAGACTGATTGGGCGGTAGTTCCCTATGTCTTTAGGGTCCCCCTTTTTGTAAAGAAATATTATGTCTGATCTTTTCCATTGTTCGGGTACTTGACATGAGTTTAGAGCCATGTTAAAGAGGTGGCTTAGTGGGCGAGCTAGTGCAGGTGCTCCAATCTTTAGGGCTTCATTCGGTATACCGTCAGGTCCAGGGCTTTTGTCGGATTTCAGTCTTTTGATGTTGACGAAAACTTCGACTGCATCGATTTGTTCTAGGTTTTCTTTTTCTTCGTAGTCTTCTGTTTCATGGTACTCTTCCTCTTTGTTGTAAGGTTCAGTGTTATAACCATATAGCCTTGTGTAGAATTCCGTGGCAGAATCGATGATGTCTTGCCTAGTATTTGCGTCTCTATTTTTTGTATTTACACTAAGAATCCATTTTTTATGTGTGCTTAGTTCTTTAAAAGATCTCTTAGTGCTTTTATAACGTTTGATATTTTCTTCCATTATATTATATCTGTAGGTTTTGTAGTCTTTTTTAATAGCTTTGTTTGTTTGTTTGAACAGTTTAGTTAGTTAATTTTTCATTGCTACTGTTTTTTGTTTAGTTTTTATTAGTTCTGTTCGTCTGGCTATGAGGTCTCTTGTAGTTGTGGAAAAAATTTTGTTTACTCTGTCTTGTTTATCTTTGTTTTCTTTTGTTTCTAAACTCGTTTTGATAATTGATTCCACTTTGTTGTAGTATGTTTGGATGTTTTCGTTAGAGTGTTCTGTGTCCAATTCTTGTATGTTGTTGTTTAGATTAACATTATATAATTTTGTATTTTGTTCCGTTTTTAAAGTATTGGAAGTCTGTAAGAAGGTCTGCTTATCTTTATTCCCTGCAAACGATAGTAGGCTCTGACCATTCGATGATCCGAAAGAAATTGGATTGTATTTAATACCTCGATATTTTCAACATGTTTCGGGTAGTTTGTTAAAATATAATCGATTTGGTTTTTCGTGCTTTGATCAGGAGAGATCCAGGTCCATTTACGCTTATTTCTCTTTTTGAAATAGGTGTTCATAATTGCCATTTTGTATTCATAAGCATATTGTATAAGTCTCTCTCCTCTTTCATTTTTAGTTCCATAACCGTGTATTCCCATTATAAGGTTTTCAAACTTCGTCGGTTGTCCTATCTTTGCATTAAAGTCGCCGATAACAAGGATATATTTACCAGCAAGGTTGTGGGCTTTTTCTAGAGTGTCGTAGAAACTTTGAATTTCCTCTTCTTTGGCGCTGTCTGTTGGGGCATAGACCTGTATTATAGAAAGCACACTGTTATTATATTTCATTTGGAGCATGGCCACTCGTTCGGATAACGCTATAAACTCCATGATATTGTTTTTGTGTTTTTTCTTAATCAGAAAGCCAACTCCATGCAGTCCAAGTGTCTCGCCTTTGTAGCAGAATATATAATTTTCGTGTTCTTCAATGTCGAAGCCCATTCTTCTGACTTCCGCTAATCCAATTATATCAAATTCTATATTTTGCACTGAGTATATTAATTCCAAAAATCTTTCCTTTGATGCTAGAGATCTCACATTATATGTTGCTATAATTAGGTAATTGTTAGTAGTTTTTCCCTTCGCTGGAGGGTTGTGGTCGTTTTCTCCCACGAGGACAGCCACTCACGAATGAAAGCAGCGTAGGCCTCGGTTTCTCGCCATTGTTTGTTTTACCAATTCGATAAATTTTATTAATTTCATAGTCTTCTATATCTATTTTTAAATCATCCGCAAAACTTTTCTTCACATTTTTAATTAGTTCAGTTGTAGACTTTTCCTCTTCTTTTAACCCGTATATTATTATGTTATTGCTTTTTCTGTCTCTCTCCATAAATTCTATCTTTTTTTGCATGAATTCCACCTTAATTTTCAAGTTTTTATTTTCTTCTAATAAAGGTTTTAATTTTTCATCTATTTTGTCCATGATTGTGTTTGTTATTGAATCTGTTAATTCTATTGTTTGATTTTGTATCTCAATTTTCATTTTATTAAATAAAAGTTCAAATTGATCTTCCATCCTTATTATATTCGTAACGTGTAATGGAGCGCTTTTTACTATAATGGTAATTTAATTTTCTTCGTTGGCAACACTATTGTGACACTGACATTTGTATTGTCGGTTTCAATTTGAGATCAGGTGACACTTGCTTGACAGTTGTGACATTAACAGATATCGATATTGAGCAGTGGCGGGTAGGGTTTTGGTTATTATAAATTCTAATCTCAAATATTTGGTTGGCGCAGTGGTTGAGCGATTGACTGCTGCGCTGCGTGTCGCGGGTTCGATTCCCGCACGGTACAAATATTTGTATGACCTACAGATAGTTGTTCCGGCTCTGGGTGTTTGTGTATGTGAGTTTATATGTTTGTAAACGCACCCACGATACAGGAAGAAATTCCTAGTGTGGGGCAACGTTTTTTAAAAAAAAATAAATAAATAAATAAATGTTCGCCGGTTTTCTGTGTCTCGTACTTTTGTGAATCCCAACAGATGCACGACAATAATGGCTTCCAGCACTAAGTTTAACTTGGTTCTTTGTTTGGACGCGATTTAATTGGAGAACAGTGGCTTTTTACTATTTTTTATTTAGGTTTGTTTCGGAGCAGCAAAACTGTGATGTTTACGTTTTGACAGCCGACTCACAGCATCAATAGAGGGGAAAAAAAATTAAAACCTAGGAAGTTTTTTTTCACTAATTAGTACTTTTGAAATAGTACCGAGTTAGATCGCGTTATAAATACAATAAAATACTTTTATGGTAAAATATAGAGTTTCACCTTATCAAAACGGTAAAAACTTTTTCCACATCTTACTACCACTTCAAAAAATAAGTATTATCTATATATATAAAAGGCAATGTCCCGACTGACATATCAACGCCCAGCCTAAACCACTAATGATAGAAGTTTGAATTTTTTAGGGAATGTTGATTTTATACTGTAGGCGTCATTTAAGAAAGGATTTTTGGAAATTCATCCTCTAAAGGGGTGAAATAGGGGATGAAAGTTTGTATGAAACTCTGTCATTTTTTATTTGAAATGAATGAAATATGGTATTTAGCCTCTAAATATAAAATAATGAAATACGTGTTTAAGCTTTTTTTGAATTACATCCCTTAAAAGGGTTAAAAGGGGTGTTAAAGTTTGTATGAAAAATATGTTGTTTAAAGGCAAACTTAATTGGAAATTAATACATAGACTCTTCAATACAATTGAAGAAACACGTATTTAAGGATTTTTTGAATATCATCCCTTCTTTCTTTCTCTCTCTTTAGATGTCATTATAGCTACACTTACTCTCGCAATACTTATCCGTGTTATAATAATATGTTTTAATTAGAAAAAAATGGAGGTTATAAATATAAACGGTGAGAGAGTGCCTCACGACGTAGGGAGTATTGTAGGAGATGGAGCATGTCTTTTCCGAGCTCTTTCCTATATCATGTAAGTCAATCAGTTATTAGCCAGAGAAATCCGTGAAGAAATCGTCGATAACGTCGTAGAAAATTGGGAAGCATTTTCCATAATGTCTCATGACCGTGATGGCCACAACTATAGCAGCGCCGAAGTTTACTTTGCCGATATTTCCCAACTTCACACTTATGGAGGTTATTGCGAGCTGATGGCGGCTGGGCAACTATATCAATTTGTTTTTGAAGTTTATCGCAATGGAGAACTATACGCGAAATTCGGCACTGACGGTTACTCTATAGAGAGGCTGCGTTTTACGCATAACCTTTCTGGCGGTCATTTTGAGGTGTATGTTTTACCCCAATCTGAAGACGTATCTGTTTCACCACCAGCGCCTATTAATCAATCTGGAATCGCATCGACTAATTTAAAAATATCTCACCTTAATTTTCTTGCTTCTGTAATGTATGGTAACCTACTTATTGTTTATGATCGTTCTTGTCGATGGCCTGTCACGTGAATGGTGTGTCATCGCCGTCCCGTATAAACCGAATTACTAGCTACACGTTGTTTTACTCATATATTTCAGTGGCGACGAGGATAAAAATTAGAAGCGTGCTAAATAAAAATTTAATCCAAAATGTCAATCGGAAAACTAACCGAGTTTAATGTAAGATCGGGCAATTGGACAATGTATGTGGAACGCATGGAAATGTTCTTCAAGGTCAACAATGTTAAGGAGGAATTTTGGTTACCCACATTGATTGCGGCGATGGGTGACGAAGCTTATGAACTTTTAAGCAACTTAACAAGTCCGGGCAAACCGAGTGCAAAAACCTATGTGGAGGTGGTGAAGGTTATGACGGATCACTTGCAACCAAAGCCGTCATTTATGGCAGAGAGGTACCGTTTCCGACAACGAAGACAAAATGCGGGTGAATCCATTTTACAATATATTTCAGAACTGAAGAAAATGTCCAAATTTTGCGAATTTACGTCCGTATTGGAAGAGAATTTACGTGATCAGTTAGTATGCGGGTTGCGAAGCGAGTCGATTAGGCAACGATTGTTTACGGAAGAAAATCTGCAATATGCAAATGCCGTTAAGATTTCATGCGCTATGGAATCGGCGGAGAGGGATGCAGCGGCAGTGGAACAAACAGTCGGGAAAAATTGCGACTCGGGCGGTAGCGGTGATAACGCGGCTGGAGCGGTGCATACGGTGGTGGCGTCGGGCAGCGGGGGCCGCCGAGGGCGTGATGGATCACGCGGGCTGCCGGCGGCACGGAAGGTCACCGCCGATGATTCGAAAAACAATTGTTCTGCTTGCGGAGCTTCGGATCACCAGAGGGAGCGATGTAGATACAGTCGGTTTATCTGCGGTATGTGTAGACAGAAAGGACATCTACGTCGGGTTTGTCCGGTGCGTTCTGGTGGAAGACAGCCGAAGGACCGATGTGACACCAATAACATGGTGGCGCATGTTCAAGCAGCAGGCGGGGTAGCCAATCAGTCAAACCTCTGGAGCCAGGCAGGGGAGGATGAGCCTCCTTTGACAGACGAGGAGGATTGGGTAGTAGAAGATTTGCATCAACTTAGTTTGAATAGCTACAAACCGGTGAGCTTAACTATTTATGTAGATCAAACCCAATTGTCTATGGAGATTGATACAGGGTCTTTAGTATCATGTATTAGTAGGGAAAAGTATGATCAACTGTTTAGCCATAGACCTTTAGATAATTCTAATGGGACTGGGCCGGTTCACGGGAGGCAAGGCTCGGTTACGACTACACGAGGGAGCAACGCCGGTTTTCTGTCGCGCACGTCCTGTGCCGTACGCGCTCCGCGAGCGCGTCGAGGCTGAGCTGGAAGGCATGCTGCGCGCCGGGGTCATCGAGCCTGTGGAGTGCGCTGATTGGGCTACTCCACTTGTACCGGTTCGTAAGGCTGATGGTGGACTCCGTATCTGTGCTGATTACAAAATAACATTAAATCCAGTACTATTGGTGGACAAATATCCCTTACCACTTATAAACGACTTGCTGGTTAAATTAAATGGTTCTAAGATATTTACAAAAATTGATTTAACGCAAGCATATAATCAGATAGAATTGGATGACCCTGATAATTGTACGGTTATTAATACTCACAAGGGCCTTTTTAAGTATAAAAGATTGGTCTTCGGTTTATCGTCAAGCCCTGGTATATTCCAACGAATTATGGCGAATCTTCTGAACGATATTCCAAACGTAGAAGTATTTCTCGATGATATTATTATTGGATCACCCAATATTAGGGAGCATTTAGTTATTTTAGAGAGAGTTTTAGAGCGGTTACATCATAATGGAATGAAACTGAATCAAAAAAAGTGCATGTTCTTGACTAATGAGGTTAAATATTTAGGTTTTATTATCTCTGCCGAGGGAATTAAGGTGGACCCTGAAAAGGTGGAAGGTATATTAAACATACCCCGCCCAGAAAATATTACCGATTTGAGAGCCTTTTTAGGAACAATAATGTATTATGCGAAATTTGTTAAAAACTTGAGCAATATTTTGGCACCTTTGTACAGGTTACTAAAGAAGGGAGTTACTTGGACATGGAATGATGAGTGTGAGTCAGCTTTTAAGAGAATTAAAAATATTTTGATTAGTGCCGACGTCCTTGCTCATTACGAACCAAACAAACCCTTGTTTTTAACTTGTGACGCGAGCGCGAGAGGAATAGGAGGCGTATTAAGTCAGATGGGTGAACTCAATGATAGTAGCACAGACGGACAGCATGAGCGTCCTGTTGTGTATGTGTCGCGCGCGCTTAACGCAGCTGAAAAGCATTATTCACAAATCGAGCGGGAGGCTTTGGCTATTGTGTTTTGCTTAGAAAAAATGCACCAGTATTTATATGGGCGACGTTTTACACTACGTACGGACCACAAGCCACTGGTCACTATTTTTGGGCCTAAACAGGGTATACCATCAATGGCTGCGAGCCGATTACAAAGGTGGGCTATTAAGTTGTCAGCCTATACGTACGACATTGAGTATGTTACTTCAAAGCAGAATGGGGCAGATGGGTTATCGCGGTTGCCAGCTCTTTCTGATGTTAAACAACCTATTAAAGTTCCGGAACAATCATATTTACATTTCGCCCAAAATGCCATGTTATTGGATTATAATGAGATTAAAAGACAGACGAGCCGAGACCAGTTGCTAGGCCGAGTTCACACTGATGGCTTCCCTCCGCGCGCTCGCATTGGTTAGCGGTGATCTGTTTGCTCCCTGTTTTTAATTGCAATTGTCGTGTTCCGAAATTTATTTCCGGCTTGTGATTTGCTGTCAATTGTGTATCATTGTGATAAGTGCTGCTATCGTAAGTTTTTAAACGTGTTTACGTCCGTTATTTAGTTGCAATTAGTTAATTTCGTCAGCTATCGGTGAGTACATTTACTTTTCTTGACGTGTGGGTATATCGAAATAATTGTATCGTCCGTTAATCTTTCACTTTTTACGTTCTAATACGCTTATTAGTTTAATTTTCAAAAGTAATTATGTTATCTAACAATGATGACCCACCTGATCGTGGTGGGGAAATATTATTCCGCCGAATAAATAAACCAAGGTCGCCGACGACCTCCGCTAATGCTAAGCGTTTATTTAGTGAAATGTCTCCTTCTTACATTTCACCCGAAGATAGATCTAAGCGAATGCAAACATCAGAGTCAATTGTAAGGTCTTCGCCAATATTAAATGTCACTAATGTAAGCAATGACGACTATTGTGATTTGGTTACTCAGGCGTCTGCGTACCTGTCTAAAATTAACGATCTTGTTAATGACCAAGGGTCCCGCATTAATGTTGCAAATAAATCCGCAATTATGGACATGACTCAGCGCATAACGGCTATTGTCTCATTGCTAGCCATAAAATCATCCGCCAACGAGACTAAGTTGGCCAATACGGAACGCGAATTAGAAAAAATAAAACATAATACCGGT
This sequence comes from Orthosia cruda, assembly GCA_964057195.1. NCBI lineage: Eukaryota > Metazoa > Arthropoda > Insecta > Lepidoptera > Noctuidae > Orthosia > Orthosia cruda. The sequence continues at coordinate 24,525,323 of OZ059840.1, forward strand.
GTCGATATTGCCAAGTCTGATGTCAACAATGCCTCATATGCTGACAAATTAAAACTTCGTTTACCTAAAGTAGTTCCACAAGTAAATGCCCGCGCCAAACTTCCGTGTCTTGTGGCCTACCCTACTGATGAGCGTTCAACTGATTTCGCAACTTCTTCCGCGACTAAACAAGCGCTCATGAAAGCAATAGATCCTAGTGACGGCTTTCAAATTGTAGGTGTCAAGAAGGCTGCGAAGTCTGGCGTCGTGTTACGTGTCGCTAACGATTTACAAATCAAAAAGTTACAATCGGTCGATGCCATTAGGTCCGCTGGCTTGCGACTTGAAAAACCAAAAGGCCGTAAGCCTCGTATTTTAGTTAAAGACGTCCCATCCTCAATGGAGGACAGTGCCTTTTTGCATGCGTTGTACTGCCAAAACATTAAAGACGAGTTGTCATTAAAAGAAGACGAATTTATTAAATCAACGAAAATCATACGTAGGCGTTCGTTAGACAACGGTCGGAAATGGATAGGCATTGAACTCGAGTCCGCGGTCCGGAAACATTTAGTCTCGACCAAGGATAAATTGTTTATTGATTGGGCGACTTGCCGTTTCATTGATGATGTCGATGTAGTACGTTGTGCACATTGTCAACAGTTCGGTCATGTTAAAAAACACTGCACTATTAAATCACCTACCTGCGCTAATTGCTCTGAGACACATGAAACCAAAGACTGTCCGCATAAAGACGACATCAGGTGAAGATAAAATATCTAATCGGATGATTATAGAAGCGTGTAAAACAGCCGGTGATGCGATTTTAACCGTTTACAACCGTTGTATTGCGGAGGGCGTATTTCCTCGTATTTGGCGACGCGGATTTATACGAATAATCCCGAAAAGTGGCGACAAACCCCCGGACGACCCGAAGTCGTACCGGCCCATAACATTACTTCCATCTTTGGGAAAACTCCTGGAGCGCCTTATCGTTCCACGGTTGCTACCGGACGGACCAAAATTTCATAATAATCAATTCGGTTTCACTATTGGAAAATCGACTGTAGACGCGGCCCTTACTGTTAGGAAAATAGTTAATACATCTGAACATAAGTATGTAATTGGGATTTTTCTAGATATTTCTGGGGCTTTTGATAACGCATGGTGGCCAATGCTATTACTTAAAATGAAAAATCGAGGCTGCTATAGAAATATATACAATTTAGTTTACTCTTACTTTTTAAATGGTTCCGCGAAACTCAAACTCGGCCATCATTCCATGTCGAAGTCTCTCACCATGGGATGTCCTCAGGGTTCGGTTATTGGTCCACCTTTATGGAATTTAGGCTTTGATGATTTCCTCGCGATTCCGCTTCCAAGCGGCTGCTCATTAACCGGTTACGCGGACGACGGTCTTCTGCTCATTCAATCAAGTACTCGAGCTGGACTCGAGAACTTGGCTGACACTTGCCTACGATTAATATCTCAGTGGGGCGATCGTAACCGCCTGACCTTTGCTCCGCATAAAACTTATCAGCTCATTTTGAAAGGTAATCTTAAATCGTGTCCTACTATTAAATTTAATAACGTTCCGGTAAAAAGGAAGCAGTCCGTGTGCTATCTTGGTCTTGTGTTAGAAAGGAATTTTGCATTTATAGATCATATTAAAATCGTCGGTGAAAAAGCGAAAAAGAACTTCTATGCCTTAACGAGAATATCTAAATCTACGTGGGGTCTGTCTTTTTTGACTTTAAAGACTATTTATGGGGCTACTTACTTGGGTTGTATCTGCTATGGGGCGCCTGTTTGGGCTGATAGGGCCACAATAGGGGCGGTACGACGTAAGTTACTTCAGAGTCAGCGTTTAGCTTTGATATTCTTATGCAAAGCATACAGGACGGTTAGTACTGAGGCCTTACCGGTACTTGCTGGCGTACTTCCGGTCGACCTTGAAGTGCAGCGACGTGCTGCAATGTACTATTCCGCAAAAGAGACCATGGACGCGGACTTTTTAACGCGGAGTGACCGTGCCAAAATCTCTAGATTATTTAAACCACATATTGACGTCTGGGAGGAACTTTTATCCGAATGGCAATGTAGGTGGGATAATTCCATCAAGGGCCGACACCTCCACCAATTCTTTCCATCCGTTCGCGTGCGGCTGGCCAGGACGTGGCTGGAGGTGGATCACTGTGTTGCCCAATTTCTCACAGGGCATGGTAACTTTAAAAGTAAATTATTTTCCTTCAAGCTTGTTGCCTCGCCATTATGTCAGTGTTCTACATCTGACTGTGAATATATACAATATGCACATCATATCTTATGGGAGTGTATTCTTTGGCAGAATGAACGCAATACTATGTTGAATAATGTACAGGCTGTATCAGGAGCCGTTTACTATACGGACCTTGTGGAAACTAGAACAAATTTCCGTGCGTTCAAGCGCTTTTGCCATACCTATTATTGGAATCAAATATAACAGCTCACAATGTTAGGACCCATTAATATTAATGCAAATTTTTATCCGTGGTGCTTGGCAACTGGGCTTATCCCAGTTGTAAACGACCCTTTGTGCCTATTGGTCTTGTTTGTTCTGTCTCCTGCTTGATATGGAGGGAAGTGGAAATTTGTGTTTTTCTTACTCCTCCATTTTCTTTTCTGATTAATTTCGTTGCGGGATCCAAGACAGTTAAATTCATTCTCCGGGACTTCGTCGAGCTTCATTGCCTCGGCGCTTTTCTGGTGGTCGCCACTGTTGATTCTGGCTTTCAGGAGTTGCAGTGGTTTGGGAATAGTGCGGTGGGATTGTCCACAAAAAAAAAAAAAAAAAAAAAAAAAAAAAAAGGCCGAGTTCTAACATATCTTCGCGTCGAATGGCCGTCTGATAACGAAATTAAATCGCTCCAACCTTATTTTAATCGTAAAAAAGAACTATACGAGGAGTTAGGTTGTGTGATGTGGGGCCATAGGGTGGTCGTACCGGGTGAGTGTAGGAATAAGGTTTTAATGGATTTACATGAGGCACATATGGGCATAGTAAAAACTAAAGCTTTCGCTAGGAGCTATGTCTGGTGGCCGGGTATGGACGAAGAGATTGAAAAAACGTGCCGTGGTTGCAGTGTCTGTGCTGCAGAGAGCGAGGCACCGCCTCGACATATGCCCTGCCCATGGGTTTGGCCAGATAGACCATGGGCCCGTGTACATGTTGATTTCTTAGGCCCTATCACGGGGCGGATATTTTTAGTAATGGTTGATGCCAGGACCAAATGGTTAGAAGTTAGTCAAGTACCTAGTACAGCGGCTAGTCACACGATCAGCGTTTTAAGTGACGTGTTTGCACGTTTTGGATTACCCAGACAAATAGTATCTGATAACGGGCCGCCCTTTACAAGCCATGAGTTTTCTCAATTTCTCGGTACAAACGGGATCGAACATATATTTTCAGCGCCATATCACCCCGCCTCAAACGGGGCAGCAGAGAACGCAGTTCATACAGTTAAAAGAGCTATTAAAAAGGCAATTAGAGAGAACTTAAACATAAATTTATTTTTAAATAATTTCCTTCTATATTATAGGAATACAGAACACTGTACTACAGGCGAAACACCGGCGTCGCTCATGTTTGGCCGTAGGTTACGTACAAAATTCGACGCCCTAAGACCAAGTAGGGACAGTAGAGTTAGAGATGCTCAGGAGCGTCAACAAAAATACGGCGCAAATGGGTTGCGTCAACTACGCCCGGGGGATGAGGTCTGGCTGCGTCAATATCGTGAACAGGATAAATGGGTAACTGGAAAGGTTGCAGAAAAGATGGGGGCCACTGATTATAAGGTAGTAGATGCTTTAGGTAGAGAATCCCACAAACATGTAGATCAGCTGAAGCCACGGATACGGAGTTCACTAATCTGTCCTTCTCCCTCTAGCCCGATCAGTGAGAATTCCAAGACGGTTGTGGTAACGCAAGAACAGGGAGCGCCCAGTCCGGGCGGTCCACGGAGCGAAGCCTCGACCGCGGCGACCACACATCAGGATGCCGGGGATGGAGAATCTTTTGAAGACTGCGTAGAACAGCCGGTTCAGAGCACAACACAGCCTTCCTTGCCTTCTCCTAAGCCGCCCCAGTCTCGTCCCATTCGTCAATGTCGAATTGATAAGCCAGCTAGGTATAATTTATGGTGAAGGCGTAGAAGTCATATTAAGTTTCTTTTGTTTTTATGAGTTAAGTTTTAAAGCTCTGAAAGCCTTTTATTGATTGTTAAAATGTAAAGGGTTCTAGATTAAGGGTGAAGGTGTAATGTATGGTAACCTACTTATTGTTTATGATCGTTCTTGTCGATGACCTGTCACGTGAATGGTGTGTCATCGCCGTCCCGTATAAACCGAATTACTAGCTACACGTTGTTTTACTCATATATTTCAGCTTCCAATGCTAAAAAACGTCGTTCTACATGTGCTGATATTAAAAGAACGAAACAACTTAAGAATGCGTATAAAAATATACACAAAATAAACCAAAAGCGGAAAGAAATGCGGCAAACAAGTACCAGAAAAACAACCCAGAAGTTCATAGAGCGGCGGATATAAGATACGACCTAAATAATCCTGCAAGAAAGACTAAACAACGTGCCCATCCATGGCAAGTGAAAGCTTATTCGGGTATGAAATATATTCCAGAAATAGATTATGAGGTCGATAGTAGTGTGGCTCTAGGTACTATGACCTATGAATGCAAGTACTATCATGCCTTAAAGTGGAAGGAAGAGAGTCCTGGAATGTGCTGGTAAAGTTCAGCTTCCATCCTTTGAACCTTTACCTAAATCTCTTTACAGTCTGCTTATGGACGTGCACCCGGAGCATGCCCATTTTATGGATCGTATTCGAAAGTACAATGGCTGTTTTCAAATGACGTCGTTTGGAGCTGAGCAAACTAAAGAAGGTGGTTTTATGCAAACTTTTAAGGTTCAAGGACAAGTATGTCATTTGGTAGGAAGTCTATTACCAACACCCCAACAATAAGCACAGTTTCTCCAAATATATTTTGTGGGTGAGGACGAAAGAGAAATACGTTTGAGACGTAGCAATTTTCCCGGTGTTAAACAAACATTAGTTTCATACCTCGAATACCATTGATACCATCTGACTATGTCTTTGAGTTTAAAAGATTACAATTCCCCCTTAAGGTCTGCTTTACAATGGCCATAAATAAATCGCAGGGTCAATCATTAAGGGTGGCAGGCATAGATTTAAGGGAAGATTGCTTCTCACACGGGCAATTCTACGTTGCGTGTTCAGAGTCAGTACTAACAGCAGCGTGGTCATTTTGGCTCCAGACAGAAAAACTACCAATGTGGTATATAAAGAAGTGCTTAGTTAAATTATCATATCATATATAGACATACAAATTCTGCTTCGACATAGTAAACAGATACACAATATAGCTGTTAACCTCCAAGCGCGTGTAACCTACGTCAAGCCATTCTAAATCCAACCAAAATAAAGACAACTTTTCTTCGAAATTCATCATGAGCCACGTATAAGCCAGGAAGAGTCATCACACCTGCTCAAAGTTACTGCATGGTGTGTGTTTTACGCTGGAGGCGTCATCGGGCCGCCGTAAGCCGAAGAGAAGTAGTCAACGTATTTATCTTTCCTTAAAAGGAATAAATTGGAACTGGACAGCATGACGTCAACAAGCCTCAGATTCTTCAAGCCCTCAAAGATAATATCCGCCGATAAGTTCTGGCAAGAGTGATGGAAAATGCAATAAAGCGGGCCCGAATGTGGCGAAGACCAGTATCATTTTCTCGACTAAATGGAAAAATATATGTATAAGACACCAAATAAACATTATCCAAAAGCAAATCTAAAGTTTTTCATTCATACAAAAATTACAGCCAAAGAACATCGAGTGATAACGATTACATCACCCTTTTAGTAGGTTTATATCGTGTTGATTGTAGGATACATAAATTTAAAGCAAAGTGGTCACCACTATTTGTACGAGACCTCTGCAATGAAAGCCCAACGCTCTAGCTATTAGATCACGAAGTCAGTTTAGTTTATGCACATTTTATGTAAATTTATATGTAATTTTTATATTTCGATATAATAATAATAGATAAGCAATTTTTTGGTCTACGCGAACAATTTTGCGGGTGGAAAGCTATGTTTGGATAATAATTTGCAATATCCCGCCAGAACTGGTAAAACGTAACAGTAAAAATCGGGTAGTCGACGCAGGCGAAGCCGCGGGCGGAAAGCTAGTATAAGTATATAAGAATAATAAATATAAGATTTTAAACTGTTGTTTTTACTATAGATTCGACATCACGTGTGATTGAGATGTCTCGGAAATCGTTGTACATGCTTTTTAAAGCTAGCCCAGCTAGAAGATCGTTTGAACGTCGAACTGTACGGTTCGCATCCAATGACGCCAACCCTTCACAAAATCCTAGTGCACTGTACAACTATAATAAAATACTTCATCCCTATCGGACAACTTTCCGAAGAGGCCGCAGAAGCTCGTAATAAGCACTACCGCTGATACCGACAAAATGATGGCTGAAAATTTTCGTGGATTGAATGTAATCAAGATGTCCTCAACAGGCTGCTTCTTACACATCAGATCCTTTTGTAAGTTGTTTACGGAAACGTACACCTAGCAAAAGCCAGTCCTTTATGAGTGAAGCCATAGAATTGTTCGAGCCAGAAGAACAGGATAAAGAAGAAGACCAATCATCGAGACTTGCGCACACGAAACAAAAAGTTTTTTTTGTATTTGCCGTAATTTTTATAAAATAAAATAAACTTGTATTCAAAAAACGGCATAATATATGATTTCCTATATTCATATACGTATTTTTATTAATTGCCAATAAATTAAAAGTGATAATTAATTTTGTCCGGTTTTGAAGTCAAAATGCTCCTTAGTGCGACGCCACGAGAAGATCACCGAACTTGAAGAGTAATTGAGCAGGTTACGATGGAGTATTGTAGGATTATCTGAAGTCCGAAGAGAGGGGGAGGACTCGATAATCCTCAAATCCGGTGACTTGCTCTATTTCCGAGAGGTTGACCGGCAGTCCCAGGGTGGTGTCTCCCTTGTGAATAACGTGGTGAAGATCGAGAGTGTGTCGACCAGGGTAGCGTACCTTATACTCAGAATATCCTCGAGATATTCGCTGAATGTCGTACATGTCTAAGCTCCGACCTCGGCACACCGAGGTGAAGACTATGTATGAGGATATTTCTAGAGCCATGCATGGTTTCAAAACTCGCTTCACCGTTGTCATGGGGGACTTCAACAAAAAACTGGGCAAACGAGACGATGAAGAGTTGCAAGTGGGGCAATTTGGAGTTGGACCACGGAACTACAAGGGTCACCTACTGGCCACCTTTATGGAGAAGGAGGGCCTCTTTATGATGAACTCCTTCTTCAGAAAGCGTGAACACAGGAAGTGGACCTGGCAGAGCCCCGATGGTGCAACATAAAATTTTATGGACTTCTTCATTCAATTTTATGCAAATTTTCAATGATGTCTCTGTGATCAATTCGGTGAAAACCGGGAACGATCACCGCATGGTAAGAGGCACATTGAACATTCATATTAAGCTTGAAAGGTCTAGACTGATGAAGTCCACGCTCCATCCAGCCCAGATCCAGGTCCAAAACCCCGAGAGCTTTCAGTTCGAACTCCAGAATCGTTTAGAGTGCCTAGGGAGCTCCGTGGACAAATACAGCGATGGGTCCGTGGAACTGTCCAAACGGTCGGTTCCAAGTTTTTTAAAACCCATCGTACGGATAGAAACAAAAAACTCTCTGATCCTACTTTCAAGCTTATGAAGGAGAGTTGTGAGATGATCATGCAGTCTTCAGATGAGGCGTGCAAGTACCGGCAGATCAATATATAGATCTTTAAATCCTTGAAGAAGAAGACCTGCGCCGCTTTAATACCGAGCGTATTAAAGACGCGATTGTGCGGGATCTGGTTATTGGGAAGAGCCAGCTCACGAAATTGATGACCGAAAATGTCAGGATCGTACCCGCCAAACCGAAGCTTCTGAGGGAGATCGAGACATTCTATGGGCAGTTGTACACATCAATCAGCAAGCCCGTTGCAGGTCCAGCAAACGACCCAAGAGCTAGATTGACCCAACACTGTACCGAAGATATCCCGGACGAGATAAGGATGACTCTGAAACAGCTTAAAAACAACAAGGTGATGACAGAATCACGGCCGAACTCCTGAAGGCGGGTGGGATACCGGTTCTAAAGGCCATTTAGAAGCTGTTTCATTCCGTCATACTCGAGGGCAAAACGCCACAGGCATGGTGCAAGGGTGTGGTGGTACTCTTCTTCAAGAAGTGCGACAATGCCCGGCTGAAGAACTATAGGCCCATCTCACTTCTAAGCCATATCTACAAGTTGTTTTCGAGTGTCATCACGAATCGTCTCACACGCAGGTTTGACGATTTCCAGCCTCCCGAACATTTCCGATTCCGAAAAAGCTTTAACAACGTAGACCACATACATACGCTGTGGCAGGTTATACAGAAGACCGACGAGTATAACCTGCCACTCTGTTTAGCGTTTGTGGACTACGGAGAAAGCCTTCGATTCGATCGAGACTTGGGCTGTACTCGCTTAGTCTATCCAACGGTGCTAGATCGACTACCGGTACATTGAGGTGTTGAAGTGTTTGTACAAAAACGCCTCCATTTCAGTCCGTCTTCAGGATCCGACCTCGAAACCAATCTTTCTCCAGCGCGGTGTGAGACAGGGAGACGTCATTTCGCCGAAACTGTTCACTGCTGCGCTGGAGGATGTCTTGAAGGTTCTGGACTGGAAGGGGCTCGGCGTCAACGTTAATGGCGAGTACATTACTCACCTTCGGTTTGCCGACGTCATAGTGGTCATGTCTGAGACCATGGAGAGCCTCAGTATAATGCTCAATGACCTCAGTAGAGCTTCCGAAAGAGTGGGTCTTAAAATGAACTTGGACAAAACCAAGGTCATTGTGAATGCCCATGTAATGCCCACTTCTATCAAGATCGGAGACTCTACACTCAAAGTTGTAGACGATTAGGTCTACCTGGGACAAACGGTCCAGTTGGGTAAGTCTAACTTCGAGAAAAAGATCAACCGTCAAATCCGACTCGGCTGGGCGGTGTTCGGGCAGTTGCGTGGTATCTTCTCGTCCAATTTACCGCAGTGTCTCAAGACAAAAGTGTATGCCCAGAGTGTGTTGCCAGTGATCACCTATGGGACCGAGACGTGGTCGCTCACAATGGGCCTTATCAGTAAACTTAAAGTCACCCGAAGGGCAATGAAGAGGGCTATGCTCGGAGTTTCCTTGCGTGATCACGTTAGAAATGAGGATATCCGCAGGAGAACCAAAGTTACCGACATAGCCCGAAGATCGCGAAGTATCGCGGGCCTTGAGCGCGGGGACCGAATCCAGAAATTCCGTAACGAAAAAACCTCACGCTCCCCACTCCGACGGGCACGGCGGTGATACTTTGACATTTAATAAGGTTTTTGAATTCTGTGGAATCTGAGTGGTGAGGGGCAGGGGGGCGGAGGGGGAGAGGTTTGTTGCACGTGTTTTCGATTTCCGTGTTGGTATTTTTAGAATCAAAATTTTTTTTGCGGGGTGAGGTAAACGGTTAAGGGGGGAGGGGGATAAATCCTATCTTGTTCTCCTGGATGAAGTAGCGATGGCAGGGGGGCAAATTTTTTGTCAGAAATGCGCTAACTCCAACCGTTTCTGAGATATGAGGGTTTTAAAATTTTTGTTGGTCGTAATTTTTTTGCCTTTTATCGGTCTCTCTGAGCTGTTTCTGTGACAATGGTGATCAATGTGGACCTTATGCTAATGAGAATAAGGGTCACTTTTGCTTGTCAAAGAAAAGCGACCTTATTTCAATGTGAATAAGGGTATTTTTGTTTTGTTTTTTAGAGTTTTATTAATCGTAAATAAATGCGGGTTTGGCTCGCTACGTTTTCGAGTTTTTAACGCTTTTAATTTTTTTGACGCATTTTACAGGACTGGATCTAGAATAAATGCTATGCAATAGCTTTACCGCGGCAGTCCCCAAGTGCCACACGACTTTTTTTTTATGTTAACTTTTTTATTTGTGACTTTTAAGCTATCTATATATATTCACATATGGAGTGAGGCCATTGAGAGGCACGGGGAAGCGCTTGCCGTCTCCCTCGACATCTCGAAGGCTTTCGATAGGGTCTGGCACGAAAGCCTTATTGGTAAGCTTCCTTCATTCGGTCTGCCCGGTGGTCTGTGTGATTGGATTGCAGACTTCCTGAGGGATCGGTCCATTCGAGTGGTTATCGATGGCTGCTCGTCGGACCAATTGGATATTAATGCCGGCGTCCCTCAGGGGTCGGTACTCTCGGCAACATTGTTCTTGTTGCACATCAACGATCTGCTAAAACCCGGCACCTTTGGGTATGCAGACGACAGCACTGTTGCTGAGAGATACTTGTCCAACGCACGTGCTACCGGGCCACTGATCCGGTCTCTCCGTGAGGCCATGGTGGAGCGTTTAAACTTGTCCTTGCAGGCAGTCTCCGATTGGGGTGAAGCCAATCTGGTCAAGTTTAATGCTGCTAAAACCCAGGCGTGTCTTTTTTCCGCTAAAAAGAGCCAATTTCACCCGGCTCCAACTTTCCGTGATGTAACCGTGCCAATAACGGACCATCTTGACCTTCTTGGCGTTACGCTGACATCAACTCTCAATTTTGGGCCATACATTGAGGCAAAGGCTCAGCTGGCTGCCAAAAAGTTGGGGATCCTTGCGAAGGTGCGAAAGTACTTCACGCCGGAACAGCTGCTCAACTTGTATCAAGCGCAAGTTCGATCGAGCATGGAGTACTGTTCTCATCTCTGGGACGGATCTGCCAAATATCAGCTAGATGCACTAGAGTCGATCGAAAAGCGGGCCAAGAGACTCATCGGCGATGAAGCACTGGTCAAATCAAAGCTCCAGAGCCTTGAACATCGTCGCCGAGTTGCCAGCTTGTCGGTATTTTATCGGTTACATTTCGGGGAGTGTGCGATGGAATTGCATGATTTAATTCCGCCCAGCCCGTTCCATCATCGGACAACCAGACGCACGGTGATGCGTCATCGGTACATGGTGGACATCCCACCCATACGCACAAAACGTTTTGGGGACACTTTTATTATGCGTACAGCTAAGGAGTGGAATTCCCTGCCGGAGTCTGTGTTTCCCGATAGCTACAATCTAGGGGTCTTTAAGTCAAGAGTGAATAGGTTTTTTCTAGGCAAGCGTGCTTCACCGTCGACCACATCATCGCTTTCCATCAGGTGAGATAGTGGTCAAGCGCGAGCCTATTGATAATAAAAAAAAAAAAAAAAAAAAACTTTTTTTTTCGAATTACTTTGGTATTACCTCTTTAAACCCTTCATTTTGATACCCCACACGATGGGTATGGAAGAAAATAATATTTGGACCTCCGCAAGGTGCCCAAAACCGCCATTTTTCAATTTTAGTGTAGCAAAATCGATTGACGGGAATCATTGATATCGGCCCTCGCGTTTGGTCTCTAGAAAGCCACATAGGAACAAACAATCATACAAACAAACATAGTCTGCTAAACACCCTCCTTTGCGTCGCGCAGTCAAGTAAAAATATAACAATAAAAAGAGCGATATCTCCTAGCAAAAGCGTGTTTATTTCCTGAGCCTTAATTGTGCATACATTAAAGTACTACTCAATTGACTTTCACACCTTTAGCATAATTACGAACGTTTTAATACCTCCAATGTTTCCCTTTTATACTGGGATTAGCATGAAAATAGGAAGTGAGCCGAAGTATGTACCTTAGTAAGTAGGTAGCTTGTATTGACTGTATACCTTCATAAAACGGATCCTGTACGTAAGTATGACGATGAATTGTATGTTTTTGTAGATAACTTCGGGGAGTAAGGAGGATAGCGGACATAACATCATGCCGGCCCCAAGTGTCATCTTCACCTGCACGCGCTGCAAGGCAGCGGCTGTCATCTGACATTCGTAGTGGTTCCCTGTTAGATAACGAACTAGGCTATGGCGACCGAGCACTAGCGGGATAACTATACACCCATCCGGGCAACTGGTTTTGAAGAGGCTGCAGCAGCCTTAGGGTCCGGGAACGGGAACTACACACTAGTTTCCATAAGGAATAGCGATGTAGATCTGTTGAGCGATCGGGCTGAACGGGGCTGGTGGTGTGAAATATGCTACCGGCCATTTGATTGTATCAGATCAGGCAACAAATGGAAACTATGTTACTGATAAATTAAAATCATCTAGACAACCCCGCCTCACCTCAATCATCTAGGCACATGGAATGTACGCGGCCTAAGCCAACCCAGCAACCTAGAGAGTGAAATTAAAAGGAAGGGAGTCATTATCCTCGGATTCTGGTTACTTTTCGACTGACCAGTCAAATAAAGTCTGTTTTTCAGGACCTGAGAATGAAAGCTTTATGTGTTGCTATTATGGTACCACTTAACATAGTTATGTATGTCAGTGGTTACAAACCGAATAACGACCGAATAATTTCCATTCAAGTTAACACAACTCCCAGTAAGCTGAACATTATACAGGACGAAATTGAGAACTTTTATATAGTCTTGGCAAAATCTCTCCAAGAAATACCTAAAAGGGAGATACTGTAGTTTTATTTGATTTTAATGCCAAACTCGGTAAAACAGATAGCGACGAACATATTCAGCGGGTAGTCGGGCAGTATGGAATCGGTAACAGAAACGGGAGAGGCGAAAACCTTTGTATACCTTCGTTTCGACGATTGTATACCTGGTGACTGCTTGAGAAAGCAGATAGACTACATCCTCATCCAGAGCCGATGGAAATCGTCTGTCATGAATACCACGACATGTGTGATCACCAGGTTTTAGTCACCACATTCTGACTTCTGCTGAGAAAACTTCTCATTCTGAACGCACATTGAACATGCACCTTGTTGACTTAAAAGCCTTCAGAAAAGCAACTGAACATAAAGTGCCTGAATGTTCTCTAAGTGACGCTACTGACCCAGAGGTCACGTGAAAGGTTTACAAAAAAAAATGTGCAATCTGCCAAAGAAAATATGCTGCTTAAACCTACCAAGCAGGCTTTTACATCTTCGGGTACAACTGACCTAATTCATTGTAGACCTGAATTAAAGTGAAAGGGTCTGGCCTTACAAGAAAACAAAATGTTATATGACCAACTCAGCACAGAGGTCCAAAGCAGTTGCCATAAGATTATGACCAGTAAATCAACAATATCTGTGTTGATCTCGAACGGACTTCTGCGAAACACGATACTAGAGATCTTTTTCGCAAGGTCAAAGAGCTGACTAAATCTAGTAGTACGAGAAAAGATCAGATTCTGGAACGCTGGAAACAGTATTGTACAACACAAACGGCACGCAGATAGATTTCCCCGAAACCCCGAAATTCTGCAGTCAGAAATCGAACATTCCATTGAATGTCGCAAGGTTAGAAAATCTCCAGGTAAAGATGGAATTCCTACCGAGTTACTCAAAAACTTGGATTCCATAGGTGTGAAGCAGATTCTAAGCATCTGATATTCCAACTGCAAGACCAGGAGATGGCCTGAAGAGTGGACAGAGTTCGTGTTTATTGCGCTTTGTAAAAGACTGAAATGGCTCTACCAGAGACTACAGCAACTACAGCACTCTGGCACTTATCCCACATGTCAGTAAGATACTCCTATATATACATCATTAACAAGGCAAAGGCACTCGGGAACACATCCTGAACGTTCGCCAAATCATTGAAAAAATACCGTTAATTTAACAGCCCTGTGTTGTTGTGTTTTATTGACACCAGCAAGGCCTTTGATTGTGTGCAGTGGGATATACTATAGGTTCTGGTAGACATGGGTATGCTTCAACACCTTATTGAGCTAGTCTGATGCCTCAACATCAACAACCACTCTTTCGTCAAAATAGACACAGACTGTACAAATGTGTTCTCCATCATGAAATGCGTTAGACAGGGATGCATCCTCTCACCTATGCTCTTCAATGTATATGGAGAGTATATAATCCGGCAAAATTTTGAGGGCTGGGAGAAGGGGTTTGGTGTTGGTGGAAAGCGCATTTCCAATCTGCGATATGCAGATGACATCGTTCTCCTTGCTACAACTTTTGACGACATGAAGGAGATACTGCATGGAGATGTAGAGGTTCGTAATAAATAGGCCAAAAACTTTGCTTGTGGTGATAGATGGTGCAGGAAAGCTAGCCGGCGCCAATAGCTTCCAGGGCATCGACACCGTGGACAGTTTTATTTATCTGGGCTCTAGTATTCATAATGAAGGCAGCTGCGTCCCGGAAATTAAGTGAAGAATAACCATGGTTAAAGATGCTATGCCGCGTTTCCAGAGCATCTGGAAAAATTGCGGTATAAGTTTCAAAACCGAGGCTCGTTTGTTCAGACCACTGGTTTTCAGATTTTCCTCTACGGAGTTGAGACGTGGACAATCCGAGTAAGAGAAAAACAGAGGATAGACGCATTCGAAATGTGTTGTTTGAGGCGGATGCTCCTAACCCCATGGACAGCCAAACGCACAAATGTGTCTGTCCTTTCTTAACTCAATATCAAGACCCGATTGTCTAGTTTGATTACAGCTTGACCTATTTTGGCCACATAGTGCGAAGGGGAGACAGCAGCCTTGGAAACCTGGTAATTGTTAATAATATCGAAGGAAACGGCACACGAGACCGATCGTCATCACTAACACGATGGTCTGACCATGCGAAAGAAGCTACGTCCTCAGACAAATTTCAGCAGGCCATCACGGCAACTTTGGACCGGAGTTGATGGAGGCAGATTGTCCACTTAAAGAGGTCCAGTAGCCATGATCCTCAGTAATGAGGGATTGATTTTAGAAGTAGATAACTTCACAGCTGCAGTATTCTCCGAAAGGTTAGGAAAATAAGTGCCTATAGTATCTTCATTTCACCAATTATGTTTAAGTAATAGGGGGTGATCCTTTGGTCTTTAATTACATGAACTAAGATTACGTATAGATCAATTCTAGATGAAAACATCCAGAAACACTTTGCCTGGTGTTGGGTTTCTTCTTATCAGCAGTGGCGGTCGAGACCTCTATCTAGACCTACGCAAGAAAAAGTTATATCGGTTTGTGCTAAGTGTGTTTTGTCATTGTTAAACTTGTTTTAATGTTATTTTTATACAGGAGAATCTAACTCACACAGCGATCTTTACACATTTTTACACAAAAGGAAACTGAACGTTATTCACGTCCTATGAGAATTTTAAACTCTCAACGTTAAGCTTTTCCCATTCCTCTTATCAGAGACAATTTCACAAAAACTCCAACAATGAGTAAGTTTAAATAACACTAAAAATTACTCCAACATTCTTCTCAAATGTTGAAACTTTTCATTCATCGCAAAAAGTGCAACAAAAGGGAAGTAGGAAGTTCTCTAATGCGAGGGACATCTCTTGAAGTGCGCCTCGAATGTCAAGTGAGCTAATGCCATTTCCGAATACCGCCTCAGGTATCACTACGGAGCAGTGAATGAAAGGAGTGCTAACTCGCGTATATCTTCTGAGATTTCGTTTTATATCGATACCGGAAATTTCAATTGTCGTAAAGGACATTTTGCCGAAAATGAGTTATATACATATTTGGAATCAGCGTTGCGAGCTCTATCGATTGGTAGATTTTAAAAAATTATATCTTTAAAAAAAAGCCCCTTACGACCTGGCTTTCCAACAGCTCTAGCGCGATTTTTTTTACTATTTGGGATTTATCGTAAAACTAATTTTCATGAGGGAGCGTAAAGTCATGTTTTAATTATTTGTGAGGTCGTAATCCTCATTTTTGCATTGAACTTTGTATACGACATTATAAACATTAACGATTATTGCCAATCAAAAGGTCGTAAACCTGTTATTTGGTAATCGAAACCCTTACGACCAAATCTATGCTTTGCTTTAACTTACGTAATTAGGGCGTAAAGGACGCTTACTTTTTTATTGTCCTTTACGACCCTAAATTTAACAAAAACACAATTATTATAGTTTTTGTCTCGTTCTTAATGCCGACGGCGCAAAGAAGTGTGCGACGGGTTACGACAAGTTGCGCGGAGGCACGATGCTAGGGCAACGGGGGTGTAAGTAACGGGTGCGGGAGGACCGCGACTCATACGATCCATTTCGCTACGCCATTTTGTACGGATGCGATATCGTTAGTGAACGGACGTGTTTGTTTTTTGTAAAACATTGGAAAACAATGACGGAAAAACAACCAAAGAAGCTATGGAATTCTTTAGAATCCAGAAAAAGGAAAGTAGACTCAATATCGCGGTACCAAAGCAAAATGTTACGGTAAGTGATTTAATAATAATTAAATGTTAGTAGGTAGATAATGTAATTTAACTAAAGTGAACGTAGGTAGGTTCGATATTGTTCGATGATTTAAGATGTTTTCGGCCGTATTATTATTCTTATTAAGTTATATATTGAGAATAACATTTCAAAAATCCTAGGATGTTTACGAGATCTGAGATTATGATACCTAATGATTTATAATTATTTAAAAAACATGTCTGTGGGCTGGAATAAAATTAAATCTGGAATTATGATCTTATTCTCTGAATTTTTTCACGTTGCCTAGCTGCTTTAATTCAATAATAAATTATTGTATCAAGCCGTAGCTTGAGAAACTTTTTATCTAGATTTTGTTAGGCATGGGAAATTATTATGACGATTAAAAGGTGATTAAGTTATGTATCTAACGCTAACGTTTGATTCTGTCTTTCAACTTTTTAATTTCATGTCACGGTAAAAACAATAGACAAAAGTTTATGAGTAAGCTTCTAGTCGTTTATAAGTAAGGGGGTTAAAGTATTGGTTGTAAAGGACATCATAACAAGATTTTGTGGTTAAAGTATTGGTCGTAAAGGACATCTTAACAAGATTTTGTTTGCTATGATATCCTTTACGACGTCCGTTTGGTAGGTACACATAATAAACTACTAGTGGTTAGCGCGCGAATCGCGTTTTCGGACCTCGTAACTTGCGATCCTCATATCTTCGGAACCCTGAAACCGATTTGGCTCATCTTCGAAGTTACAAACTTATTACATCCAAATCGGTTAAAGGGTTCGCGAGTTATCGTCGGACTTAAATACATACAAACATCAAGCGCCGATTTGTCCCAATAGACTTATACATAAAACTTCGCTTTACTACCTATTGATTTGATATGATTTATTTTTATTTGATATGATCTATTGGTATACTATTTTAGAGTCGACGCTGAACATTATTGTGATGCTGACCAAAGCAGTTCAGGTATTGAAAATGAACGTTCAATTCCTGAACAAACAATGGTTGAAGACAAATATTTTGAAATCTATAATAATTATGTCACGTAAGTTAAATTAATTATAATTAATATCACACTAATATAAAAGCGACTCCCGCGTGGTGGAATACGTAACAGCTCATTCCCTCTCACAGAGAGGCCTGTGTCTCAGCAGTTGGGAACATTGAAAGTCTGGTGATGATGATGAAAGCGAAAGTGTGTATATGTGTGTAAGTGTTATTCGTACTAATTAAACTTGGTATGTAGACATCTGACTGGACGTCTGGTTTAACACAAGCTGCTTTTTACCCAGATACTTATGCGATTTCTGCAGGCTTACTGAGTTTGTTTTTTCAGGAAAACACAGCGTCCCAGTGGGAACTCTCTTGAATCTTCTGCTAATAGTAGTGAAATAATAGATGATACAGATGAAGAAAGTTATTGTGAAAAAGCGAACACATTTTCTAATATAATTCGACATCAAAGCAAAGTAAATATTAAACAAAATGAAAAACTTTCCAAAAAGCAGCTGACAAGATTATTAAGATCCGCTAAGTTTGGTGAAAATTCTGTAATTCCCACTAATAATAGTGTAATATTATTACCACCACCGCTTGCAATATGTCAAAACCGAAAATCACAACAATTTAACACTCAGGCTACTCATATAGTCGAGGTATTTACCGCTGACGGTATCCAGGACATGCTTCCGGGTGATGTTGTACTTGCGCCTGAAGCTGCAATAAAGAAGATCACTCAGACTACTCCCATTGACGAGGAACTTACTGCTGACGTTATCCAGGACATGCCTCCGAGTGATGTTGTATTTGCGCCTGAACCTAAAATAAAGAAGATCACTCAGACTACTCCCATTGACGAGGAACTTACCGCTGATGTTATCCAGGACATGCCTCCGGGTGATGTTGTATTGGCGCCTGAACCTGAAATAAAGAAGATCACTCAGACTACTCCTATTGACGAGGAACTTACCGCTGACGTTATCCAGGAAATGCCTCCGGGTGATGTTGTTTTTGCGCCTGAACCTGAAATAAAGAAGATCACTCACACTACTCCTTCTGACGTTATAAATGAGCTACTGGCACATCATTCCCGTGACATTACTTGTACTGAAATAGTAACAGACAACGATGACCAATCTACATCATTTCAACAACCTCAGGTGTACACTTCTTTGAAAACAGTGGTCTTTGAGCACGAATCTGAGGATATAGAAGAGAATAAGGGTTCTCCTTCGCTTATCAATATGTTTGATACATCTTTTTTTGATCCAATTACTGACACCAATGATCATGATATGAATTCTGAACACCCTAAACTTAGTAAGAAAATACCTAATAAGATATTAAAATCCTACGTTGATTATCTTTCCGATAATGAAGACTTTTCAGCAGGTAGTTCCGATCTTTGGAGCATGAATGAGTCCGAGAGTTCAATTAATAGTGAGAATAAAAAGAAAAAGTGTACGAAAAAGAAACAAAAAACAATTAATAAGACTGAAAAGACAATTAAAGAAAACTTAATAAAAATCAAAACCAAAAAGGAAAACAAAAGTAAGCTTAGGAAACAACAAAAAAATTCTGGTCAGTCATATGAAACAAGATCAGGAAATATAATAGAAGAGAAGTCAATGAAAAGAAACCCATGCTTACCTGATGTATGTGCTAGAAAATGTTACGAAGTATCAGAGGATAGAAGAATGAACCTATTTAATTATTTCTGGACTCTAGATGTTCAGCGTAGAAAAGACTGGATAGTAAGATGTGCACAACCGATTCCAATCAAAAGAAAAAAAACTAAATGTGTAGAAAGCAGAAGAGGCCAATCATTTGATTACGTTATAAACGAAGGTGAAGGATCTAGACCAGTTTGTCAAAAGTTTTTGATTAACACGTTAGATATTACCCAAAAGTTTATTTTATATACAGTAAAAAATGCACACGAAAATATGGCAAGCGTAGAAAAGAGAACATGTCATGCAGGGAAATATAGTGATGAAGATAAAGCATTGGCAAAAGCTTTTATCGAAAGCCTTCCAGCCGTTCCTTCGCATTATTGTCGTAAAAAGAGTTCATGTCTATATTTACCTCAGGAATTTAAAAGTGCTACAAATTTATTTAGGATTTATCTCAAACACTGCCAAAATAATTCTAAATTACACCTAAGTGAAAAAGTTTTTACCAAAATATTTAATGATGATTACAATATTCGATTCCATACTCCCAAAAAAGACAAATGTGTCACGTGTGTAAAAGCTGAAAATACTGAATTATTATCAGAAAAAGAAATCAAGGACATGGCTGTTCATCTCGAAGAAAAAAAGGCTAGCTACCAAAGATTTAAAATCCATCAGAAATTAACTTCCAACGATACGCTCACCATTAGCTTCGACCTGCAAAAAGTGCTGAATACTCCTCATGGAGAGAGTATGTTGTTATATTAATCTAGAAAATACGCCGTTTATAACTGTACATTCTATGAAAGCCAAACCAACAAAGGACACTGTTATATATGGGGAGAAAGCGATGGAAAAAGGGGTGGCAATGAAATTGCTACTTGTATTTATAAATTCCTACTAGAAATTGATAAACGTCCTGTAAAAAATGTTTTACTTTATTGCGACTCTTGCCCTGGACAGAACAAAAATAAGATAGTTCTCACAGCCCTACACTACTTTTTACAGAATTCAAAAAACGTTGAAGTGGTCCAAATAAATTACTTATTACCTGGGCATACTTATATGCCCGTCGATTCAATGCATGCAGTCATTGAACGCGAGGTTAGACGAATTATTGTTTGGAGTCCGAGTCAATGGCCGACGTACATGGAATCTGCAAGAAAACGTCCTGAACCATATATAATTAATG
This sequence comes from Orthosia cruda, assembly GCA_964057195.1. NCBI lineage: Eukaryota > Metazoa > Arthropoda > Insecta > Lepidoptera > Noctuidae > Orthosia > Orthosia cruda. The sequence continues at coordinate 24,545,584 of OZ059840.1, forward strand.
TTTTGGAGTACTCCGATTTTCTCAACTGGGACAGCTTGGTGTCTGAAAAATTTACCAATATTTCTCAAAGGCAAGTACAGCTGAAAGCAATGCGCATTGTCACTTTCAAGAAAAAAAACGCTAAAAGTATGGAAGTTAAATATTCAATGAAAAAAAACGAAGACGCTCAAGTAGTAACATTACATGATGAATATAAAGGAAGAGGATCCAAAGGAAAAGGCAAAGGAAAAAAAACAAAAAAACAAAACCAAGATCTAACAGGTGCCAACAAAGTAGAAGATGATACTTCTAGTACTGGTTTACCAAGGCTTTATGACAAACCTAATCCTATACCTGTCGCCAAGTATAACGATTTAAAGCGTTTATGTACTAACGGAACTATACCAAAGCGATTTCATAAAGAGTATATAGATCTACCGTCTTTAGGAACTGTTAAAGACAGTCTTCCTGAAACTGACGAGGAAGACGATATCAACACAATTGATCTCTAAGATTTTATTGTTTGTTGCCTACTTTTTTAATAACTTAACCAATGGTTAAATATGCTAACCAATGATTTCAAATTTCGGTAAAACGCGTTTATTCCTCAATTGTTAGTCTTACAAATGATCAAATAATTAACTCTCCAACTTATTTGAACATTTGTGAGGCTAACAAATGAAGAAAAATTGTGCCGAAACCATTGGTTGAGTTAACTACGGATAAAAAAAACTGGGCCTAAGTTTTATTACTAATAATTTTAAAAGACTGAAGTTACTTGTCATTTAATTAATACTTTAGAATGTCAATTATTTGAGTTTTAACCTCTGGTGGGCAAAATTTGTTATTATTTTGGTTATTTTAACTTTATTATTATGTTTAAGACTATTCTGATGTTTGAGTTTCATTAATAATTGTTAAAAAACTAGTTATTAGATTAGTTTATTAGCCTGTAAAACGTAAAACCTTGATCTCTCTTCACTTTACTGTTTACGTTTAATTACTAATAATTTTAAAAGACTGAAGTTAATTTACATTTAATTATTTTTTTAGCAGTTTGGTGTTTTATTTTTATAATAATTTGCTTTATTTGAGACTTTTCAGTTTTATTAATGAACGAGTTCTACGAAATAAGCTTTTTATTTGGAAATTAAATTTTTAGTTCCTATTAGAATAACATTTTTGTTACTTTTCTTTACTAAATATTTTGAATAATAAATAAAAAATAGTAAGAAACCTTTTATTTAACTTAGTTTTACTACCTATTGTAGGTATTTCTATTTAGAACTTTAGGTGTTTTGTTCCTTTTACCCCCTTAGTCTCTGATTTAATTGACTTGTATTACCCATTAATGATCAAGATTAATCCTTTACGACACATCTGACTTTATCATAATCAATTTTTCGTGGCTGTAAAGTACTTCAGTTATTTTTTTTTGGGCTGTAAAGGACTCTCATTTTCGTCAATAATTAAGTTTGGTTTATTTAGTTAACTTATATGCATAGAACACGAAAAAATAGTTAGGGTTTCTTTTGACACCATGAATATAGTACTTTGTTTGAAAAAGATATTAGACAAAAACAATTTTTTTTTTTGTTTTTTGGCTCTGATGAAAACTCGTGTTTTGTCCTTTACGACAATTGAAATTTCCGGTATATGTAGCGCGGTATAAAATGCTAGGACTGTCCTTATGTCACCGTGTTCTATAGCTTTTCAGTTTCAGTTGATTTTACTGACTTTACTAAACAGATTCGGACTGCGTCGCAGATTCCAATATGTAAATGGAATCATCGACTAGAAGTAGAAGAAGACGCAGTGTCAAACTATAATAAAGTTATTTTCAGATTTTAAATATTAGAACTAGAAATGTCTGTGTGGAAAGAGAACCGTCCGCGTCGTAGCGTAAAATGGTACTTACAAAAATTATGATTTTTATAAAACTATAATAATATTACAAAAAACACACTAAAAACATTACAATAATATTTCTAACATAGTTTCAAAATATCAAGATGTCACAGTCGCACTATAATGATGTAACAGTGTTGTAAACATAACAAACACGGTAATTAAATACAGATGCGCCCTGAAATCTTATGACGGTTCTCTTTCCGCACAGACTCTGAGAGTAATATTTTTCTAAACAACTCCCTAATTAGTCCTAAATATAATTTTCGCATAAACACATCACACACACACAAACACAAAGTCATTTTATTATTGCAAGCCTAGGATTTGGCATAAACGATTTTTCAAATATGAGTAACTATTCAGATGACGGCAAATATATATAAATAGAAGAAGAAAAATCCTGCGCCGACCTCAAATAAACTAGGACAAAGTCAAGAGTATGATGAAGTGTTTTTCAAATAAAAATGTGAAGTACAAACTTATGGCTGCTCATAATTACATTATTTCTCCATGAGGTCCATACTCTGTGGATACGACGGCTTACGTCTGAGCCGGTTTTAGGCCACCACCAGATTTGCGTATGAAAATTATAAGGGAAAATTTTAGGGTAGCCAATGTTGTTTCAGTGTTTAGTACACCACCTGATTTAGATGTAGTTTGATATTATAATATCCAGAGAACAATTTTTAAGACTCTGTGAAAGAAATTTGGTAAACAATTTTAATTTTGTGCGAATTCACCGAGTTCTGGGCAATTGGAATAAAGCTTATGAATTCTGTTGTGTGTTCTCATTCCGTTTCTTATGAAATAGTTGAATTTTTCTCCTCATAGAAATTCAGTCTGTCTTTACTTATGAGACACAAGCATTATTTATTCAAGACTTTTATGTTTGAAAAGAATATTAGATGAAAAAAAAATACTGTGGATTTCTATTTATAACCACCGACGGAAAAAGAGGGGCGTTATAAGTTTGAAGTGTATACATGTGTGTTTGTGTATATGTGTATCTGTCTGTGGAATCATAGCTCCTAAACGGCTGGACCGATTTTGATTTAGTTTGTTTTTGTTTGAAAGGGTACATTATCGGAAGTGTTCTTAAAAGTTATGGGCTTTTTAATGTTTTAATCGTATCACGGGTTTTATCGCAAGATATCGTGTCACGTACTTATGTTTTTGATAGATTGTTAATCGAAGCGTGTCTAATTGTCTACTACTAGATAAATTATGTACTTTAAAAAGGATAAAATAAAAAAGACTACTAAAATAAATAAGAATGACGGATTTTGGAAACTTAACTTCTTTTTAATATTTTATCGAGGTCCAGGCATATTTATCTTGTTATATTCTCCAATGCACAGAACTGGTAGTTGTGCGACGATTGCTTGAGGTCCATACCCAGCAGGGGACGTCTATCAGCCGAAATGATGGTATCGATGATATTAAATAATTGTATGTGTAAATGAATAAATAAATAAATTTTCAACACACTTGCTCATAAAGTGGTTCTAATTTCACCGCAATTAGGCACATAATGACACCTGTTATCAAACTGTGACTTTTTCATTACTATTATTCACAAGTGAGATAAAGAGTTTCTTTTTTTTATTTCTTGGTTGAGTTGCTTTGTTCTTAAAAAAGTTTCGATACAAAAAAGATCGTGCTCATTAGTACAAATGCAACACATTTCATGCAACTTCGTATTTAAATAGATATTTTCAACTTGTACGTGTTTAATAAATAAAACTTTCACAAAATAATTTTTGTTTTTGTCTGTAATAAAGAAAACTTGTAATTCCCCATTTTGTACGTGGCTAAAACGCTATCCGCGAAAAGCCAAAAAAAAAAGATAACTCATTATTTTTAGTCTATGGCCGATCGCCATTGTTAGATGCGCGCGCATAGGAAAACTGATTAATTTTGGCCGCCATTGCGAAAAATATTCACAGCTCGTTTTTACTGTTAGAAATGATTTTTTGTATTATTTTCTTCACAAGTGTGTTGAAAAACGTCGTATGATACACGTGTGTATTGATGATTACCGTCCTCGGCTCTCTTAAGACCCTCACCTAACGGCCCGGGTCTCAATGGCGCCTCAGCGGTAATCACCAACATTACACACTTGTACCATAATGT